>JAPDVR010000002.1:23102528-23422528 GCA_026230005.1 Gila orcuttii | reverse complement strand
TACAGGTGCCGCATTCCCCAGGTCAAGCCACTTTTGAACCAGAAACAGCGGCAGAAGCGCCTGACCTGGGCTACAGAGAAGCAGCACTGGACTGTTGCTCAGTGGTCCAAAGTACTTTTTTCGGATGAAAGCAAATTTTGCATGTCATTCGGAAATAACGGTGCCAGAGTCTGGAGGAAGACTGGGGAGAAGGAAATGCCAAAATGCCTGAAGTCCAGTGTCAAGTACCCACAGTCAGTGATGGTCTGGGGTGCCATGTCAGCTGCTGGTGTTGGTCCACTGTGTTTTATGAAGGGCAGGGTCAATGCAGCTAGCTATCAGGAGATTTTGGAGCACTTCATGCTTCCATCTGATTTCATTTTTCAGCACGACCTGGCACCTGCTCACAGTGCCAAAACCACTGGTAAATGGTTTACTGATCATGGTATTACTGTGCTCAATTGGCCTGCCAACTCTCCTGACCTGAACCCCATAGAGAATCTGTGGGATATTGTGAAGAGAAAGTTGAGAGACGCAAGACCCAACACTCTGGATGAGCTTAAGGCCGCTATCGAAGCATCCTGGGCCTCCATAACACCTCAGCAGTGCCACAGGCTGATTGCCTCCATGCCACGCCGCATTGAAGCAGTCATTTCTGCAAAAGGATTCCCGACCAAGTATCGAGTGCATAACTGAACATAATTATTTGAAGGTTGACTTTTTTTGTATTAAACACACTTCTTTTATTGGTCGGATGAAATATGCTAATTTTTTTAGATAGGAATTTTGGGTTTTCATGAGCTGTATGCCAAAATCATCAGTATTAAAACAATAAAAGACCTGAAATATTACATTTGGCGTGCAATGAATCTAAAATATATGAAAGTTTAATTTTTATCATTACATTATGGAAAATAATTAACTTTATCACAATATGCTAATTTTTTGAGAAGGACCTGTATATATATATATATATATATATATATATATATATATATATATATATATATATATATATATATATATATATATACACACACAGGTCCTTCTCAAAAAATTAGCATATTGTGATAAAGTTAATTATTTTCCATAATATATATATATATATATATATATATATATATATATATACTGTAGCATATATATAATATATATATATATGCTACAGATTATTTTTATTATTATTCCTATTTATGTTATAAAGGGGATTCATTAAGAGACAAACTCTCAAAATTGCTTCTCCAGCATCTTGGTGCTATGAGCATGAAAAAAATCTAATTAAAAAAAACCTCTGGCTTTTATTTATTTTAAACAAGGACACTTTCAATCTGACACTCAGATCAGGTTCTGGTGGAATCTAAACCAGCCTAATTATGCAAGGCTTCCTCAAGACCGACTAGTTAACTAATCATTCAACCCATTGGATTGACAATTTTGAAAATATGTAGCTTTGTACATTCCCGTTTTACTGGCACTGCACACACAGACAGACATACTAATGGTCACTGCACAGAAAATCACTGATAGGTGAAAAAGATGATGAGAGTCAGTTATCACTTCAGAATTAGATAAAGAGAGAAAAGACAGAGCATAGAGGGGAGGGAATCGGTTGCAAAACAAACTTTCATTGTTCACACATGGGCACTCTTTCATCCCACAATGCTCTTTTGCTTAATTTGTCTCAGCCATTAAGCTGTGTCTAAGCCGTTCACCCCAAGCATGCTAGACACTAACACACACGTACATGCCAACAGAGGTTAGGGATGGGAGACAACTCTTCAAAATGTCATTATTTCCTTAAATGTATTTGCACAATAAACCACAAATAAGAAGGGAAAAGAGCAGCAATCAGTCGTAATGTAAATTTAGGTATTATTCAAGTTTTTCCACAAATAATTATTTTAATATCCAGTTGTGCCACTTTTAAGACGGTCCCTTTCCTGCTCAATATTTCAAGGCAGCGTGGTGGGGAATGAACAACAGCGAATACTGACGAGAAAAGAGTGATAGATGCCTCCTCAGAGGTGAGGATAGAAAAGAAGGTGAAAAGCATTTCCCATCATCTCTTCTCATCTTCCCGTTTGTGCTAATGACTCACAGTGAACACATTTAACGGTGTGTTAATTACAGAAGTGAAATGTGCGATTATGTGTGTAAACCCAGAACGTAGACGAACCGCAAGAACATTAGCGACAAATTCTCTCCCTACACAACCGCAGGATACCACCCACCTTCTATGCTTATCCCAGTGGACTTTAATGTGTGTGTATGTGTGTGTTAGAAATCTCAAACACACACACACACACACACACACGCTACTCCACTGAAACAACAAGATTCATGGATCTTCTCTCCAGCTCTCCTCTGAGGCAATACGTCTAGTCCCCCCTCCCTCCTTCTATCTCTTTCTCTCAGTCTGTCTCTCTCTCTACATGACCAGAGGAACAGCGAGATCACGATGGGTAACAAGAAAGGCTGATGTTTACCGGCTAGCTTTATGCAAAATAAGAAGATAAGCATGATAAAATAAGGCACACACACATACAAACACGTTCTGTTTTAGTCTACCTCGGTAAGACTCTATATGCTAACACAATTTAGTCGTGCAGCATAAAATCTATACAGTAGCAAGCTCAAATATGCATGTTGCTTTCTTGTTGACTGTAGGTCTGCTCGAGGTCACATTTTTCATTGTTACACCTCTGTCATGTGCAACAGCTAAGGGGGTTGTCAAGGCAACCGTTGTCACAACGGCTGTCAATATTCACGCCGTTTATCATGCCATAAAGACGATTAGGCTGACTGTCACTCACATGGAGAGAGTGAGTGATGGGAAGGAAGAAAAAGAAATTGAGGCAGAAATGGAGAACAACGTGGCTCACACAAAACTGGCTACATTCCTATAGTCAGCGTTAGGGAATGACAACAATATTTGTGAAACAGGTGTGATTCTGAAGTGGTCCTGTACATACAGAAGCATTTCCAAAACTGCCTGTGTGAACAGGTAACCAAAGTCAATCGCTTTTCTCCAACTCGTGACTCATATAACAATAGGTAGGGGTGTCATGTGAAAAATAAAGTGGCAAATAAACATGGATAAATAAAAATTGATAACACTTTACTATAAGGTCTGTTGTTAACATTAGTTAATGTGTTAAATAACAATGAGCAATACATTTGTTGAAGTATTTATTCATCTTTGTTAAAGTTGGTTAAAAATACACCCATTCCTTTTTAGTTCATATTAGTTCACTGTGTGCATTCACGTTAACAAATACATTTTAATAATGTACAATTGATTTAGTAAATGTTAAAATTAACAACTAAGTTTATTAAAGGCTGTAGAAGCATTGTTCATTCTTAGTTAACTACTGTTATTGTAAAGTGTTACCAAAAAATGAAATAATACAAATAATAGGAATTTCTTTATATAGAAATAATATATCATTTACTATATGTGCGTCATAAATTGTAAATGTACCCATTTAAATATATAGCAATGTTAATACTTATTAATATTGAAATTAATGTTATACATAAATTATAACATTAATAATATTAATAACAATGTTATTCATTCAAAATATTTATTGACGATGTGTTTTATGGTTATTTTGTCATGCCATCCTAAATTGTGTGAAAAGAACCATAATTACCACTAAAAATAGCACTGACAAACACATTATACTGTGTGAACATGTCCTCTCACTGCCTCAAAAATATAGGCATTTCCTCACTCCATCGTTCCATGTGTGATGAATCCCGTCAGAGTGGCACATGATTGATATCAATAATGATCATCTTCCTGCAAAGACTCTGCATGCCAAGCGAGGCATAATTAGGTATGTTTAACACCAACCCCCTCTAGCAGACACCGACGTCTGGGGTCGAGTGGTACAGTACGAATGGCGTAACAGTCGACGCCATAAGCCGTAGACAGAGAGACCCATCTAGCTCGCAGCATTTGGCTCAAAACCACCGTAATAGGATAAAAACAGCGAGAAAACCTCCCCCAAGCCTTAACTAGCATGACAGGGTTAAGAAAACACATAGCAGAGGTAGAGATAGAGGAAGAGAGAGAGAAAGTCTGTGTATGTATGTGTGTAGAAGGGGGAGGCTGATGTTTGTTTTTCTCCATTTCACTGCCTATTAAAGTGTTCAGTAGCTCACACAAACACACTTCCTCTCCTGCTCTCTTCACAGTCACCATGTGGGAGAGCACACGGATAAAGGGAGGGAGAAATACAAGAGGGAGGGAGGGAAAGACAGAAGAGCTCTTCAGACAGACAGTAATGCTTTCATGTGACTGGAGAGAGAGAGAGAGAGAGAGAGAGAGAGAGAGAGAGAGAGAGAGAGAGAGAGAGAGTGCATGGGGGGAGAGAACCACCAAGGTGCAGTTGTTATAGCAACCTCCTGATCTTGAAGCCCCTCCCCCCAGCGCCTGGGCTGAGTGCACTGGACACTTCTGCCAATAATCTCTCTCGTTCTTTCTCTCTAGTGGTCGCCCTCCCTAATGTTTTCTTTCCTCTCTCTCTCTCTCCTTCTATACCCACCTTATGTTTTTTTCCAAATCTATTGCATTCTCCTTTCCTTTATCTCCCAATCTGTGCACTCTTCTTTGTCAATGTATGCAATACTTACCCTGTATCACTGACTTTCTCTTGTGACAGTGTCGTAAAAGAACAAAAATAACCTTGATGATCCTCTCACCTTAGTGCCCTTTATGTGTTACATGGTGCACCAGTCAAAACTGCACAGATGAGTTGCATTTTTAGGTAAAGTGCTAAATTGGCTCGGCGGTTAAATAAATGTTAAAGTCTGGAAAAACTAGTTATATTGAGTACTAACACTGTAAAAAATATTTTCCTGATTTATCACACATTTTTTTTTGTTAAATCAACTTTGATCATTTATGTGGTTTAGATAACATACTATTTTGAATGTCTATTACTACTTTATTGCATTAACTCAATTTTTTAATTTCAATTAACTCAATTTTAATACAACCAGGTTCTTTAAGTTAATCCAACAATATTTTTTTACAGTGAAGATGAAATGCAATACGGTTCCAGTGACAAACAATTTGTCTGTCAAAATTGCTGTACAATGTGGCTCAAGATGTTTGCCGACATACAGTGTGAAGAGCAGGATTCTGGACCAATAAGACTTCAGTGGGCGGGGCTACTGAGTGTGACACCACAGAAACAGAAAACAACCAAATGACAACGTCCTGTTGCTCACTGCAGATGGTTAGGACAAAAAAGAAGAGGTGCCATTTATTATATGTAACTTATATATCACTGAATAAAACAAAAAATAAAGTGTTAAGACCTTAAATTATTAGTGATTATAAAGATTAATTAAGTGAGCATGAGATAATCTGAATGGAAAATAGGGGAAATATCGACTGATATACACTACCATTCAAGTTTGAGGTCAGCATTTTTTGAAAGAAACTAATAAATTTTATTCAGCAATGAATCATTAATTAAATGGATCAAAAAGGACAGTACAGATTTGCACATTGTTACAATGTAATGTTCTTTCAAACTTGCTATTCATAAAAGAATCCTGAAAAATCCTTAAAAATATTAAAGACCCCCTATGGTGAAAATCAAGCTTTTAATGTTGCTAAAATTCATTTGTTAATGTTGTTAAAAAATCTTTAAACATGTCATTTTGGTGATCAAGGAAGATTAAGGGATACAATTATTGACTACAGGGAGACTTTAAGTGTAACTGTTTTCAACATTTATAAGAATGAGAATTTTTTCTTGAGCACCTAATCAACATAATAGAATGATTTCTAAAGGATTGTGTGACACTGAAGACTCAGTGAAGACTCACTTTCAGCTTTGCCATCACAAGAAAAAGTAAAACTTTATTGAAATGCATTTAAAAAAAAAGATATATTTTTTTAAACAGGTAGAAATAGAGAAAACATTTATTTTAAATTAAAAATAAATCAATAAAAACCAAATAAATAAGAGCTTAAGAGGCCTTTTTTAAAAAAAAAGAAATAATAATAATTAAAACCTAACTGACGCCAAACCTTTTGCATGGTAGTGTGTGTGTATATATATATATATATATATATATATACACATACATACATACATATATATATATATATATACACATACATACATACATATATATATATATATATATATATATATATATATATATACATAGTGTGTGTGTGTAAGCAATCCACATCATCAAACTGAGCTCTTGAATGTGCATGGTACAATGTGCAAGGCAGACGACCTTAGACACACAACAGATAACACCCCCTCTTCTTTAGTAAATACTGTTCAGAGTACTTCTGTCTAAAAAGTGTGTGTGTGTGTGTGTGTGTGTGTGTGTGTGTGTACTACATCTAACTCATCAGACTTTAAAATGAGTTGAGTGCATGACCCTTTAATTTAAGAGTTGAAAGAAACATTCTTTGGTACAGACAGTTGTGCTCATAACTTGCAGAATAAATAATAACATTCATAAAAATAGCATTTAATATTTATTATAATTTATTACATCCTCAAGGAAGCTATTTGACAGAATACATTTACATATATTCCATTAGACAAAATTGTAAACGAAATTATACAAATTATCCTGTTCAAGTGTTATATATATATATATATATATATATATATACACACACACAGGTTCTTTTTCTTTCTTTCTTTATAAAAACAATAATAATTAAAAAGAAAACTTTCATGTGAGTTTATGAGAGACGCCTCTCCAGTTAAACTCAACCGAATTTTGGTCTGTTAGTCAAACAAAGCTTTTGTATTACTTTAAAAGACAGTAGTGCACAAGTCTAGGGCTGCCCCCAAATAGTCGACTAAATGTTAAATGAGCTTGTGAGGGCTTGGTCGAATACATTTTCATTAGTCGGTTAGTCGCAAAAAAAAAAAATCACGTGAAAAAATTAAGCAATCAGTGGCTGCGCAGTCAGTGTATGACATGACATCAAAGCAACGAGAGATCAACGAGATCTCGTGCCTCGCGGTATACCAAAGCGCACTTGTGGGAGAGGTGTCTGGCTGATGCTAATAATTATGTCAGGAAAAAAGTCCAAAGTGTGGGATCATTTTGAAAAGTCGAAGGACGACCCTAAAAAGGCTGTTTGCAAACTCTGCAGGCAAACATTTGCCTATCACTTGTCAACATCGAATATGTCTTATCAAGTTCGCTAAAGCAGCTAAACGCCTCCACTGTATCCCTTCCACATCCACTCCATCAGAGCGCATCTTTTCAAAGGCCGGCTTCATTGTGAACAAGTCGAGAAGCTCCCTTCTTCCCAACAATGTGGACAAGCTGGTGTTCCTCTCACATAATATGAAAAAAATAAAATCGAATTGAAAGCTTAGGTAAGAATGCTTCATTTCCTTTTTGTAGGGTTTCTGTTTGCTATCCGTTAGGCTATATAAAAAAAATAAAACGGGTATTTTTATAACGGGTAGGCTATACAAATAAATAAATATTATTTTTATTTATTCGTTTTTATATAATGCAGAAGTTGTTTTTTATTCTGTAAGAAAAATTAGTGTGATGTTTGCAATTTGTTGTTTCAGGTCAAGACTCATCCGTCGTCTTAATGGCAGTTTGCGGCTTTGCTCTGATATTTTTGATTTGTATTAGTGTTCTTTAAATTAGGCTATTTGTTCCACATTTTGTCTTAAATATAGCCTAGTTGTTCTAAACAATTTAATCAAATACTTAGGATGTTGATTTGTTTGTTGATTTTGTTTGTCTTTTTTATTCTAAGTTTTGGCGTTGTGCCATATGTGCATTTATTAAATTGTTCGTTTTTGTTAATTTTCCTTTTGAACAATATAAAAATTATATTAATTTAATTTTCCACTGTATTTTTATACCAAACAGCGTTTTTGCTACAGTATTTATTTGTTTTTTTTGTTGCGTTGTTTTGTACTACGCCTAAGTTACTAATAAGTTTATTTAATTTATTTTAAAGAACGAATTTATTTTATTCAAAACTGTTTTTTTTTTACATGTAACTGTTACAGTTTGTATTTTTGATAATAAATTATTAAAATGCACAGGCAGTCTGATTGCTGTTTTTATGTTATAATTAGCCTATAACGTGTCGTAAGCGCTGTATACTTTAAACGCTTTACTATTCTGTTTTAAGCGCTTAATTTTCATTTTGAACGCGCTAATATCATGCTTTAGCATTTTCTGTCATATGGAAGTGTTAAACTTCAACTTGGACTATACCTTTCCTTGTATATATACGCAAGTTTTTATATTAATATCAAATGAACGATTATTCGACTAATCGCTAAAATGCAGGAGTGTTAGTCGACTAGGAATATCTTTAGTCGGGGGCAGCCCTACACAAGTCATATGGACATTTATGATATGTTTAAGGTGCTTTTTAGGGGTGTGCCAAAAGCCTAAATCTGAATTAGGAAAAGCATGGAAAATGAGTAACGCATTCTTCTTCGGTTAGGATTGCTGCAGTAGTCAGTTACATTACATCAGATTTCACTTATCAGGTGAAGATAGTAAGGAGAGATGACTGACAGGGTGATGTCGGAGGATTTGGTGTGCAAAAGATCCTGAGAGTCGTTGACAGATATTTTATCTTGTAAAATGTGTGATCAATACTCCCGCTCTCTAAACACAGAGTATGTGTGATCGTGAATTTGCTTTTAAAACCAATTTCAACCCCGTATATTGATAGCAGCTCCCAGATGCATTCAAATTATATAAGTACCCAACTATATATTTGTGAGAGAATGCAAAAGCATTGAAATATATTTTTTCAACCAATCTCATTTATGTTTTCCATCACCATGTCCCTTTAGGGTCTCCGTAGAATGTGTCATTTCCTTTCCAAACATAGTATACTGGTTTTACATCATTTTTGAAGCTTGAAATCTTCAGTTTCCATTCAAAGTAAAGCAAGGAAAAGAGCGACTATTGCATTATTCAAAATTTCTTCTTTTGTGTTCCAAGGAATAAAAGTCATACAGATTTGAAAGACACAAACTAAGGTGAGCAAACTACGACAGAACATTCACTTTTAGGTGAACAATCCCTTTAAGAACCAAATGTATGTACTTCTAAACAAGAAAATGTGTCTATGGAATAAACATATCTGTTATGCAGGTTCTTCAACGCAATAATAAATTATTAGAAAACTAAACTAAATATCTTTTTTTTTTAAAATACTAAACATATAAGCATGACTGTATATAATTAAAAATGTACACAGTTGCAAGCTGTTGTTTTGTGATCAATACAATTCCCGCTTGAATCTAGTTGTAGAGAAAATTTGGAACGTTGTGGTTAGCTGGAAAAAATGCATTACCTCACCCCTCCTTTCTCTCTCTCTCTCTGTCTCTCTCTCTACCTCTCTCACTATACCTCACTCTCTCCCTCATGAGTTCCTGTCTGTGGGATACAGAGGTTTATAAATAACTCTCAGCCCAGTACAGTGTTTTTGTGAGTGCGTTTGGTGCCAGTACGTGTGAAGATGGAAGGAGCACCCACTGGCTAACACTAATATAATAAGATATTAATGAGGGAGAAAAAGAGAGAGAGGGAGGGAAGACAGGAGGGGGAGGACAGGAGAGAGCAGAAGCAGAAGAAAGGAGGGAGGAGAAAGAGGGGGCACGGAGAGTCAGCACACAAGGCTTCCGCTCGCCGAGCAACACCGCCTCCTCCTAAATGCTGCTAAATACTCGTTCTCTCTCGCTTGCCGTCTCCCTCCCTCACCGTTAATGGCAGCCTGTTTAAACACTGGCTGAGTGAATGTGTGTGTGTGCACTGTAGCGCCTGGGTGCATGTTAAACACAGTCCCTGAAATCCTACTCCAATCCAATAAAGCCTTCAGCAGCCCTGCCAGCAGAGACAATTACTGCACCTCGCCGAGAGAGAGAGAGAGAGAGAGAGAGAGAGAGAGAGAGAGAGAGAGAGAGAGAGAGAGAGAGAGAGAGAGAGAGAGAGAGAGAGAGAGAGAGAGAGAGAGAGAGAGAGAGAGAGAGAGAGAGAGAGAGAGAGAGAGAGAGAGAGAGAGAGACGAGAAATGGAAGGGAGAGAAAGAAAAAACAGGAAGCATGGAGAATGAGGGAGGAAGACAAAGAGCGACTCATCACAATAAACTGCTCATAATCATCTCTACATTACTCACATGCTCTTCAGCTTAAGCTCGACCCACTGACTTCATTTGTCACATTCTTAATAACTTCAAATCATCACTCGGTAAATATGGGTCTGATGGTAACTAGCTTGACTAATGCAGTATGTCTCACATATATGCAATATACGTGCCAATATAGACTACAGATAGATGCAAATACTCAAACACATTTAGGTCATTGAGAGATAGAAACATTGTTAGTTCAAAAGGTTTTACTGTTGTGCATCTAGCACACACAAAAAAAAATAATTAACAGCCTCAACTGAATTGATTTCCACAGCTTTGTTATAATTCACGTCATATCTACCCTCACTAAGGACTATTAACAATAAGACCAAAACAAAAAAGCAAAGTGAACCTCAAAAAGTACTATGTGAGCTGAATAAAACGAATTTACTCCAATACTATAGGTGGCGCAATGCACCTTTCAAATGGTCCGCCATCCAGCATAAACCACACAACATTAAACAGCAGTTCTGTAAACAGCCACAAAACGTCTAAAACCACCATTTGCAAAACAACCTTTAAAAAAAAAAAAAAGAAGAAGCTTCACTACCGTGTTCAATTCCTCAATGTCCGATCAAAAACATATATAATCTTGCTTTCGCTAATACAAAGTGGGATTTTTCACCCAAAACCAGTTAAGCGCAAATCCCACCACACAGTCACCTGTCAAGCAAAGTTCAGTCTGACTTCATGGACTCGTGAGTTTAGAAATATCATGGATGGTTCCTATCATGATAAACAGTAATGCTATTTTTCAGGATGCGCTAAGTTATGGTTATAATTTAGAGGTGTTGGTAAATGTGTTAAAGATATTCGTTAAAAAGTTGAATGTGATATTATCAATGTTATCCCAGATCAGGTCTACATCTGCCACATGACATTTTACGATTCGATGGGTACAGAAACATAATCCACTGACTGCAGATCAAAACACTTTTATCGACTGGATAATCAAGGATAATCTCACACAACATGACAAGTCAACATTCTTGAAGACAAGAAACATTATGCATTGATATTGCTTGAGTGATCACTGCAGAACTCTGTAGATTTATAGCTTAAGCTTGACAGCCAACAGGGGATCAAGAAAATTAAATGGTTAACATTGGTGGATTTTCCTCAGAATAACCAAAACACACTCAGGTGCCATGTGTGAATAATGGAAATAATTGAGAAGATGCTATTCATGATTAACTCATTCATGCTAGGTCAGTGCTACCGATTCAAATATATAGGTTTTACAGCAACAAAACACCTAATTTTAGTCCTAACAACTCAGGGAATACATGTTTGTGTACATGTAAGCAGGTCTGAGTTGCCTCTACAGCTGTATGCTAATAGTGTGTTAAAGGGTAACTAAACCCCTGGTCAGAGCCTGACTCCACCCACTGGTAATATTTGAAAAATGCTGGAAAAGTGGGCAGAGCCCAGCAGAGATAGAGGGGACGAACCAAGGGTGGGGCTGAGCAAGGGGGGGCGTGCACCTAAGACCCGCAGTAACGGATTAATTGACAGCTGCTGTCAGACTCGCTAAAGTGGAGAGCGACTGGAGTGACGCAAGTAGCTTTGCAACAGAGCGGTCATTTGAAGTCGAGGACTTTTCTCCCCCACCTTCACCTGAAGTGGAGGATGTTGAATTGTCTGTGTGGACACAGGGCCAGAGCCATATCATTTCGAACCGCTGGCTCAAACTGCGGTCCTAACTCCCGCATTTTATATTCAGTCATTTTGAGGTAATTCTTTTCAGGATTATTATTAGTATTACGTTCAGTATATTTTGCTGCTATGTGAAAAAAATATCCAGCAAAACGCTCGTTTGTCGACACCAGAGGGTTAACTTTAGCCTAAGGAACATAAATTGTGATTAAAAATATATGCTCACTCACATCATGACGATCGTTTTCAATACTCGTGATTCCAACTCCTGACTCGCAACAGTAGTTTTTTTACGGAACCAGATGCTTTTATACCAGGGGCTGCCAAGGGCGTAGTGAGCTCGCACCAAGGGCGTGACAGAGTACCCTACATCACAGAGTACCCCTACTTCAGGAGCTTTCCGTTTAACCTGAAGAGGGCAGCACTCAGACGTTTTTACACCATATATTTGAAAATTAAAAACACTTTATACCCAAATGTCAAAAAATGTACTCGAATCAAAGAACAGCAAAAAAAAGTTGTTTTAGTGTTTAGTTACCCTTTAATGTCTAATGTAATTAGCATCAATGCTACAGGTTAAACACCTTAGAAAATGTCTAGGCTATCCCAAATGGCATCTTTAGACTTCGAGGTCCTTGTGAGTTCAAATTTTGGTAAAGTGTTGACATGTAGTTGAATCACTCATGGATTCAAGCAAAAGAGTACACCGTGGACACATAGCAGCCATAAAAAAACAACAACTCACATCTCCATCTGAATATACAGTACATACTTCCCTATTATATTGTAGGTGAAAATAGTATGTCCAAATTCACAGTATCCAACAGTAGGCGAAAAGTACCTGGATGACCTACTATTTCTGGTGATATTAAGTGAGTATCTGATCAATTTACTATCCCATGATTCCTCAGCAGAATATTGGTGAATGACAGTGAAGTGACGCAACAGAAAACGCATGTCACATGACAATGAACTAATGTAGCACATCCGGATTTCATTCATAGTATACCGAACATACTTAAAAATGGCAAAGCAAGTACTTATTCAAAAGAAGTACCTAGTCAGAGACGATGTGATTTTGCCCGCAGGCCTAGTGATGAGAGGAGTGCGACAGACACCCCAAAACCTCTCTTCATTTCTCTGTCGCCCCCTCATACCATTTACCTTCATCTAATGACAGCAGGAAATGAAAACTTACTTTACAGTTATCTTGTTGACCACTTTATAATTCTAGTTTCTCTCTCTCCTTCATTCTTTCCAATTACCCATCTGTTTATGCAAAGTATTTCTGTGTATATCTTTCGCCATCCCTCCCTCTCTCCAAATGCTCTTTTCTGTCCGTCTCTCTTTCTCTATTTTTAGTGTTCCACTGCTTCCTGTTCTTGGAGCAGTACCACAGCAAGGGGGAGGGAGGGAGAGAAAGGGAGAGAGAGAGAGAGAGAGAGAGAGAGAGAGAGAGAGATGTGGATGGGCGGAGGAAGAAAGGAAGTGAGCAGAGGAGGGGCTTGTGCATGCTGTCCTCAGTTTCTGTAAATCAATCCGGCCATTTGCCTGTCCTTTTCCTCTCTCCACCACCTCCCTTTCTCACTCCATCTCTCCCTTTACAGAGATCAGGCTCAGAGCTGTAGCAAAGTCATAAAACAGGGGGAGAGAGAGAGAGAGAGAGAGAGAGAGAGAGAGAGAGAGAGAGAGAGAGAGAGAGAGAGAGAGAGAGAGAGAGAGAGAGGCTATAGAAAAGGAAGGAAGGGATAGAATGAACAGAGTAAGCCAATATTGTTGAAGAGGAAATGCATTAAGAGTGAAAAGTTTCTTTAAAACCAAAAAATTAGCTCTAATATACATGCCTTGACATATCAAGTCTATTTGGGAAGGATTAGTCTTCTAAATAATGATGGTCACCATATCAAATTCACCTGGTTTCTGTAATCTCCTCTGTACACTATCATTTTCATTAATCTTTTGTCAAATGGTACATCTAGTCTAGAATTAATTTACCAGGCTACCTAGGCTATATGATCGCTTAACAACAACAATTAAGAAAATATTTAAGGATGGCGTATTTAACTGTAACGGATCACCAGGTAGGCTGTGCGTTTTTTTTTTTTTTTTCTTTTACAAAGGCTACATGTTTATTTTAAATTTTAGTTGTTGTTGTTCTTTGTTTTACATACTCTGAACTGTACCACAAATGCATTTGTATTTGTCTTGTACTTTTTGCACTGTATGTTTTGTCTGTAATGGAACTAAATTATATATACATATATACATATATATATATATATATATGTTCGGTATATATACATACATACACATATATACACATATATACTCAGGTCCTTCTCAAAAAATTAGCATATTGTGATAAAGTTAATTATTTTCCATAATGTAATGATAAAAATTAAACTTTCATATATTTTAGATTCATTGCACACCAACTGAAATATTTCAGGTATTTTATTGTTTTAATGCTGATGATTTTGGCATACAGCTCATGAAAACCCAAACTTCCTATCTCAAAAAATTAGCATATTTCATCCGACCAATAAAATAAGTGTTTTTAATACAAAAAAAAAAGTCAACCTTCAAATAATCATGTTCAGTTATGCACTCAATACTTGGTCGGGAATCCTTTTGCAGAAATGACTGCTTCAATGCGGCGTGGCATGGAGGCAATCAGCCTGTGGCACTGCTGAGGTGTTATGGAGGCCCAGGATGCTTCGATAGCGGCCTTAAGCTCATCCAGAGTGTTGGGTCTTGCGTCTCTCAACTTTCTCTTCACAATATCCCACAGATTCTCTATGGGGTTCAGGTCAGGAGAGTTGGCAGGCCAATTGAGCACAGTAATACCATGGTCAGTAAACCATTTACCAGTGGTTTTGGCACTGTGAGCAGGTGCCAGGTCGTGCTGAAAAATGAAATCTTCATCTCCATAAAGCTTTTCAGCAGATGGAAGCATGAAGTGCTCCAAAATCTCCTGATAGCTAGCTGCATTGACCCTGCCCTTGATAAAACACAGTGGACCAACACCAGCAGCTGACATGGCACCCCAGACCATCACTGACTGTGGGTACTTGACACTGGACTTCAGGCATTTTGGCATTTCCTTCTCCCCAGTCTTCCTTCCAGACTCTGGCACCTTGATTTCCGAATGACATGCAAAACTGGTTGCTCAGTCCAGTGCTGCTTCTCTGTAGCCCAGCTCATGCGCTTCTGCCGCTGTTTCTGGTTCAAAAGTGGCTTGACCTGGGGAATGCGGCACCTGTAGCCCATTTCCTGCACACGCCTGTGCACGGTGGCTCTGGATGTTTCTACTCCAGACTCAGTCCACTGCTTCCGCAGGTCCCCCAAGGTCTGGAATCGGTCCTTCTCCACAATCTTCCTCAGGGTCCGGTCACCTCTTCTCGTTGTGCAGCGTTTTTTGCCACACTTTTTCCTTCCCACAGACTTCCCACTGAGGTGCATTGATACAGCACTCTTGGAACAGCCTATTTGTTCAGAAATTTCTTTCTGTGTCTTACCCTCTTGCTTGAGGGTGTCAATGATGGCCTTCTGGACAGCAGTCAGGTCGGCAGTCTTACCCATGATTGCGGTTTTGAGTAATGAAACAGGGTGGGAGTTTTTAAAAGCCTCAGGAATCTTTTGCAGGTGTTTAGAGTTAATTAGTTGATTCAGATGATTAGGTTAATAGCTCGTTTAGAGAACCTTTTCATGATATGCTAATTTTTTGAGACAGGAATTTTGGGTTTTCATGAGCTGTATGCCAAAATCATCAGTATTAAAACAATAAAAGACCTGAAATATTTCAGTTGGTGTGCAATGAATCTAAAATATATGAAAGTTTAATTTTTATCATTACATTATGGAAAATAATGAACTTTATCACAATATGCTAATTTTTTGAGAAGGACCTGTATATATATATATATATATATATATATATATATATATATATATATATATATAAAACTTAGGCTGTGTGTAGCGTTGAAAGGTCAAAGTCCTAAATTCTTCAGATGGGTAAAATGGCCGTTTTTAACTTAATTTTTGCAAAGAAATGTAGTGTTTCAAAACTGCATGATGTTTTAGAGCTGCCTTAGCATATTAACATCATGAGCCAAGTATTGTTTAACACCAATTACCAGTGTGCGCATTAAAATGTAGGCTCTCTCAAAAAAGTGGAATTTAATAATTTGTATATTATGTCCAGAGTTCAGATAGCTTTACTGCTTAAAAGTCCTTGTAAAGTTAAAAATAAACTGTTGTCTTCCCCTGTACGAGTGAGCATCAGTAGCGTGAGTCGCATTGGAGTGACGTCAACTCCCCTCTTCGTTTGATTGGCTAGAGATGGAGCTGTCAATCTAGAACTAGTGGACCAATGGTGACGCTTAAGCCCGCCCTAATTTACATGAAACTCGAACTGCAACATTGGAAGAGCAAGCGCAGAACATGGAAAGAAGAGCGAAGAGAAAAACAGCACAAGCGTACAAAAAATTTAATTATGAGCAGAAAATGAAAGAGCGTGCAAAGTACTGAGTAATAAAACCAAGGAAAACAATTTTAAAAGAAAGCATGAACACAAGTTTAAGTTTTGTGAAAAATATTTTTTAATTTGTTTTAAGTTTTTATTCATTCTTGTTATTTTTTGATTCACGCTTATTATATTTTGATCCGTGGCCGAAATACATTTGGCGGGATATTGATCCCATACACATCCTCTCATGCCGTTACAGATGGAGCATTTTGACTGTACTTCTGCACGAGATGAGAACACGTTTTAATAATTTCTTGGGTCAAGAAAGAGTCAGAGTTTGCGATATATGTCCTCCTACCAGTGCTCTCTCTGTCTGGATGCACTTCACATATGTGCACTTAAATAAGCCCAAAAAACGCGGGTTAATGCGTTTTAAATGCCAGGAGAAATCAGAGTAAGGGGCAAAAATCTAGCTGAGTCGATCAGTTTACTTAAACTTATGACTTGACTCCGATTAAGGAAAACAGGTTAATGCGTTTACATGACCACATGCATTGTCAGTTTATTCAGAATAATGGGGTTAAGAACGTGCATTAACTGAAAGTGAAAAAAAAAAAGGACTGAGCTATCGGCATCTGTCGCTGCATTCACGCCGCATTCTCTCAGAGAAGACAATGGATATAACGGTATAGCGACTATCTTAATTTACTGGCTTAATCTTTCTCTTGTGGACCTACATTAATGACAGTAAAAAAATTAGAAGAATGTTTCTTGTTAAACAAGTGTTTGAAGCTGCTTTTGATTATTCACAGATGGCAGAGTTGTGCTGTGTTCGTGAACTAAAGACTGTAATTAGGCCTATATCATTTTAGTGATATTATTATTATTAATATTTAGTAATTGTATTGTTTTTAGTGTTATTAGTGTCTTTAAACGTTTTGTTAATGTGCTATGGAAACAAAATACTGACGAACAACGATGCCGTTTTGATCTTGGATTTGTATAAGAATGATGCGTCTGTTAAAACAAGCACTCTTGACAATGTGAATGGATCACCTTGCAATTCAATTTTGATGTGGGGTGTAGATTTTTAGTCTGTTTTAAAGGGGAACTATGCAGTTTTTTTTAGCTTAACTGAACAGCTTCTGAGTTATTGGAATGGTTATATGACTTTTTTCGGGTTGAATGGTGGCCGTCTCGGTCAAACAACAACACAGTCTCGTTCCTAAATGATTCCTGTGTCTATTAAACCTTTGATAAAACCACACCAGAACATTCAGACACTGCCGCTGAGCCAGAGAGAGCAGTTGTCATGTATAGGTATGAAACAGCTCCACAAACAGTCTTTTCAACCGCACATTAGGCCTAACGCTATTTCTGTGTTACAAATATTCATATCACAGAAGTATTAGGATAAAAGTTTATAGTTCGGATATAAACACAGATGTCAACGTAAGCAATGAAAATAGAGCGAATCACCTTTTGAAAGAAACTAAAGTAACGATTGTATCATTACAACAGTAGGTGGCAACAAGTGACTTAAAATTATTATTCCAGTAATGAAACAAGTGAAGTATTTACGAGTTAGTCATTCATTGAATCATTCATTCAAACCGTTCTTTAAATAATTCATTAATTTAAATTAATTTAACATTTTAAATAGACAATAGGAATTATCAATTTATCAACCTCTAGTAAAAAACATGTTTTTTTTAGTTGTCTGTTGAGAATCGTGATCTCTATTTGAAACAAAAAAAATCATGATTCTCAATTGATCTAGAATTAGGGATGGCCCGATACCATTTTTTTCAAACCGATACGAGTATGAGTATTTACATTTGTGTACTTGCCGATACCGAGTACCGATACCGATATTTCTACCGCAAAAGTAACTATAGGCTCCCAGAAAAGAAGACAGAAGACTGTTTTAGAACACAGGTTAGAAGACTGTTTTTATTTCCTTCTCTGCTTGTTTTAACAAGTCTAAAAATAAATATCCGATGACAGTATCGGTATCGGGCCATCCCTATCTAGAATCGTGCAGCTCCAAAGTGAAGGAATACATTACAGATGAGGATCATAGCCGATGCTGGTACTACCATGGCTAAACAGGTCAGCAGGTAAACAGAGGTTTCTCTGTAGCCTAACTGGTAGAGGACGTTGCTAGCAACATCAAGGTCATTAGTTACATTTCCAAGAAACACACAAACTGAAAAGATGCACAGCAGCTGATTCAATACTAAACATATTACAAAGGTGCACTAGGACGTGTAACAAGCAATTTAGTAATTGTTTTCAACAAAATAAATAAGTGTTGTGAAAAAAATACATTATACCGCAATTTCAGACCTATACGGACAGGATTTCACAGAAAAGCTTAGAGTAAGCAAAAACAGTAGGTACCATGGCATATTTTCCAAAAAATAAGTCGTGCTGGGTCAAAATTGTAAAGAGAAAAAAGAAAAAGAAAACACAGATAAGTCATATCGGTGTATAAATTCACACTACAAATACATTTGGGCTCACATGACCTACCTCTCTCATTTGGATTGTTGCATTTTACCACAGTTCAAAACACTGTATAACTATCATGTTCAAAATTGGCTTTAAGATGCATCAACTACAGATGGGGCTTATTTGAGGGTGGTATCTGGGTTTGCACCCTCAGGGTGGGATGGGGTGGCTTTGACTTGGTGCCATTTCAGCCAGGGCCAAAGGGGGGGAGTAGGGAGGGAGAGAGGGAGAGAGGGAGAGAGAGAGAGAGAGAGAGAGAGAGAGAGAGAGAGAGAGAGAGAGAGAGAGAGAGAGAGAGAGAGAGAGAGAGAGAGAGAGAGAGAGAGAGAGAGAGAGAGAGAGAGAGAGAGAGAGAGAGGAGGGTGTCCCTCCTCAGCTCGCCAGCCAGATGGTCTGGTCACCACGACTGCGTTGTCCCCGCCAGGAGGTGCTTTGATACTTTTGTGTGTGTGTGTGTGTGTGCGCGTGCATGTGCACAATGCCCTTCTGTGTTATACATGTAGTCTCTTTATGTTTCCATAAACATCTCTGTCTATACAGAGAACCATAATTTGTTATATGCATATGTAGAGGACTCAACAATAAGGATGGTCTGCTGGCCTGGTGCCAGTATGAATGTGTTTCAGGCCAGTTGACAGACTGTCACCCAACCTATGGGGTTGATGCTGCATTACAGAGATTGTCTCGGAAGCCGTCTTTTTCCGGTGAAGTAAAAAAAACACCCAAAAAACCCCAAGACTTAATCAAGGCTCAATAATATGGATGGCTCTCTGGCCCAGGGGCCACTGTAAAAGAGATTTCTAGAGTCAGATGACAAATCTTTACCAGTGCATGTGCATGAATGCATAGCTGCACATATATTATATTATCTTATATATATTTGTAACACTATATAAACTACTATTATAGCTGCATTATTTCCAGACAATATTGTAAATCAACAATTATTGTAAATGAAATTAGTTCTGTTGTACAGAAAATCTAACATCAATTGGGAAAAAAAGCACAAGTAAATAAGTAAATAAATAAAAAATTTGGGGGGGGGAGGAGATCAGAGTTAGGGCTGCACAGTATATCATTTTAGCATCACGATGTGCGATGATTATTGTGGTTTTATGATTATTGCGATGTGCGCGTCAGCGATAGTCGCATTGCAGGATGTACGATGTTAAGTACAGGGATCATATTAGGACCAGCCACCATGGTTCGAAACACACGTGATTCTCGGATTAACTGCAAAGTATAACCATCATGGATTGAAAGTTAATCATTTGCACGTGTTTTAGATCCTGTCAGTTTAATCATTCAAACGATTTTAAACCATTTGAGTGCAAGACGCAAAAATTCCGTTCTCTTTTGGGTCTATCTGTGCTTGAATACATACAGGCAAAATGATGTCAAAATGTTCATCTCGACGAGTATCCTCGTAAACACAGTCGCTTATGGCTTACGTAAACAAACAATTGAGAAAGAAAACTGGTTTGTATTATTTCGGATCCATGTATTTGGTCTTAAATTGACAGAAGCCTAATATTCCTGATGCTGTATCAATCGAACAACAAAATACAAAGAGAAAATCACTGTTGTAGCAGTAACAAAGATTAATTATATTTAATTTATACAGTGAAGACTATGAAGTTTTATTTTGCATTTGATTATTCAATTTCTGTTCCTGAATATGTTAGACTTACCTGAAAAACAAAACACTATTATTTCATTTGTATCTTTAGTCTATTGTATTTATATATGATTGTAATAGGCACACTTACCAGTGGGATTAAGTTTTACTCTGATTAACGCTGCACGTTATTGGCAAATACTGACTTTGCGATTTTTTGTTTTTTTTTCACCAAATTTCACCAGATGACTTGAATAGCTCTATTTGTAAAGAATGATTAATTGAGTTTATCAGAATGAGTTTATTTTATATGCAGATTCACCCCAATCATTCTAGAATTAATCATTATTTACAAATAGAGCTATTCAAGCTATCTGGAGAAATTTAGTGAAAAAACGAAATATCGCAGTGTCAGTTTTTGCCAATATCGTGCAGCCTTAAATCAGAGTAAAACTTACTGTTAAAATATGTGAATAAACATGGAGCCCTATAATTTCAAGCAATTATTGCAAATTAAAAACCTCCAATTAAAAATAATTCATATTCCTGAAAAACATGTAGACAAAAAAGATCTGAAAAAAAAATCCTCATCGTTAAGCCCTTGTAAATGCGCCTATTATATGGCCATGCTTACACAAATCCATGTACAATAAAGAGTTGAGAAAGAGGGAAAGCAGAAAACAGCGACAATACAAGTGCAGGAAGGAGTTTGTTTTTCCAGATGCGTTCAAAGACAAAAGAAAGTAGAGTGTGACATCATCACATTCTCATAAATCCACTTCTTTTAAAAACACATACAAATGGACACAACATTGTCATCTTTTCATATTGAATGAAGAGTAAGACACCTGCTGCTGCTCAGTATTAAGTCTGGAGTGTGTGTATTTGTGTCTGAATAAGCGGATGAGTGTGTGCACCTGTCCAGGATTCAGTCTGAGTGTGTGTGTGTGTGTGTGTGTGTGTGTGTGGCAGTCTGTCTTCCCTAACTGGCTCACAGACAGCGGATGGCTGAGGACAGATGAGCCAATCGAGCATCTGAGAGACAGAGAGAAAGTAAGAGAGAAAGAGAAAAACAGAGAATTTCTTAAAAAGAGATGCAGATACTTTGGTGCCATCAAGCATCACTGACATTTTTCACTCTAGCTACTTTTTTCTTTTAAATGTTCCATTTTTCTTTTTCTTTTTTTCCCACAAGAAGTTTTTTTTTTCCTCCGGGATGGTGGGGGGTTTGGTTGGAGGAGAGACAGAGAGGCTACCATGGAAACAAAGCACATCACAGATATGAGCATCCCTGACGGCGCACTGGCGAGTCAATAACTGTGTCCCACTGGCCTCACTTTGAGAGAGAGAGATGTTTGTGTGTGTTATGGTATGAGGAGCAACAGAGGATGTGCTGTGTTATTCAGGATTCTATGAACAAAGGTTTTCAAGAGAGCCAGACTGTAGGAGTGAGTGCGCAGACACACATGGAGGGAGTTGCTCTCTTGTAATTGGCCCCAGTGTAGGTTCTAGGGTGGAGGGCAATTTAAATATTATTGAACGACTAAGTATACTCAAAAAACGAGCTGGAGGAAGAGAAAAGATGGAACAGAATAGGGCTGATAACTAACTGATAAAAATCTATTTAAAAAAATAAATTACGAAAATAATCCGCAACAAATTTCATTAGTGATTTCAGGTCTTTGAACTTTGGTGTGAGTAATGGCACTTTAAAGTAAAAAACACATTATATGGCAAAAACTTAAATGCACCATGTTTATGCTATATTCTTAAGAACAGCACATAAATATATTAAATGTTGTCCACATTAAACTTCTCATTTTCAAATTCAAATTCTTAACAGCATACAGATGTCAGGATACACCATATAAAAATGTTATACTATTTTATACAAATAAATCAGAAATAAAAAACTACCAATTGTTTCAAACTTAAGTGAATTTAGACAAATTACATACACATTAATTTATCAGAAGTTAAACAATAATATAAAACAATACATTGCCATCATTTAACCGTCTGACTAAATGAGCATAAACAATTAAATATCAACCAATACAAAAAAAATAAAAAAAAAATCTTATATTGGCCAATAACTGGTATATATATATATATATATATATATATATATATATATATATATATATATATATATATATATATATATATATATATATATCATGCATCCCTAAATCAATAGCTCAAACAATATTTAAATGTCATCAAATTACCAATAATTGACACTTGACATCCTATTTGCATTCATTATAATCATATGAATAATAACATGTACTGGAATTTTGCTGAACTAATAAATTATATATAAATTGTAATAATTTTTGTACATAACTTATAACACGTTAAAAAGAGTCTAATCAAGAAGAGAGCACTGGGCAAGATATGAAATATAACAAATTAAATAATTAACATACAATCATATAAGTTTCATTTTAGCCGTAGCCCTGGTAAAGAACAATCACATCTCCCTAACTCATGTGCTTCTGTCTAAGGTCCTAGAAAGCTGCAGCAGACATACCAAGAGACCCTGTGCATCTGTGTGTGTCAAGGAAGTGCAACATTAATCCATTTTTCATTTCCTGCCAAGCAGCATTTGGTCTTTCAGCTAGAGTTGAGGGGTCTCTCTTTCCAAGAGAATGTATGTGCAAGTGTTAATGCACAAGTGGATGGTACAGTAACTATTTTCCTGTTCAGTGGTGCGGATAAACATGCACGGCCCTGCCGCTCACGTGAACGCTCCTAAACTAATATCCATGCGTGCAGATCACAGATTCAATGCGGGACCTGCCCTCTTTCCTGCCTTTGTTCTCCCGTCAAACATGTTATTACACGTTATAAAGCCTCTATTACACTGTTATAAAATAGCAATAGCATTCATTCAAAGTCTTACTAATGATTAAAATAAAACATGTTTGGTGCACATCACTGTGAAGGCATAAGTAATGTTATATATCATTGCTCTAGTGTGAAAACCTTGTATGTACAAAACTGCTACTTAATATATATATATATTTTTTTAAATAATTAAACACTGTTTTGTCAAAGTTGATATAGTGTTTTCTATATGGTCAGACACTTGGATGCGTCATATTAACATTTTACCAAGATCAAGATCAAATGGAGTATTTGACTTGAGTAAAGAAAACACTGAAGTGTTATGAGGTCTTACCGACAGTTTGAGGATCCAATGGAGTTACGCGGTTTAGTCAGAAGCTCTTTTTATTATTTTTCATTGGTTAAATATTTGCAAGGTTTCTGCCAGACAGCAATGATATGAAACATAAATACGTTCTTAAACTCTCATAAATCGAGTCGACAACATCTTAACTAAAAGAGGGCTTGTGGACACGTAACACCTTGTCCAATTACATTACATTGACAAGAAATCAGCCACATGATGGTAAAACTTTTCATTTTGTGACGAAGCGCAAGAATAACCAGAGTATGTTTTGCTTTTGTTCAGGTAAGTAAACTGTTCTCAGATTCTGATGAAAACTTATGTAACATTTGTTGTGACTTGCTTTAGTGTGAAAAAAAAAAAAAAAAAACATTGATCATTGCTGTCAAGTTTTGTCAGTGATTCACAGTGCTTTTTCATGTCACTCTTGGTGTGAATCAGTTAGTCAGAAGTAGCAGCAAAGCGGTGAGTTCAGGCATATCAAGCAAGAGCCTCTATAGTGTGCTAGGAGCTTTGGTTTCTTCACGACATCATGACTTGTGGACCTAACACGTGGAGTTAAAAAGACGTTTGATTCCACTGCTCTACTTTATATTATCTTGCATGCACCAAGGACAATAAAAGCTACAGTGAAATAAACATCCTGAGGGAAGTTTAAAAGGTCTTTGAGGGAAAGCATCAATGTGCAAAAATAGCCTCCTGATTAACGTACTTTCTACCACAAGCGAGACGTAAAGTGATCAAATGAATTGAGCAAGTGTAAGAGGAGGACAGAAGGGCTACGTACTGATGAGTCATCTCTGTGTGTGTGTGTGTGTTTGTAAGGGGGAGATAAAAGGATGGAGCTGTATCCCAGACAGCCTCTCTGTTTGTTGGACCAATTAGGGAGCGCTAAGAGAACCTAATCTAATCACAGAGGAGGTCCCAGCTGCTGTTCACTCTCACACACACACGCACGCACACACACGCACGCACACGCACGCGCACACGCACACACCAAATGGACCCTGTGTGATCAAAACACCTGTATTTGATAAATAAGTTCATGAATCATGTCAACTCATTCATGCATTTACCGTTTCTTTCTAATGCGACTCTTTTTTGCCACATGATTAACTTTTTGCAACTCATTACAAGTTTTTTTAGCATGATAGTAAATTAACATTCACCTAGTAAATTACCATTCAGCTGACTGAAAGTGGAAAAAAATCCTAAAATGGATTTTTTGCGTATGCTTTGTCCGAGAATTTTTTTAATGAGGAATATTGTGATGTGTACCTTCCCAGAAAAAAAAACCCTCAGGACTACAATCGAGACGTTTCAGGGAGTTCAGAAACAGTGACTAATGATATAGAGAATAACTCCCTTTGGAGTGGATTTTGTGCTTTGTAACTTTTTGGTTTGTAACTTTAACATTTTTCATGATCAGAGAACAACATTACACACTAAAGTAAGTTTAAAATGTAAAAAAAAAGCACAATAGTATTAAAAGCAGATTTAAAACTAAGTGAAGAAAATGCAAGCATGGCTTATCCATGCTAGGGTGTTGTCTGTGGTTGCCCACGAACAATATTGATATTCAGTCAAGTGATATTCTGGTCTTAAAATACAGCTCAAGTCCCTTCTTCAAAGCAAGTCTATGGTCGACCAGGCACAAGTCTGCTCACACTACAGAAAAGTAATCGCACTCTTCTCTTCAAACCGCATGATTTGAGGTATCATTCATGTCCATAGCATAAACGTGTGGGATGAGTTACAGGCTGAACCCCCTAACTGTAGTGATGCTTACCAAGCACCATAAACAAACAAACAAACAAACAAAAAAAGGTAGTAATTTTTCGATAATCTTCATTGGTCATGAACATTTCAACCATTTAAGCGGGCGACTCAACCAGCATGTAGTTTAACTGCAAGTAAAAGCTCCTCTATTTCACACCTTTTCTCTGAGGGAAAAACACAGATGCTCTTTTATTAAATGACAATGACACGCATTCAACCAGAAACACACACACATGCAAGAAAGCTGTGTAAGAGAAGCGCAATAGCTAACAGCACTACTATTCATCAACTGTGCCACAAATAGAACAAAGTAATTAGACTGCAGCTGAATATGTTGAATTAGAGAGACTTTGAGAGAGAGAACTGTTGTCACAGATAGAAGGGACCAATAAGGCCTAAACACCACTAAAAGCCAGGCGGCAATATATTTAATGCCGCTCAGAGGAGAAGAAAGAATAAAAAGAAGAGAGTTTATTTTAATATGTAGGGAGAACTCTTCTTAAGTCAGCATGATAGTATTGATTCACACTCCTGAGTGTGTGTTTGTGTAAGCTTCAAATACACCCCAGTCTGTAATCTGCACAAATCACAGTTATCACTGCACTGGTGACTGTGTTGAAAGGTCAAAGGCATGATTCTACAACCACACAAGCACAACCTGAAGTCTTTCAGAGTATAATCCAAATTACTGCTAGTGAAAGGCAGATACACTGGACATTATTTGCCTATTTTGGGATTTAAAGCAGAAGTGGTCATTCCACCCAATGGATAAATGGCCATTTTCTGTTTTCAGAAACAATATTTCAAAATCTTGAAATATAAAACAATGTCCAATTAAGTAAATATTATGCAATATCATTCAATTTATCAATTTTGTGTATATCTTATTTGCTACCATTTAACCTTATTTCATCCAGTAGAGTGTGATTTTTTTCAATGTCACACATTTGCTTGTTTTTTGTAACCTATAGTGATAGTAGCAACCAAGCCACACCTTGCTTGGCTTCTAGCTTCCAGGTGAGATCAGGCAGGGTTGCACAAAATCTGAAATATTTTATGCTACAACATTTCTTTGTTTCTATAATAATCTGAAATGTGCTGCAAATTAAATTACAAAGTGACTTATGTAATGCAATTAACGTCTAGCACGCAAAACATAATTTGTATTCGTGCCTAATGAGAGATATTTGTGAGCCCAAGTTTATTTGTATAGTGCATTTCCCACATGCCGGTAGTTTCAGTTTCACTTTAAATAAATTTGTTTAGGCTTGGTGTTTATGATAAATGTTATTTATAATAAATTACACTATCATTTTTTTTTTTTTTTTTACATTTTAATTCTCGTTCTGTTCTGAATACTGTTAAATTGAAAGGATTTGTTGTAGAGTGAGGAGAACTAAAATACTTTATAGTGTTTACAATCTTTTAACATTTTGTTTTGTAGTTTTTTGTTTATTGTAATAATAAAATGTGATGATATACACTGATGCGACTTATCTATTTGTGTTTTCAATAACACTTTACAATAAGGTCTTATTTGTTAACATTAGTTACTGCATTAACTAACATGTGAACATTTTTTATGGCATTTATAAAAAATAAAAAAAAAATCATATTCATGTTCACAGTGCTTTAATGTAGACAGATACAAATGTTGATCTTAAAAATGTATTAGTAAATGTTGAGATTAACATTAGCTAAGATTAATAAATGCTGTAGAAGTGTTGTTCATTGTTAGTTTGTGGCAAGTAATGTAGCTAACTAATGTTAACAAATGATGCTGTATTGTTTACAGTGTTACCGTATTTTCTTATTAAAATATTTGAACAAATAATTAAATAAATGGTCAACCAGTAATATTTGGTTGTAGATTAACTACAACCAGGGTCGTCGTCGGAGAAGGATAACTGGAAACATTGTCCTGGTCCCACAAAGGTCCTCTATGGTTTAGCCTCTCATTGGCCCCAAGAGAGAGGGGGCCAAACCATTAAAATCTTGTCTTGAATCCCTAGGGATGCTCTGGCCACAACTCCCAACCATGACCTGACTCAACCCCAAATAAGTAAAGCTTATGAGGTCTTGCAGAGCTCTGAAAAGCCTCTCCACATCTTTTTGAAGGGTGTAAAAAGTCTGGAGGAGCAGCAGAAAACACTGGAGGGTTGAAACGAGATTCTCACAGACATAGAAAAGAACATTCTCATCTGAGAGGGTGAATCGCAACGCTCTCCACACAAGCAAGTACACCTGAGCCCTGAGAAAGGGGGAGGAGAGGGAAGCGAGAGAAATAATGATTTTCTCCCTTTTTAAAGCAATGCAAATTGTTGCTGTGGTGAAGCGGAGATGAGCGTTGGCGCACACACATAGTCTGATAATGACAAATAGTGCCCCATGGGCTCCGATAAACAACCTATCATATCGTCCGAAAATAAATCCATCTCATTTACGAGTACCAAAAAAAACTCAATTCCAGGGGTACACATGAGCACACACCTCTGGTCTGGATGGATGACAAGGACTGTACTCAGGTGGTCGCCCGCTCCCTGCTTACCCACACTGCCAAGCGGTGGCTCCGAAGCTACATTTGGTTGTGTAGAGGAGTAATGGCAGGCTTGAGTGAATGTATTACGATGGCAAATGACAACATTAACATATAAATGACTTCCTACCAAACACATCTGCTAATGTGTGGTTAGTGCCAGTGACACACACACACACACACACGCATCATGACTGTATATTTTCGTCTAAATGCGACGGCCATAGCACGGGCAAGGGCGTGTGTGCATGGTCTTGTTTACTGACGGAGCGTGTGGGTGCTGTGTGCGTGCGATGGCTCACTGCAATGATTGTCCCAATGTCACAATCATCATGTCGCTTAAAACACACCCAGCCACACACATGCTCATGCTCCCTCCCGCTCAGAGTGTGTCAGGAGCGAGACTGGTTTGGACAGGAAACAGCATGTCCAGATTGCCCCTGAGACAGGAAAAGGATTGGGTGTCGTGTCTGTTTCAGCAGATGCTGTAGAAAGAAGCGTTGTTGTTGCTTTAAAGGAATAGTTCAACCTAAAAAAGACATTTTGTCATCGTTTACTCAGGATCCCTGTTGTTCCAAACATGAATGATGTTCGTTCTTCAAATTTAGGAACATCTTGCCTAATATTTTCAATATTAGAAATATTAGAATAAACAGAACGAACAATAAAAGTGATGACATTTTGAACAATAAAAGTGAAGACTCTTGTGCTACATTCCAAGTGTTCT
Source organism: Gila orcuttii (assembly GCA_026230005.1). Lineage (NCBI taxonomy): Eukaryota > Metazoa > Chordata > Actinopteri > Cypriniformes > Leuciscidae > Gila > Gila orcuttii. The sequence goes on along the minus strand of JAPDVR010000002.1, from coordinate 23,393,866 downwards.
GAAGTAGCTTTGTGTTAGAAACAGAACAAAATTGAAGTTGGTATTTACACATTTCATTATTCGATGATATTCGGGTTGGGAATCAAAAATCCGATACTTCAGGTCAGGAATTGGATACTTGTCATAAAATTAATTTCAATTCCACTTATTGATTCCTATGTGTACATTTTAATGTGGTTTTAAACTATTCAAGCGGAACAAAATGAGGAACAACTCAATTTGGCACTCGTGAGCCATTTTCTCTGCTGGACACATCCAGAGCGTGCACACAAAAAGCCGCCTAACATATAATGCGCAAATACTTTGAGTTCTTTCACATATTTTTGCACTTGTTGTCAAAATACCCTTGTAAAAGTCGGTTATGTGTTTTGAATGAACGTAAACGGTTGAAAAAGAAAACACGTGTAACAGTATATTGGATCTGTGCATTCGGTCTTAAAGTGACCGCAGTTTAATAAACCTGCTGCTGTCTCGGTCATTACTGCTAATCAAAGAACAAAAGAAAAATCACTCACTGATCTTGACTGAATAATTTCTGTAACTTTAATAAGGATTACAGAAATTTGTTTAGTTGTATATTTTCGCTTTTGCTAATTTGCTTATTTGTACGTATTGTATTACTGACTGCACACTTTGATAATTTATCAAATGTATTTGTTAGTCTAATTTATTAGTTAGTCGTTCTTTAGGCTGCTGATGTTTGTTCATGGTATTCAGCTGCAACTAAATATTTTGCAAAAAGACAGAATAAATATGTTTGGACGGGGAATCAATAATTGATAACCAACCCTATTCGATTACAATTCACAAGCTATTTATTCAATATGGATTATTTTTATGTCTAATGCTGTAAAGTACATAGGGAACCCTCAGTATTACATTACTATAATATTAATGGTTAAAATTCACAAAAGTGTCCAAAGCTACTAAATTCAATTGCTATTTATTTTTTAGATCAAATAATTAAGAGTTATTAAAGCAATTAAAGTTGCATACAAATATTTGAGTGGCAGTTTTAAAAGTTTCAAAAGTCCTTAATGATATAATTATGTTTTTACTCCGATTCATTGTTGAAATATAACCATTTAAACAGTGGCTGTAATAAAAGCTGGTTTTCATGGCAGATTTTTTCAAACATAAATAAGACGTCATTAACAGGTGAAATAAAACTATAATAGATACGTCACTAGGGATGCAGTGATTACCGGATTTCACAATTAACCGCGCTTTAAAACGTCACGGTTAATTAATCGTAAAGACTATGCTACACCGAGTGTTCTGCACGGAAATGAAATTTTGCAACTAACACAAAATGAAAACAAAGTTACACCAGCGGTGCACCAACTTAAAGTGCCGTGCTCATCAGTCACTATGGCAGAGGGACTAAGCAGCGACGCTCTATTTCCACCGAAAAAACGCCTTAAGTCAGCAGTGCGCACATTTGTACTGTAACGTGCTGATCTTCCCAGCGGTCCCATAAAACGTAAAAAAAATGTAAATGTCTGGGAGAATGAGTAGAGCAGTCATATAGATCTGAATAAGAGTGACGATGCAGAAAAGAGCTCTATTCGGTACGGTTTTCTGTGCGCACACACCCGACCCGAAGCCATGCACATAGACACCTATACAGCGCGCGAGTACTCAATTGAGCTCTCTTTCGTGTCTGAATAGAAAAATACACACAACATTATGTCTAAATGTCCGTTTTGGAGAGTATTCATGTAAACTATGTCGGTTATGTCTTAAACAGTTGTGAGTGTATCGGATGTGCATCAGTGCAATTGGATCCGCATATCATGGACATGATCTGATGTCTTAAAGTGATAGTGGATAATAAACCTAATGCGGTCGGTGTCTTTAATATTGATCAAGCAACAAAAGAAAAAGAGGAAAGCATTCACTGTTTGTTAATAGCTTTAATAAGGATTAATTATATTCATACAAATAAATATGTCTGCTTGAAAGAATAAAGAATGATGTAGGCTATGCAAGTAGTTATAAAGAATGCATATATCATTCATTGAAAAGAAGACTGTGTTTTACTTTAGTAAAGGCGGTTTTAATTGTAAGATATTTTTTAAGTCACAGTAGTTAAATCTGTATCTGTATTGCATGTTCAAACTTAAAAATAATTCATATTAATGGGTTAATAGATGTTCTCTACGGGAGTATGTGGGTTTGGAAATTTTAGAGAAATTCTAAATTAATGCATTACAATTTACCTAAACTCATTATACTTTAGTCGATTAAATCTACTGTAGATTTAGTCGACTAAAAATCTTATTGTGTTTCACTGACTAAAACTAGACTAAAACAATTCAGATTACTAAAATATGACTAAAACTAAATGGCATTTTAGTCAAAAGACTATGACTAAAACTAAATCAAAATTTGCCGTCAAAATTAACACTGCGGTGAGTGTTCATGTGATATTATATATTAGTAGTGTTGTGAAATTAATTGATGCATAATAATCGTGATAGTCGTTAAATCGTGATTATTTCTCAGACAATAATCGTACTTACAAAATCTGTAATCGTTGCATCCCTATACGTCACAAGTCACAAAATGCTCCTCTCTAGAGTGATGGACATTGAGATAAATGTAACATTACGTGACATTCTTCACAAGCTATTTAATTGACTTATTTCTGCAGCTGAAACACAGATTGAGTGATTGACACATCACACATTCCAGTAAGTTGTACAGTTTCTTTCTACAGCCTCTAATGTTCATTCAGGTTTATTTCTGGCTATAACTAGTAGTAGAGATGATAGGTTCTCTTGCGCTCTGTTCTGCCGGATCAACTGAGGCCGCTACGTAAATCTGTAGATTTATTACAGTAAAATGACATTTATTGTTTGAATTTTGTGATAAAAATTGACAATTTAAAAGCTGAGACATTGTTTCATATTAAAAGTAACAAATTACAAAGCTTATTGCTATATTAAATGAGAGGCATGCTACAAATAATGGTTACTGAAGTTTTGTTAGTGCACCAACAAAAAACAACAACAAAAAAAAACCGAAGACTAAAAAGATTGGTCTTGGGATTTAAGAATCAATATCATTTCATCAACCCAGCCCTAGAATTCAGTGAAAATTAGGATGTATGCCCTAGTTCCACTTGCCATGTTTATGAGAGAAGCAATGATGTCTGAATTGTGAATTGGACTGATCCAGTTCTCACATTCAACTCACTGATTCAATGATCTGGTCAAAGTTAATAAATGTATAGATGACAGAATTTTACTTTTTTCAGGTAAACGTTACTTTTAATAGCTCACTGGAGGGGAAGATTTGGTCTGCTCATCACACAAAGCCATCATACGTCTTGGAATGTATTGCACAGGATATATGGACCAATTTCATACATTTATGATTCTTCTGCATCTTTTTTGAAGCTTCAAAGCACCAGGTTCATTGTAAAGGCATTTTACAAAACTTCTCACATTTTCACCTCACACCGTTTGTAACGGCATGAGGGTGAGTAAATAATTTATTTTTGTATAAACACCCCACCGTATTACTAACAGTCTGCAAAATCGTGTCTCATACTGATCTGAGGACAAATTTATACATTCAAATTACGAATGAGAAACACTTCTAGTCTCAGTCGAGTGACCAACAGAAACAGCTTCCAGCACATAGTATTATTTCAGTTATGAAAAAAAGCTTTTAGACTGAGCCGGTCTGAAAAGAAAAAGAGCGTGAAGGCAACAAAAGGAGTGAAGCTGTTGCCTGAAGCCTGTCCTCTTCCGTGTTTCCTTCAGCTTTGTGTGTCTGCTCCCTCGCTTTTTCCTCTCTCCCTCAGAGCGCCTCCGGGCATCAAGCCCGCCACACGTCACAGAGCCTGGCCGCACAGATAGAAGCGCGTGTGTGTGTGTGTGTGTGTGTGTGTGTGTGTGGGGGGGGGGGGCTTGTTCCAGAGCTGTAAGGGCTGTTTACTCACTTGCGCACTCAAGCTTGAGTTCACTCTTTCTCTCCACAACCATACCCGCACGCTCTGAATACCACCCATTTCCTCTGAGCCAATCATCTTCCTGCCCAAACTCTCTGCTCCTAAACTATCCCTCTCCGTTTCGCTCACCTCACCAACCCATCTGTCTTTCCCTCCGCTGTTGCATGCGATCTCTCCATCCTCCTATGCTCCCTCCTCCATCACTTATTCATGAGCTCTCTCTCTCTCTCCCTATATAAAACACGCTCTCGCCTTTTCGCAACCGGTGTTGTAGCCATAACCATGGAGACCTCTTTGATTGACGTGGTGTAATTGCCACGGAGGGCAGGTCCTCTTTAAGGGGGTGGGCATTACAGCCGGGACCCTTAAAGGGGTAGTTATTATCGCTCATCGTAACAGTCCCTTAGCAAAAACAAAGAGGTCGTCTCAAGAGCGGAAGAGAATTAAAGGGATTTTTAAGGCAAGGAGTCGTCGGAAACGTTAGTATCAATTATGTATGACGAAAGGTCAATCCTCTCTGCTTTCCCATTGATTAGCATAAATGATCATTCACTCGTTTGCTGATTGTTTGATGTAATTAGCAGGCTGGCAACAGTGATTAATTCTGTGGGTTTAAACAATAAATGATCTAGCAGAAGCGTGTGTGTTTATGAAGGGGGTCGTAACAGAGGAAAGGAGGGGAAAGCGTGTCAGACGGATCTGATTGCAGCGTGAGGTCTTACAATATTAACCACGACTGTGACACTCAACACACACGTCAAAGGCTGCGTGTGTGTGTGTGTGTGTTCGCACAGACACAAAAGACAGTCGACTGCAGCAAAATCGCACACGAATCCCACGAAAACAAGCTCAGGTCACATTCGCCCCAAAATCAGGATCAGAAGTAAATAAATATTAGAAGTCTTTTTAGGACTAAATTGTTTTTACATGGTGACATTACTTTCATAACAAATTAAGCAAATGATGATTCTAATTAGATTGTCATACAATAATTTGTATTGTATTATAAAAAAAAACGAATAATTTGTTAAATATGTTAAATAAAAAATAATAATTTTTATAATACTGTTATATATTAGTTTACAATAGTATTTTATTTAAATAAGCCTAAATTAAAAGCAGTAAAACAAATGCTACCATAATATTTTTACAACTTAAATATAAATTAAATAATATTAGTAAATATATTTTTTTTTCTCATTAGAGAAAAAAGAACAAAAACGGCAATGCAAAAAGGTGTAATTTTCATATACATGTATGTGTGTGTGTATGTATATAAGGTCATACATACATAATATGAATACACACACACACACACTAATAATAATTTATTTAGATTTTTTTTGTTTGTCAAAGATAACCATGTCAAATTTGTTCATAAAATAATCATAATTAGAAAGAGAATTGGATGTTCAGGTTCGCCAAACCAGCAGGCGCGCACAGCAATTGTCCTCTTCACCTCTCTTCCTGCTCTTTATCTCTTTTCTATGTCACACTCGCTCTTCCATCTCATATCCTGCGCTACAATCTCTCTCCTCTATCACACTCCAATCCATCCTTTTCATGTGGTCTCGTTCTCACTCTGAAGTGTGTAAATGTGATGGGGGCTGGTAGGTCTTGACTGGGGGGTAGGGACACACACACACACACATCTGTGTCTGGATCTACTGTGACAAGCAATCAATCTGATGCATTAATGATTAGAAAAGCGTCAAAGACGTCGTTTGCGCACTGGCTCCGCTTGAGAAGCGTTTCACCTGTGTGTTTACTGCAGACTGGAGGCATCTGTGTGTAAAGTTGATTGTTCCAATGTGGCGAGATGACAGACTACAGCCCATCTGGCTTTGGGCTCTTAACGGACCCATCAGCAGTGAAGTCCCAGCCCTTCACAAACACTGAGACACACACACACAGTGTGCAACTGCACTTTCCCTGGCTGCCTCCTGCAGCCAATCAGATGCTAATGTGCCTCTGACTTCCTGGTCTCTACAGACTCTCTTAAAGTCACAGCACACATCTTTTGCAATCACTTCTGAATACACACTGAACGTGTACTTCCAGAAACGCTATGCGATGTGTAATTAGCACAACTTTTTCATTTTTCTAGAAGAAAAAGAGTTAATTTAAGAAGGTAATAAATGCGCCCAAGTAAGATGTTCAAACAAACACACTCATGTGCACCAAGCCAACCTCTGTGCCAGGAAAAAGATCTCTCCCTCTCTCGCTCTCTTTCTTTCTCTCTGCTCCGCTTGGCATTTGAGATGCTGCTCGAGGGCATTCGGTAACCACGTCACCACACACAGGGCATCGTTGGTACAAAAATAATGCCCGCTGCCAATTAGGACCGTCATCTGCCAGAGAGACAAGAGTCTCAGCCAATGAGAGGAGAGAAGGCAGGAGTGGGTTAGATTACAGAAGCCGTGTCAATGAGCGCTGTGCCGTTGGGGGGGGGGGGGGGGGGACTACTTATCCTAACAGAGAGAGATGCACGCATTCACTCGCCACACGCACAACCTCTCTGACCCCTTCCGTTATTGAGCATGAACACCTCCCAGCCACACGTCTAAAGCAAAACACTGAGCCTGAGGAAGGCTGGGGTTACACACACGCATACACACACACACACACACACAAAGCACAGCAAACACCTCATCTTGTAACCCCCCCCCTTTCCGCTTCCTGGGGGTCTGCTGGCTTCCTCTTACTCCCTGTCATTCACATGTCCTTTGTCTTCGAAAGACAGAGCGAGACTTGGGGGGCTGGGGGGCAAAAAAGTCTCTTTAGGACAAATCAGTTCACTTGGCAGCCATCTTGGTAACGCCCCCAGGAAGCTGTTTTTAACATAGGTACTGGGCAGGTTAAGGACAGCTCCTCTCTGCTTGATTTCAAAAACGTATATTTAAAATCAGAAATATAATCGGACAACGATAGTATCAAAATGTTGCACCTTTTGCTCAAATCACACACACAAAAAAAGAGAGAGAGCAGCAAGAATCAACAGCCATAGAAATAGTGCAATTGGAGGCAGTGGTGTGGCAGTTTCCAAACCTCTATCCCATCCATATTTTTGCATCTTTTTCCTGTTCTGTGATGTTTATTTACTTTGTGAAGAATCATTAATTAATTTATTGCTCGTACTTACAGAAAAAGACAGAAAAGCTGTGCATCTTTAAATGTGGCAAAAACATAATGTCTTGTATGTTTGCTTACAGAACAAAACCAAAAAAAAAAAAAAAAAAAAAAAAAAAAAAAAAACACAATTGGATCTTGTTCCTTCATTGGATCAGAATTCCTTCAACTTTTTTTTTTTCTTTTTTTCCAAGTGGTTCGTCTCCTCCAATACGTTCTCTTCTATAGGAGAGAATTGAAAAATAAATAAACAGAAATTTTGAGAAAGAATATGAAGGGAGAGAAAGAGAGAGCACATGAGAGAGCAAGAGAGATTGAGAGAGTACTGGATGAAACAAGTTCAGGGCAGTTCTCCTGCCAGTTCTTCCTCCACACACATTCCTGTGGCTGCATAGGGCGCTCTGTGTGTGTGTGTGTGTGTGTGTGTGTGTGTGTGTGTGTGTGTGTGTGTGTGTGTGTGTGTGTGTGTGGCAACAAAGAATGAGCTGAAAAGAGAGGACCATGTGTCAAGAAGTTTATAGGAAAAAAGCTTTAAAAAAAAAGTGAAAGACGACAGAACAAAAACTCTACATAATGGTCTCTACACTGACATTTTCTCCCTTTTCAAAACATATTTCAATATTCTCAAGACTTGCAATCACTTAGATCTTGTTAGGCATTTGGTCTGATATGATAGTGTCACGTGAATAAGTACATCAACAAATCAACTTAAGCCATTAGTGTTGAGTAGCTTTGGTGAGGTAAGCTTCAAAACAAGCTCAGAAACATCCAGAAGTTTTCCAGAACTGTGGTGAGGAGAGATGCTAAACAGTTAACATGATATCAACAACCAATCATTTCAATATTTTAGGCTACACCTGAAGTCAAATAATGCTTCATTAGGCTCGGCACTTCCGAAGTAATGGTACTGTCTGAGCAGGTGAAACTTGGAACTTCAAAATAACTAAAATGCTCAGACAGATAGATCAAATATCTATGGTGTCCAGGAATTTAACTTTGCAGCTATACATTCTTTAAACAGAAACAGGATGGTTGATAGTTAGTTCAAATACAGATAAACCAGCACACTGACACATAATGGGTGCCAGGTTAAATAGAACTTGTAGAATATCTAAAGAATGTTATCCTTCAGCAGAAAAAATTATTTGATTTGCCAAACAGCATTTTTTTTTAGCTTTTACAATAAAATTGACAAACAGATGGACAGAAATCCACTTATAATGGCAGTCCATGAGGCAATATGGGATACTTTGCCCCGTAACCTTCCATTGTAGGTGGTTTTTTGCCAGTTTGTTAAAATGATTTGCCCATTTATTTTTACAAACCAAGAGATACAATTGAATGCTGTGGTAATAGACTGTAGACAGGGCTTAAATTCTTGACATTTCTTGGTGTCAAAAAGCAATCTAACCATGTATCAACTGCACTGCTGGGTTCAATATGGAGTAAAACATCTCCTTTGACTCATCGATCAGCATAGTTTTCTTGCATTGGAACATTTTCAATCGGTTTGCCAATATTTTGGAATTCAGACCATTTTCAAAGACCTGAGCAAACCACTTGACAACCATCATGCTACTGGCGTTTAATGCAAATGTATGTACAGTAGCTATAATCCCATAACAAGGCACTCCTGTACATTTTCAAACAATAAAAGCGATTCTGGTCTACCTTATTTGTAAAAGCAGAAGTGGAATAATCCCGGGAAACCCAAGATCATGTTTCACGACAAAGCCAAGATAAAGTATACTTGGGTTTTAACGTGTACGCCAGGGTTTCCGTTGTCCGGTAATTACCGGACATTGGCCGGTAAAAAAATGAGATGTCCGACAAAATTAAATATCTCCGGTCAAATTGTCCGATTAAAATTGCCTAATAATCCCGCCCCCTAACACAATCTGAATTTGAGAATAAGCCTAAAATGTATAAGGCAAAAATACACCGATCTTTGGCTATGTTATAAAGGAACAGGCTCTACCGTTTGAAAGTTATATGAAACAACATCGCATGCTGCATTTCAAATAAAGCGCACGCCTAAAACGGCTGTAATATAGACCTAAACAACGAACGATTGAGTGAGACGTTTCAAATATGTCCAGGCCCAGGCAGACTAGCCTTGAAAGCTTTTTTCAGAGGCCAGGCGATGGTGAATCAGGAACATCTCATTATAGCCTAGTGGTTCTAATCCGCGCACTGGTACAGTTTTTTTTTTCTCTCATCAAAACTGAATAGCCTATGTTCATCAGTGGTTAGTCTATATCAAGCAGGGACTTGCATTTTATTCTGTGATTTCACCGGAATGAACAGAGTCTCCGCAACGGCGATAGATTGAAACGCGCGTCCGAGTGAAGATTGCGCAACTCGCGCAGCGCGTCATCCATGCAACTGATAGCAGTGGACACGAGCGCTCAGCTTGATTTCAAAATCAACCGATTTTAGCGCTAGATCTCTTATTTAATAACGAACTAAATGAATGATCTGATTTTATTTATTTGTATTAGGTACATCCGTGCTTCAATGTTTCAAAAAGTGAATGTGTGTGAAACCGCATTAAAAAACAAAACAATTGGCGTTGATTGACACCAATCGGACGTTCATTTTTTTTTCCGTCTATTTGAAAGTTAAGCTGATAATAACATGTTGCATTCTATACGGCCTGATTATGTCATTTTTTAAGTTACATAGACTGCCTCCAGTTTTCCTAAACTTGACTAATTAAGAGGCGATATTTGACCGGCATATCATAAAAATGTCCGTAAAACGAAACCTCTGCCGGTCACTTTGACCGGCACCATTTTTTTCTAGCGGAAACTCTGGTGTACGCGAGGGTCCCCGTGTGCATGACGCAAATTTCGTCGTCATAATAGTATATGCATACTGTACGCATAGGTCGCACATGTACATTGAATTAGTTTTGCACCAATCAGTTGTTCCACAAGGTGGCAACACTGGGCCGGGCCGTTGTTTCACAGAACAAAAAACTACATTAAAAGAGAACAACAACAAAATACAAGAGACCGCAACAACAACAGCCACCTGCATTGAAAAGCGCTTGTGTGAGGGGGTAATGAGATAGCCCCAACTTTTGTTAAAAAGAATACGAAGACATTTTTATCGGTCAAAACTTCTGGAGAAAAATAGCACAGATTAAACTTTTTAGACTGCCTATGTTTGTGCACGCTATCAAATGGATGCTTTGAAAGACTGCGTGTTAGACGGTAGGCATACGCTAGTGTACGTTAAAAAAATACAAGGATACTTTGGGGTTTAAGCTCACACAAACAGATGAATGTTACACCTCAAACATGCAGCTAGGGGGAAAAAATGAGAATGTAGTAAATATGAGAAGTAATAGCAGTGTGTGTGTGTGTGTCATAATAAAATGACTACTGTTATCATCATCATCATGCAAGCTCTATATATTCATGCATACAGAACTTTCAGTGGTAACAAATCTGACACTCGCACAAACTGAAGACGACATTGAGAACTTAACACCTGGTTTACAAGTAAACCAAATCAAGGCAAAATGCAAGGCAATTTAATCAGTTTCAAAAAGTGGCTATCCTGCTATGGAGCAGATTTGTTGTGGGTAAGAGATCTCAAACTGAAATTGAACCAGAGTTGTAAGCAAAGTTACATTTCTGAAACAAAGTCACTCCCTCACTTTCTCGTTTCAAATTAAAAGGTCACTACATAGTAAAACTTTATTTTAAAACAAAATTGTTTTTATATCTATTATAAAATGTGCAATTTTATTTTAACAATTATTATTAAGCTCATAGCTTAAATGATTATAAATATATATAGATAATGGCCCGGTTTCACAGTCAGTGTTTGCCTCATTTAGTTCGGTTGAATCGCACTAGAGTTCGGTTTCCCCCTTGGTGCGGTTCGTTTGGGCAGGTGTGAAAGCAGAAATCGCACTCGGGAGGTCTCGGTACGCTTTCAAGCGAACTCTGGAGCGGTTCGTTTGTGGTGAGAACGTGATCCGACCTCAAACAGACCCAACTGCCAAAGAACTGCGCCTTTTTGGACTAAACCAGCTGCCGTAGTCAAACAAAATTATTATTTATATTGTCAATAGCGCTCCCTTTAAGCCATGACTGACTTACCGCGTTCTGCACTCTCACTAAAACCATAAACACTGAAGTTGTCCGCACTGAATTTCTTATTTATATCGCGTCTAGACTTTGTTGTTTATGGGGGGATTTGCGAAAGGATAAAGCTTTTGCTGGTTCTGAACATAAATTGTGAGCGAATTCTCCGCATGTCTGCCGGATTTTCCTCTTTACTTCCAGGAGTTCTGTTGGAATTTTACCGCACGTTAATTCTGACCAATCTAAGTGCAGTTGTGGAAATATGTTCAAGACACATCTGGCCAACGAGTGATGTGGATGTTGTCACGTGACTGCATTTTGGTTCGTTTCATCAACTGATTCGGACCAGAGCAATCAGTGTGGTGTGAAAAGGAAACAAAACGCCTGAAAATGATACTAAGTATAATGTGGACCAAATGAACCGAACTACAGGTGTGAAAGCACCCTTAAAGCCAGATTAAGCCACAATTAGGCCTTGGTTCAATTAGGACATTTAAGTAGCTTTTATAAAAACATGCCTTGTAAAAAAACATTACTGGTGTACTGTATGGTGTAGTGTGCATCTTTAAACAAACAATGGCGCGGACATATTTTAAGATATGCCAGTTCAAGTTGCTTTGAGTTAAAACAGCTCAAACATGCATTTTAGTCTGGGACTAGATTAAGCCTTGTCTGTGAAACCAGGGGCTAATGAAATATAAATAAGCTTTAGAACCAATAGACAAAGCTTTAACAATGCTGTTAAATGTTAAGTCTCTGTATACCTAAATATATTCTTTATTTATACCTAATATATACCTAATATACTCTTCTCTATTCTAACTTCACAACTTGCACTTAAATTGGTATAGCAAGATGTTTTGTTAGCTGTCCTCTTTCATGGAGAAATATTTTCTTGTAGCTATGTAAATGCGTCACATTTTTTTTATATTTTTAAATCTCTTAAAGAACACTTGATGGCACCAATTGACTTCCATAGTATTGTTTTCCTACTATGGAAGTCAATGGCTACCATCAACTGTTTGATTACCAACATTCTTTAAAATATCTTCTATTGTGTTCAACATCCCTCTAAATGAGGACACAAGCAAAGATTTCACATTCCTTTCCACTTATCAATTACATGATTTGGTTCTTGAAATGAGAAGTCTTGCAGTGGCTGTTTACAACTTCCACTTTGCTAGATTTGTGTATGGTACAAATCAGGTTGTGTCAGATTGCTAATATTAATGAGAAATTATTTGGAGTTGTATGAGGTAAAATAACACTAGCTAGCTACACATGCTTGCAAAGCTGAGCTTTGAAAAAAAAAATATTTGCTGTAAATACACTACCATTCAAAATTTCAGCAGCCATTACTCTAGTCTTCAGTGTCACATGATCAAGAAACCTCTCTGACTATCATAGTATTTATGTTGCAAACAGTTGTGCTGCTTAATATTTTTGTGGATACTGTGATACATATTTTTAGGATTTGTTTTTTATAAAGTTAAAAAAGAACAGGATTTTAATTGTAATAGAAATATTTTGTAACATTAAATTGATCAAAAGTGACCGTAAAGACACGTATAAAGGCTTGAATAATTTCAGTTCCCTGACAACTGCCCAGAATAAACTTCAGAATTTACTTCACAGTGGAAACTGATCAAATGCTCTCGTAACAAACAGTAGCATTTCACCACACTCTCACAATGCTGGAAATCAATTCTCAGTAAAATAACATGAAATTAAAAGATGGTGGAGCTTCTACTTAAAAAAAACAACATGTAAAACCAAAATAACTCTTACCTGTACCCATAATGAAGCAGAGCAGGAGAGTGCCAGGAATAACATGGAGAGGAAAAAAAAAAAGAGAAATAAATCAAAATTAATTTGATACATTTAATTTCATTACATTTATTTATTCACTCATCCATTCTTTTTCTAGAAACAAACATCACATACAAGATAAGGAGATTCAAAAGTACTGTTAAATACACACATACTGTAGATAAGCATTTACTCCACTGCACTTTAACACACACAGAAAAGATGTCACATCCACAACACCGCAAAGAGAGACGGAGGCATATACAAAAGAGAAACCACATCACATCTTTGCACCAATCCTCCAGGCCATTAGGGGGCACTAACACAATCTTTCTGTTCCACTCACACGCTCACTGATCTCGCTGATCTCCTGCACTAACTAATCAACATGGACTTCTTGTATGCATTTGATTGACATGGAATCAGTTGGAATCATCTTGTATGCATTTATGCTTTGATTGACAAGGAATCAGTTTGACATGTTTTTGTTTTGTTAAGTCAAGAAGGTCATACTAACAATATGCAAACATTTTTTACAAAAACGTGCATTAAATAAAAACTACAGGTCCTTCTCAAAAAATTAGCATATTGTGATAAAGTTAATTATTTTCCATAATGTAATGATACAAATTAAACTTTCATATATTTTAGATTCATTGCACACCAACTGAAATATTTCAGGTCTTTTATTGTTTTAATACTGATGATTTTGGCATACAGCTCCTGAAAACCCAAAATTCCTGTCTCAAAAAATTAGCATATCATGAAAAGGGTCTCTAAACAAGCTATTAACCTAATAATCTGAATCAACTAATTAACTCTAAACACCTGCAAAAGATTCCTGAGGCTTTTAAAAACTCCCAGCCTGTTTCATTACTCAAAACCGCAATCATGGGTAAGACTGCCGACCTGACTGCTGTCCAGAAGGCCATCATTGACACCCTCAAGCAAGAGGGTAAGACACAGAAAGAATTTTCTGAACAAATAGGCTGTTCCCAGAGTGCTGTATCAAGGCACCTCAGTGGGAAGTCTGTGGGAAGGAAAAAGTGTGGCAAAAAACGCTGCACAACGAGAAGAGGTGACCGGACCCTGAGGAAGATTGTGGAGAAGGACCGATTCCAGACCTTTGGGGACCTGCGGAAGCAGTGGACTGAGTCTGGAGTAGAAACATCCAGAGCCACCGTGCACAGGCGTGTGCAGGAAATGGGCTACAGGTGCCGCATTCCCAAGGTCAAGCCACTTTTGAACCAGAAACAGCGGCAGAAGCGCCTGACCTGGGCTACAGAGAAGCAGCACTGGACTGTTGCTCAGTTTTGCATGTCATTCGGAAATCAAGGTGCCAGAGTCTGGAGGAAGACTGGGGAGAAGGAAATGCCAAAAGTCCAGTGTCAAGTACCCACAGTCAGTGATGGTCTGGGGTGCCATGTCAGCTGCTGGTGTTGGTCCACTGTGTTTTATGAAGGGCAGGGTCAATGCAGCTAGCTATCAGGAGATTTTGGAGCACTTCATGCTTCCATCTGATTTCATTTTTCAGCACGACCTGGCACCTGCTCACAGTGCCAAAACCACTGGTAAATGGTTTACTGATCATGGTATTACTGTGCTCAATTGGCCTGCCAACTCTCCTGACCTGAACCCCATAGAGAATCTGTGGGATATTGTGAAGAGAAAGTTGAGAGACGCAAGACCCAACACTCTGGATGAGCTTAAGGCCGCTATCGAAGCATCCTGGGCCTCCATAACACCTCAGCAGTGCCACAGGCTGATTGCCTCCATGCCACGCCGCATTGAAGCAGTCATTTCTGCAAAAGGATTCCCGACCAAGTATTGACTATTGAGTGCATTAACTGAACATAATTATTTGAAGGTTGACTTTATTTTTTTTTATTAAAAACACTTATTTTATTGGTCGGATGAAATATGCTAATTTTTTTAGACTTTTTGGGGTTTTCATGAGCTGTATGCCAAAATCATCATTATTAAAACAATAAAAGACCAGAAATATTTCAGTTGGTGTGCAATGAATCTAAAATATATTAAAGTTTAATTTTTATCATTACATTATGGAAAATAATTAACTATCACAATATGCTAATTTTTTGAGAAGGACCTATACAATAATTTACAAGTCAAGACCACACTATTCAACAAATTTAAAATGAGTGCAATGAGGTCATGTTGACAATGTAGCATACTGCTGTTTATCTTATCTATATTAATATTTTAGAAAGGAAAAAAAGTAGGCAGCAGGAAAAAGTAGGCTGTATACAATATACTCAAACAGTCTGATTTTAGTATCATTGAGACACTAGTTATTTTTAAATAGTTTTCATTATTTTCTTCATTTTCAATTTAGTAGAAAAAAAAACGTATTTTGTTGCGTTTCGTCATTTTTATTAGTTTTTAATATTTCTTAGTTTAAAAAACATATGTTTATATAGTTTTATATTTTATTCATTGTAGTATATCAGGTTAAGCAATAAACATAGCTGAAAATAAATAAGTTTAATTCTTTATATTTGATTTCAGTTCAAATGCATTTCAAGTAACAAAAATTTTATTTTTAGTTGACTATAATGACAATGATACTAAGCACTATACAAGTACATACTTCACTAAGGATGGTAAAGTACATACTTTTGACATAATTTGTGTTTATTTGCATTAGCATCTTTCCAAATTAATTAGCATAAAATGTATTACTCCACTTTTAAGTTCACGCATTTAAAAACTCTGTATCACATTCCTCATCTGTTGTGCAAAATAATATAGACTGAAAAGCACCAGATATAAAATGCACCAGTAATACAGTATATGTAGTGTAATATTTGGAATGTACTATTATTTCAAGTGCACTGTGAGTTCGTTTCACACGGGTGCCCTGAAAATCAGAATATAGTAGCACTCAACACATGAAAGTGTGCAGTGCTACATTCAATAATACTGAAAACATACAGAACAAACAAGACAGAGGGTGCAATGGGGGAAAAAAGGAGAAGTGGAAAAGCAGAAGATTTGAGGCATAAGAGAGATCAAGACAAGAGAGAGTTGGTGGGTTGAAAGCTCTGTAAAGGTGAGGAGATGAGAGATCCCTTGGATTGTGAGTTACATAAACACAGACTTTGTGTGTGCGCATGTGTGTTAGTGGCTGTCCAAAAGAGAAAGAGAGAGAGAGAGAGAGAGAGAGATTTGACGCATCAGTGCGCTAGAGTTGAAGTATGTTGGTGTAGGGGGTTTGCAGCAGTGGACCTGTGTCTCAGGCACATGCAGTGTAATCTTCTTACTGCCTATGGGTGCGAGCTCACTGCTGCCATTATATAACTGCTAATACATACCCACTAAACAGCAACAGACAAGCCATGGCATACCATGACCTCTCGCATACTTACACTCATACAGTTCAGGATAGATGTGCACACTTGAAATCAAAAGTCGCTGTCAGTGCCCTTCCTTCCTCTTTAGAATAGGTCTGTCTGGCCTGTCTCCATAATCAATTGAACATTACATTACACGTAACTTGACAAATTATTATACAAATGCCCGATCTACTGAAAATAGGAATGCAGCAAAATTTTAAATTTTATGTTAAATCTATTCTATTTACTTGTAAATTAAAAAATAAAACACTAACTAAAATCAATAAAGTGAATTTAGGCACCACGGTTTTGTAATATTCAGTAGAAAAAATGTATATTAACTAGTAATGATTTGCTAAAGATTATATTTAACAGCATTATTAAATAGTTACCATTTTGAAATATTCCTTTTAAGTCTCTATTAAATGAGTAGGTAATCTTAACATAAAAATAAGGGAAATGAGCATGCAAAATGAAATTCAGTATCAACATACATCCAGTACTGACCAATAACTCACATGGTACCAACATATGAATGCATAAATGAAAATATGAAACAATTAAGGGGGAGGGGCTGTATTAATTATAAAAAAAAAATTAAAAAAATGTTTTAATTAACCAAAATATTTATTCAAAAGCTTTGAGCCAATTCTGAAAAAATGGCAACTTATAAAGTTTATTTTAAAATAAATTGCAATGTTTACAGTTTCCCAAAAGTTTACAGGACTAAGTTACAGTACTTCACAGAGTTTGAGTAAAATTGTTGTCCATTACAGTTCTGGATTGTATATTAAATAGGCTAAAATAAAAATCACAAATGAAAAAAAAAGCCAGGTTGAGCAGCAGTCATTTGCAAATTATGTGAGTTAAGGCACGTTCACACAAAGTACGATAACAATAAAGATATAGTTCTAAAAATCGTTCTCAATATTAAAGAATAGCAGAAATCACACCACAGCTATAACAATAACGGCAGAGAGGAACGATATTGTTGGAATTTTATTCAGCGATTTTATTTAGCTGATGAACGATAAAAACATTGACAGCCAATCAGAATCCATCCTGCTGTAACAAACTCGAGCATTTAAAGTGTCAGACAAGCAACACGCTTAGAATAAACAGAATGATATCGTCCGCTGGTATGGACGCTAATATAGCAATCTTTATAGTTATCTTTAAGTTATCATTCTTGATGCGTGAACGGGCTTTTAGAGTCTGCCTATCCTTGTTTCATAATTCCCTTCCCTCTTTTCTCCACATTTCATGTTCAAAGCTTCAACAACATGAAACATCCCACTAAATGAAGACGCAAGCAAAGATTTCACATTCCTTTCCACTTATCAATTACATGATTTGTTTCTTGAAATGAGAAGTCTTGCACTGGCTGTTTACAGTCTGAGAGAAAGAGTTCCAGATTCATCATGTGTGCACTATATTGACTTGAGTGTTTCTGTTGGGGGATGTGTGTTGTGTAAGCTTATCTGCGAGGGGTCTAAAGTTTCTTGTGTACTGAATTTGAGGTCAAAACAGTTTCACAGGTGGTTTAGCATCAAACCACATTCATAGTGAAATAAACACCATCTTCATGAAGGAAAATACTAGATTTCAATCAGAATCTCACCGGCTACAAAGGATGGACACAAAAAGTGTGTTTCTTAATTGTTATGTCAGCAATACATCGGCATTCCTGTCAAAAACAGTTTCGGTTTTTAATAATGTCCATGACCGTTTTGTTCAGTTACTCATATCTTCAAGTGAGCAAGTGCTGATGATTGTTTGCTAACAACTACTTGTGTAAAGGAGTGCTTTGTGCTTATAAGAGACCACTCGGGTCAAAGCACCATTAAAAGACAGAATCCCGAGAACAGCCGTGAACAGAACTGCCCTCGAGTGTCCTCGGCTCATCTGAGCTGGTGATAATCAGATGGATCCTTCCCTCTCACTTGAACACTAAAAACATCAGTCTTGTTAAACAGAACTTTATTGTTCAGCAAGACGACAAAGCCGGCTTTTTGAAACATAACTTTGTTCACCTTTATTTCAACCGTCTGGGGGCGATTATTTCACGGCTATGTTTGTCAGGTGTTGGAAAAGAAGGGCAACTAGACTGAAACTGAGACTGAAAAAGTGTGTGGATGTAGTCAGAAGAAGAATTTGCAGGGAAAACTTTACATGACAGCTTTCATCTCTTTATGGTGAGATATGACGCTGTGGTATCCCACATTTTGGTTACACACTTCTTTTTCATGGTTCTCTTGGGTATTTGGCAAATAAGTGTATTGACTGATTTTACCATCTCATAATGCCTAAGAATAATCTTTTCACTGTTGAACAAAATGCAGCTACAGAATGAGAGGAGATGCGGTTGAGTAAATAAAATATCTACGTTTCATCATTCACCTGCAAGTAATCTCAATTTGCAGACAACATATACTAAAAGAAAGCATTAGGGTCTCACAGAAAAGCAAGCTGTGTAAACATTAAAGGGTTAGTTCACCCAAAAATGAAAATTATGTCATTAACGACTCAACCTCATGTCGTTCCAAGCCCGTAAGACCTCCGTTCATCTTCGGAACACAGTTTAAGATATTTTAGATTCAGTCCGAGAGCTCTCTGTCCCTCCATTGAAAATCTATGTACCATATACTGTCCTTGTCCAGAAAGGAAATAAAGACATCAAAGTAGTCCATGTGACCTCAGTGGGTTAGTTAACATTTTTTGAAGCATCGAAAATACATTTTGTTCCAAAAATAACAAAAACGACGACTTTATTCAGCATTGTATTCTCTTCCGGTTCTGTTGTCAATCCGCGTTCACGAGTCCAGTGACGCTGCTGACGTAAGACGCTGCTGACGTGTATCTGGTGCGTCCGTGTATTCGGGTTCAAATAAATATGTCTGGTTAAAAAAAAATGCAAGTCTTCCCCTGTGTCGAAATCCTTAGATATGTTTGCGAAGATTGTTTTGTTTACAGCGTGCCTCTCCCTCAGACTGTAAACGAAGCTCGGGCGCACCAGATAACACGTCAGCTCGTCTTACGTCAGCGGACTCATGAACACGGATTGACAACAGAACCGGAAGAGAATACAATGCTGAATAAAGTCGTTGTTTTTGTTATTTTTGGAACAAAATGTATTTTCGATGCTTCAAAACATTCTAACTAACCCACTGAGGTCACATGGACTACTTTGATGTCTTTATTTCCTTTCTGGACAAGGACAGTATATGGTACATAGATTTTCAATGGAGGGACAGAGAGCTCTCGGACTGAATCTAAAATATCTTAAACTGTGTTCCGAAGATGAACGGAGGTCTTACGGGCTTGGAACGACATGAGGGTGAGTTGTTAATGACATAATTTTCATTTTTGGGTGAACTAACCCTTTAAAATAGGCCCCCTTCAAAATGCATCTTGACTAAGCAGTGAAAAGTAGATTTGATACACTCGGGTGTATTTTATGAAATGGCATGAAAAATCATGAAATCATGTTTGAAGCCGTTTTAATACCCTATATATTTGTCAAAATAAATGCAGCTCGGCCAGAGCCGTTACACTCGGTAAAGGCACAGTTTGCTTCTAATCTCTAACCATTTCTCCTCCATATCGCTTTGAAATATAGCATTCTGCGCAGAATTCAAATGGTTCCGATACGTTTTCTTGTCTGCGCCGACTCGCTCATACGATCCGCTCTGTGCTATCGTGTCTCTGGACTGGAGCAGACTGTGTGCGCGGTGCGGAAGTTCATGTGACACCAACGTGAAACCAGTCTTCATTCATCCTAATGGAAAGCATATTTACACTGTCTGAATCATTCCCTATCCCCTTTATAGTGCACTATGTGCCAGTCACCATGTAGAAAATAGTAATTGTGTGAACAAGTGACCGATTTCAGGCGCAGCGTCAGAGTCCATTTATAATGTAAGGGGCTGGATGCTTTAGATTCTAGGGAGCATTTGATTGGACAGCAAATCTGATGAGAAGCTGAAGTGCAGAGTGATGTCTTCAAAATCATTGATCCACATTGGCAGAAGTGAGACACTAAGTTTTGAATGCTTATATCATCTAAATGCGAATTTTATCATTGTTTTGGAGAACACTAGCTTATAGATAACAGTAAAGACTAATAACATTCTAAAAGTCAAAACTTAAATTTTAATGGGACTTTAATACTGCATGTATAATATATTCAACTTTATTTCAGTTAGTAACTTTCATCTTATTTTATTTTAGCTTTATTTCAATGAATACAAATGATTTGTAATAGTTTTAGTTATCAATAACAACACTGGTTATCACAATCCTGTTGCCACCAAATCATTTAGAGGTAGGTGTGTGTGCGTGTGTGTGTGTGTGTGTGCGCGCCTTATAACTTGAGCATATGAGCAGCTCTGAACAGAAATATGGTCTTCTTTGCTGCATCTGGGAGGCCAGACTTTTTTTTCTTTTTTTTTTTTAAATATAAATATGACTGTCTGCCATTTCTCCAGCCCCATTACTTTTCTGGCTCACCCTGCTGACTAAATCACACATTTTGCCAGTTTAAATGTTGAACATATCCAGTATTCACACAGAAGTTTGCAAATACTGCTGGAAAGGAGACAGCACCTAAACAGAGCTTGACCACAGTTCAAGATCAATACAAGCAAAACACAGAGGTAGGTTTCCCTGGAGCCACTTTCTGTCGCTCACTTCGGCCTCCTGTTCTGGCTTTAACGGTGTCGCAGTAATTAGAGGAGATGGTGGAAGCACACAACTCGTGAAAACAATGTCTTTTCGCCCACTCTTCACAAGAGATCACTGTACAAAGTACAGCATGAAGCAGCAAACAAACAAGCAAAACACTTAACGTATCTGGAACTTTTAACGTCCAGCTGAACTTCCAAAGCTGAATTGCTGAAGTGTGCATGCTACAATAACCTTGAACTACTACAAATCCTCAACTGTCTAGACTTTTTTCTGAAGGGAACACTTCTATAAAACGATAGTTGAAAATATCTCATCTCTCTTTTCTACCATTACGCTCTTATCCTTGAGTTTAATGAGGAATTAATGAGGAATTTTAGCATGCCAAAAAACATATAAATAAAAAAATCAAGACTTTAGAAACTGCATTCTCTTTCCATGAGATCAGATACCTATCATCATATTCAACTAAATCAATATCGAAACTCACTGACACTGTGCATGAGCAAACATTGTGACATCTACGTAGCTAAACAAATGCTTTCACAAGGATGTCAATCCTGTTGCTGATACTTTCTAAGAAATTTAAATAAAGTGATTACATTTAATAAATGATTGATACAAAATGAATAAATAGCAATTATAAAAAATAAATTCAAATAAATTTAAATGTATGAAGCAAAATAAATTAATTTATAATTATTTAACCAAAACTTACAGCATGTGAAAATATACTCTTTTCTTTTGACATTTTTTTGTGTAAAATTATCATAAAAACCTATTAATGTTTTACTATTACTATTAAAACCTGACTAACAGACCTAACATTCAAATAAAAAAGCACTACAGAACAAATAAAGATACTTGTTATAATATTATAAATGTCTTTGAAGGAAAATTCCTACTTTCACTAACTACTTTCTGCCCACCCTATCTCTCCCTCTCGCTCTCTTTCCTTCAGGATGGCCCGCCCTCATTACACATGTGAGAGCGTAAGCTAGTCGAGGATGTATTTTTAGCCTCATGCTTGCAGATTAGCCAAGTATTTTTAGACCGTGTTATCCAATAGCACACCCCCTCCTACACACACACCCACACATCCCCACACACGTCACAGAAGCTCTGCTTACTACTGCCCACCCCAAATTGAACATTTAAGACCTGAGAGAGAGACTAGACCTAGGCAAGGCAAGGTCGCAGTTAGGCTAAAAGTAAATAAAACAAGCTAAATGTCTTGTTACAGGAGGTAAATAAGAAGAGTTCAAATAATACAGATTTTATATATAGACTATAGAGCATTTAGAGAATTAAACCGTTTTAAAGGGGATTTTTATAGGTTTTCCTTCTTGAATGTTCAAAAAACACATTTTTCATACATTTCACATTGTTGCAGCACCTCTCTTTCCAGTCTGTCAGTAACGCACTGTTTAGTTCTCTCTATGAAGCCCCTCCTTCTGAAAAGCACAATGTGCTCTGATTGGTCGGTTGGCCCAGTGTGGTGTGATTGGTCAACCACTTTGATCTTGTTTCAGAAATATCAAACCCCTTACCATAACCGCGGGTTTCAAAACACTACTAACGCAACTCAAGGCCTCACCCCTATTTTTTTGCATATACCTTGGACGGGAATTATTTAAATGATGACTATTGTGAAGTGTACGTTCCCTGAAATAAACTCAAGAAATCGAGGCATTTTAGGGAGGTCAAAAACAAAGGTTAATGAAATACAGAATATCTCCCTTTGGAGTGGACATGGAGCTTTGTAACTTTGCATACCTTTTCTCAAACAGCAACATTACACACTAAAGAAAGTTGAAAATATAAAAAAGCATAATACGGCAAATAAAAATGGAATAGGTTTAGTGCTACTTTTATACAGATATATCTTACATTTGACTAATTTTAAGCAAATATTTTGTAAAATAAATGTTAAAAAAATTCAGCAATTTCTGTACATCTTAAATATATATTCTATCAAACAGTACCTGACTGATAACAAACAACAAGCTGCTTCCTAATGCTACAGATGACTGTATAATCTCTATAGCGTACTCTACAGAGTAAGCGCTTACTCTCTGCCTCTCTCTCTGTTTTTAGAGAGAACATTACATAATTTTCTCTCTGAAATGAGCACAGTCTAGTCTTTTCACACAAACACACACTGACAGATCCAAGATGACAGCCAGGCTGTTCCCGGCTGTCTGCATCACTGTCACCATGACAACTCCCAGAGACAGAAAGAGAAAACGAGAGAGAAAGAGTAAGGGAAAGGCTAACACTGAACACCTGATAAGCTAGACCAAAAACAGGATGCAAGGTCTCCATCATGAGCAAAAGGTTACATTAGCAGTCAAAAGAAGCTTTCACTGAGCCCAACGTAAACAAACACACTGAAGAAAACTTAAAGTGAACAGTCATCAAATACAAATTCATCAAGTTTAATTTAGTACAACTGAGATATGGTTTGAGATTAGGGATATCAGCGATTAATCGATGATCGGTGCGTTGGTTAAGCAAGTGGTTGGTAATGTAATAACTAGGGACGCCCCGAAATAAAAAATCTGGATCGAAACCAAAATCAGAAATTCTTAATGCTTAATGCTCTTGGCCAGAAACCAAAACCAAATATGCTTTTTTCTCATTTTGAATTAGTTTATTTTTCTATAATTGTATTAATATTAGACTTTTTAATGGAATTCAATCATTTTAACAACTATGATTTGGGGGGGGGCATAGATAAAAATTACAAGCATAGATAAACACAGTATAACAAACTTACAAATAAAGTAAGGTCTAACTTTAGGGTATTAAGGTAGAGACATGTAATAATTAGGCCTACATGTAAAATAACACTATAGTTTTCACTGTATAAATTAAATAAATTATTTTTTGTTAAAGCTGTGTTTTGTTGTTTCATTAACATTAATGACTTAACAGCAGGTATTATAAGCTGCTGTCCATTTAAGAGCGAATGCACGGATCCAATATAATGATACACATCCGATTTCTTTCTCAACTCTTTACTTTCACAGACACAGCCAACTGTGTTTACAAGAATACTTGCCAAGACTGGTATTTTGATATAATTGTGTGTGTGTCAGTTCAAGCGCAGAGAGATGCAAAAGCGGAATCAATTGAATGCGCCAAACTGATCTGTGTGCACGCCTATCGGGTGTGTGCAGCTGTGCGCACAGTTAACAGTGCGCAAGAAACGAATTATTGGTGAAACTTAGCAATTAATCCACAAAACACGTGTGGTGAGTGTGGGGCCTGGTCCGTACGGATCACGGATCAACTACGATCCATTCATCCCCTAGCATAGAGCAGAATATTGAGCAGCACAACACACCACGCAGTGATAACGGATCATATTTTCAGTGGCCGAAATTTTGGTGCATCCCTAGTGATAACTTATGCCCTGTTTACACCTGGTATTAAGATGTGTTTTGGTCAATCGGATCACAAGTGGACGACGCTTAATACAGGTCTAAACAGGGTCTAAAACGTTTTGAGCTTGTCCACTTTTGTCCAGAGGTAGTCGAAAACGCATTTGACCGGATTGCTTTCGTAGTATAAACGCTCATGTGGTCAAAAGCATTCGAACAGCCACAAAATACTCTCAGCCTACTGACCTAAAACATTAAGGGAAGCGCACTAGCCAGACAGGATTTAAACTTTGTCGGCTGAAGACCCAATTTTGGTTTGAAGACAAAAAAAACAAAAAAACGACTTACTAATGGTGCTTTTCCACTCCATGGTACGGCTCAGTACGGTTCGGCTCATTTCGCTTTTCCACTGCGTGGTACGACTCGGCGCGGTACGGCGCGGTTCACTTTAGCTCGGTTGCTTTTCCACTGCAGTTAGTACCGCTTCAAAGTGGGTGGGATTATGACTGATCGTTATAGTTTATCCACTCCTCGGCAACCAACAAGAGGAACGTCTGCGCTTCTCGTCCACTGACCACGATTCAGCCATTTCTTTTTTGGAAGTTTTTTTTTCTTCAAGCAAGTCAAGCAAGTAGTTTTAAAACAGGTGCTACAGCGGTGGCTGTTACTGGCTATTTAAATCTAGCGGGTTTGATGTCTCTCAAATACAATGACGCTGGTAGTGACGATTCTGTCTGTCTGACCAATCAGTGATCTACAGTGTTTCCACGTCACATTTTAGTATCGGTACGGTACGCTTGGAACCTCAACAGAGGTGGTACCATTTAAAGCGAGCCGAAGCGAGCCGTACCGTACCATGCTGTGGAAAAGCGCCACAAGTGAGCCGTACCGAGTCGAGCCTTACCGTACCATGCAGTGGAAAAGCGCCAAAGCGTGCCGTACCGAACCGAGCCGTACCGTACCATGCAGTGAGAAAAACGCCATAAGCACAACTAAGGGCCCTTTCACACCTACCTTGTTTGGTCCGGACTTTCGGGCTTATCAGTTTGGTCCGAATCAAAATTACAGGTGTGAAACCTACCCCGGACCATGGTCCGGACCAAACAGAGGAAATTTGGTCCGACGAAAAGAGGTAGTCTCGGTCCGGATCAAACTGAACAAAGATTTGGTTCGTTTCTAGTGTGAAAGCATTTCTGTATGGTTCAGACTTTCAGACCTTTTACAGGAAGTTCCGGTGGTTCCCGCATAGCCGAAAAAACAGAAGGTGGCAGGAAAAATGAGCCGTGGTAGCACATGGGGAGAGGAGGAGACGAGGTTTTTAATTAAAGTATCATGGTCTGATGACATCAGACCATTCCTCCTCCTTTCCTGCCGGCGACGATAAAACGTTCACACGACGAGGACGTTCATTTGGCAAATTTGAACTAGCCTTGTGTATAGTTGGTGCTGCAGGTAATTATGCCATAAAAATAACAATACTGTTGCAACGATATGCGTCTGTTCATTCATGTTGTCAAACTTACCCGCCGAATTGACAACACGCTGACGTCAGACGCACGTCCATTTACAAACCAATCAATGTCAAGATGCAGCCCACACAGATGATGACGACAGGCCGCAAATATGTCACGTAAAGTTCTTTAGTGCGCTCGCATAATTGCAGTGTGAAACCAAACCAAAACTTTCTGAAAGTATAAAATGTATCAAAACGTAAACTTTGGTTCGGACCTTGGTGCGGACTTTCAGGTGTGAAAACGCCCTAACACACACTCATAGCATTCGGCGTAGTCTTGTGGCTATCAGAGCAGAACCGATAGCTGCTGCTCTCCGTGTGTTTTTCCGTCGTCTCTGTGCGCATTCATATGTAAATTGCGTTAATCTATTAGATCGAAAAATCTGAAAAAGCCCATACATTTAATAAATCTGAAAAAGCCCATACATTTAATAAATCTGAAAAAGCCCATACATTTAATAAATCTGAAAAAGCCCATACATTTAATAAATCTGAAAAAGCCCATACATTTAAACGGGGCCTTAGTGGCGCCCACCACTTCAGATTTAAGAAGTAAAGTTTAACGATTAATTGGTTAATTGATTATTAATTTAAACAACGATTGATTATAGGAATGTAAATTGACATATTTGAGATAAAACAAAACCCCACCACCTTATAATGGTGAAGTGTGTAATTAATTTGGATGTCAAAATATGTTTTCTATCAGGGCTAAATATACAGAGATAATTACAAGTAAAATATTTGTTCACTTTCACCTTTCAAAAAGTGTACACACTTTTGTGATGCTATCACTGTTAAAAGAAATATCAGTAATTTTGTACAGAAAAAGACTTCTTGTAAAGAAAATTGCTTGAAATGGTTTGAAAAATAACTTTTTGCTTTTTCATTTCATTACCGGGGCAGAAATTACATACTTCAGCTGTAAGATAAAACACTAAACAAATCAATATTACAAAGCACTTAACTCATAACATGTTATTCATTAAAAGAATAATTAAAATAAATATACTGCATTTAATATAATATTTGCTTGTGCATACACGTGTGCATGTGTGTGAACGAGTGCGTGTGACTCAACTGTATCCTGGCAACGTGAGAGAAAGAGGGAGGAGTGTAGTATTCCGTCTCTCTCTCTGGTTCTCTCTAAGGGAGCATCTGTTTTGAAATATGCATGAGTGTGAGTGCTCAGAGAGCTCAGTTTCACTTTTCTCATTTCTGCGTACTTGAAAAGCAGCTTTATTCCCTGAAGAGCAAACCTCCAGCATGGCACCGCAAGTGCTGTGTAACCTGCATCATTGAGGTCAATACCTTGTGCAAAGATTCAACACGACACAGCCCGCAGGACACTTATTACAGTTTGCTCTTAGAATGAAGGAGTTCATTCTAGAAATGTTGTTTAGAGTTTGATTCTGTTGTGTCATAACAGGTCAATAAAAGTTGAGGCTGCACCAATTATAAAGACCAAGTATAAAAGGACATTGAAAATCAGTCGAAGTAAGGGAAGGTTATGAAGAGGAGGTTTTCCATTTTTACATTTGTTATCTGGTTGTTTTCTTAACCAGTCTGTCAAACAAGGAAGTTAATAATATTGAGACAATTCACAGACACACAAAGGACACGCCAGAACATCAGTAAACACTTTAAGCACCTTTGTACGAACCCTGTGTCACATGGTCTTATCACAATGCACTGGAGTCCAATTTTCAATTAAAAATAAGTTATTTTGCATTTGTATCAAATTCATCTAAATCATCTAATTTTGTGTAAAACTGTCATTTGCATCGTAGCGTATGGATACAGTATTGTATGCAGGCATTGTGTGGATACAGTATTCCACAGTAATATTATTGCAATTTAAAATAACTTTTTTTATACATTCTAAAATGTAATTTATTCCTGTGTTGGCAAAGCTGAATTTTCAGCATCTTTACTCCAGTCTTCTTTACTCACATGATCCTTCAGAAATCATTCGAATATGCTGATTTCCTGCTCAAGAAACATTTCTGATTGTCAATGCTGAAAAACTTTAAACTTAATATAAAAATGTATTCCAATAGAAATCTTTTGTAACATTGTAAATGTTTTTACTGCCACTTCTGATCAATTTAATGCATCCTCGCTGAAAAAAGTGCTGTTT
The DNA here is from genome assembly GCA_026230005.1 of Gila orcuttii. Taxonomy (NCBI): domain Eukaryota; kingdom Metazoa; phylum Chordata; class Actinopteri; order Cypriniformes; family Leuciscidae; genus Gila; species Gila orcuttii. The sequence continues at coordinate 23,365,789 of JAPDVR010000002.1, read as the reverse complement.
TTATTAAATAGCATATGTACATTTGTGAATTACTCTAAGCTGCAGATATGACGGTTTATTTTTCGTTCTTGTAAGAGGCTCTTAAGAAGCTCAATAATTATAATTATAAGAAAGAGGAAAGGATTCAAATCAAAAACCTCAGTAGACCAAGTAAACAGACCTGCATTGTAATGGCTGCAGATCTGGACAACATCCATCAAAATTTCATGTTAAAAATAGAATGCGTGCACAAACGTACATCTACAATTATTCGATAATTAGGCTGAGGTGGCACAGGGGTAAGGAGTCAATCAAAGGTCCATTAAGTTTCTGAGAAACAAACACTTTCAAACGTATCTTCCAAAAAACATCTACGCCACATGTGTGAATCTGTGTTTATTAACTTGTGAGGTTAGTACGTTTGGATCATTTCTGTGAATCAGTTAAAATGATCCTTTGATTCAGTGGATTCAAAATTTGTGACATTACTAAAAAATGTTCAAGGAAGTCCCCATTTGCATTTTTAAATAAAACCTGTTTGTTGTTGCGACGTACTTATGTTAAAATCACAAGCTGCAGTGTGAGAGTTACTGTAATGGTGCAGACAGACCTATTGTACTCGGTTTCTGATTCAGGTTGCTAAAATGAGGAAGAGGCCCAAGAGGAAGGAAACGAGTTAAGAAACAAATGTCCATTTTGTAACAGAACATACACATTACGTGTTCTCTTATTATAGGAATAATGAAAAGTTACCAATACGGGACCAAAGATAGGTCAAAGTTCCTAATCAAATGTTATTTTTAAAAAAGTTACACGGACTGAATCAAGCAATACGGCTACTACATCATAACTGTTTTTGTTGTGTCCTGCATGTAAAAGCTTGTTTATCCGATCTAAGCAGAAGTGAAATGCTAAGACAAGAACTAAGCTCATTTTGTGTAGATCGCCTATGACTGATAATCCTGTCATTTTAAGAGGGTTGATGCTGCTTTGCTCATCTTATACGGTGCATGCAGAATTAAAGTGCAAATGGTTCTTCCAATAGCCTACAGTTTACATGTACTTTTTTTGTTGCTGAAGAAATTAATACTTTTATTAATCAAGGATGCATTAACTACACATTTATATTATTACAAAAGATTTCTATTTCAAATTAATGCAGCTTTTGAACTTGTCAACTGTTTGAGCACAAAATCAGCATATTAGAATGATTTCTGAAAGATCATGTCACTGAAGACTAGAATAAATTACATTTTAAAATATATCAAACTTGAAAACAGCTATTTTATATTGCAATAGCATTTCAGAATAATACTGTCTTTACTGTATTTTTAAACCAATAAATGCAGCAGCCTTTGTGAGCATAACTACATTAGCGTCCACACACTAATGCACAATAAGTCAATAACATTGTTTATTATAGGCACACACTGCATTTATGTAGTCTGTAACTTTAAATGCTCAAGCTCTCCAAAGCAGGATGGATTCTGATTGGCTCTCAATGTTATTATTGTTCATCAGCTAGAAAAAAACGATCATTTTGAAAGTGATTCCAATTATATCATTCCTCTGTACCGTTATTGGTGTGGACGATTTTTATTGTTATATTTATCACCCTTGGTGCGAACAGGCCTTAAGTAAAAAAAAATCTTAACGACCAGCAAACTTTTGAACAGTAGTGTATATATATTTAATGTTTTTGCTTTATAAGGACAACCAAATAACCCTTGTTGCTAAATGGATTCAAAAGGTTTGACTGGATTAAATAGTTTGACAGTTTAAACCGATTCTCAGAAACATACAAATTTTAACATAATTTTTGCTAGACAAGGAGTCGTCGTGAAACTAGTCAAATGACATGGCCAAATGATCAAATGACAATGTCTTTGGCTATTAGGAAACTTAATAGCCAAAGAAAAGTAAAGAATATCCTATATGTGATTGTTCTCCACCTCAGTCCTTAAGCTGAACATGGATAAAGTGAGTGACAGCATCACAGCGAGGGTGGTATAAGGTGGCTTTTGACCAATGACACAAGACCGGATTCTAACACTGGGATTATGACAGCACTACAGTGCGCGTACAGACTGGACACAGATTAGCATGTGGTAAATTTAGTGTTCTCATGTAAATGCCAGAGACATAAAAAAAAAACGTGTTTATAAAGAGTACATATGCCTTTCGTGGGTGAGTATTTCCAGTAATAAGTTGGCCTTTTTTGGCTGGGAAGAGAAGCATGTTCAGCAGTTAACTACTGTATAAGTTTCCTGCATCCTTTTCCCAGCTTAAAAACAGCGTACCCATTAAAAATCACCAAAAAGGTGGTTCCATTAATGCAAATCCAGTAGTGTCAGTATCATAGCATTCGGAGTGAAAGATCAAGGCTGTGTTCGACACCATCGATGACTCCTGATGAGTGTTTGGCCCTGGTCAACTCCACAGACAATGAGGACAAGGATCTATTTGTGTGCCTTGAACATGTGTGTTGTGTCTCTGCACCAGTTTCTGTGTGACTCAAGGCCAAAGCAGTGGGAAACCTTGCCACGGAGGAGCTGCCTGTGTGTGTGTGTATGTGTGTGTGTGTGTGTGTGTGTGTGTGTCTGATGACACTCATCTATATTTAACTGGCTTTCTCATATGGTATGAAAGAAAGGCAAAGGCAGAGACTGACTTCCAGGCATCTTTCTAATCAATAATGAAGCAGTTTGCAGTTTGTCTTCAAACAAACACACACACAGACACACACACAAACCCGATTAGATGCTCCACAGGTAATTTCGCTTTATATTTTCTCTTCAAAGATTGACTATTAAACTTCACATATAGTAAAAAATATTATCTTTTTTGCAGGAAATGGCAATCAGTCTGAGCAAATAGGGTCTTTAAACAAGAAGTATCTTCTTCAGCCTTTGTTCCATTTGTCTATAACACCAACCAAAAAAAAAAAAAAAAAATCCCAACTTCACTTGGCCTTATAGTTGCTCAAAGAATGGACACTGAACAGATGATGTGTCATCAGTACTCAAAGTCCCAATATGAAAGACGACAGTCACATGAGATGTTCAAGAGAGATGGTGAGAAGATGATCAAATGGGCCATGAATCACTTAGAACAAGCCTTACAGGAGACTTCACTGTTTCTGGATCAGTCTATGCATCTGAAGTGCTGAAATGATGACATTCATGTAACAGTGCTGCTTAGACCTTCCTTAAAGGGATAATGAAAATGAATATTTTGTCATTTTCTCACTCTTAAGTTGTTCTAAACCTTAATGAATTTCTTTCTTCTGCCGAACACAAAAAAGATATTCTGAAGAATGACGGTAACCAAACATTTGACTTCCATTGTATTATTTTCCATACTGAGTCAATGGGGCCCATCAACTGTTTAGTAACCCATATTCTTCAAAATATCTTCTTTTGTGTTCAGCATAAGAAAGAAATGTATACAGGTTTGAACAACTTGAGGGTGAGTAGATGACAGAATTTTTATTTTTGGGTTAACTATCCCTTTAACTGCCAATACATATTTAGAGCATGAGAATCCATTAGTAATTGTGAATGTTGACGCTGTCGTTGCACTGTACAAAAGTCACAATATAGGGAAGTAATGGCAATAAGTCTAATATTAGCGCTGACCAAACACCAGGGTGTTGCAAATGTGAAAAATGGCTTGGTTGCGCTGGAGCGAGAGACTTCTAACACCTGATCAAAACTTATGAACTTGTACAAAATCCCACCGGAAAACCTTGTAATGCATCTTTTTTTGGAGAAAATCATGTTTCACACATTCACGCTTCTGAACTACTGATCTGTTAAGCATTACATACTGATTGTTAATGATATTATATAATAATGAACTCAATTTTTATTACTGTATGTTTATTAGACGTTTAGTGCCTTTCAACATACAATAAAATAAAGTCTTTTGTCATTAGGTATAACTTAAGTGTCTGAATTTCCAATTTATAATTCTGTTTTGCAATGCTTAAGCATGTTACATTTTGACACAAAACTGAACTTCTAATACTATTGCTCCGTCAGAAAAAAAGTGTTGAGTCAGTGGCAAAGCTTGTCTCTTCAATATCTTGGTGCAAATGACAAAGCAGGGCTTGACAATAAGGACTGCCCGATGGCCCGGGGCCAGCGTGAAAGACACTCGGGCCAGTTGACGGAAGTGTCACTTGCCTAATCAGGCCAGTGCTGCATCTTCACAGAAGTTGATCATTTGCGTGTTTTTAAGCCTCGCCTATTTAAATATTCAAGTGCGTCTCTCAGATTGGTATTCACGTGATGCGTGATACGTTTTGTGTGCGCAGCAACACACATCCAAAGCACGCGCCCAGAGCACCGTGTCTCAGTTATATGTGTTGTGGTTATAGGCTCCTGTTTCATCGATTGCTCCTGTCTGCCTTGCTGCTGGTCTGCATCTGTAAGCTCCGTATAGTTATCTGTTTGAATCTCTATTTACTATCATTCCTTACTGTTGCCTATCACATTAATCTGACATCACTAGCTTTTATCCAAGTCATTATGGCTAGCACAACACGCTAGTATCTCGCTAGCCTGTTCACCTGCCATCCGTGCTTGCGGTCTTTTTTTTATTTTTCTCTCGCGCCTTTTACGAGTCCATCAAGCAACTAAGGTAAGTAGAATCAGTCAACACGGTGAGTAATGTCTTCTCCTGTTATTGTCACTTGAACTTCATGTCACATGTATAGTATAGCATTCTCTGTCAGCATTGAAGGATTTACATGTGATAAATGCAGAGAGACAGTCTGGCTGAAGTGAACTCTGTACATTGTTCGGTTCCGCTTGTAGAGCCCGTGCAGCAGGGCAACTGGGTGACCGTGAGACGCTGTAGTCGCGGGACAAGACGCTGTAGTTGCGGGACAAGACGCTGTAGTCGCGGGACAAGACGCTGTAGTCGCGGGACAAGACGCTGTAGTCGCGGGACAAAACACTGCTCTTCCGGTCCGATAACAACATTAAACAGGTTCTCCCCTCTCACTGAAACACCCACTGAGAATCCTGTTGAAAGTGCCCTAGTTATTGGCCATTCTATTACATGGAACGTGAAAATAGAGACACCAGCCACGATAGTCACATGTTTGCTGGGAGCCAGAGCGCCTGACATCAAAGCAAATTTAAAAATGCTGGCTAATGCTAATCGTAATCGTACATTACTTTAAATGAGTCCACCCCGCAAGATTACTGTTATAAACATGAGCCTCGTCTGAAAGGCAAAGGGGGAGGTGTTGCTGTAATTTATAGTAATATCTTCAGAATTACTGAGAAGTCTAGTTAAATATAATTATTTTGATGTGTTGGTGCTTAATGTAACACTATCTAGTGTAAATGATAAATCACATTTGAGATTTGTGCTGGCTACTGTATACAGGCCACCAGGGTACCATACAGACTTTATCAAAGAATTTGCTGATTTTCTATCAGAGTTAGTACTGGCTGCAGATAAAGTCCTAATTGTTGGTGATTTTAATATACATGTAGATAACAAAAAAGATGCATTTTGGCATTTAAAGACATTCTGAACTCTATTGGAGTTAGACAACACATGTCAGGACCTACTCATTGTCATAATCATACTCTAGATCTAATATTATCACATGGAATCAATATTAATGCTGTTGAAATTCTACAGCAGAGCGATGACATCTCAGATCATTATCAAGTCTCGTGTGTACTTCATTTAGTCAAGGCTGCAAAGTCGACTCCGTGTTACAAATATGTTATGCCAAATAAGTTATGTTATCACTTATGCCATTAAAGATCGCTTTATTAATATTCCTGATCAGTTTCATCTCCTCAGCATCCCAGATAGCTTAGAACTAGATATTGTGACAGAAACTTTTGACTCTCTCCTTTCCAGCACTTTAGACAGTAGCTTCTTTGCGCTTAAAGAAGAATAAAGAAAATAGTCCAACGAACACACTCAGGCCCTTAAGAGAGCAGCCAGAAAAAGTGATTTTTTTTTCGCATTTCATGGAAAGAGAGCATGATTGCATACAGAGAGGCCTTAAAAGCTGCTAGATCTGCTTAGTTTTCAACTCTATTAGAAAAAAAAGAAACAAAACCCTATGTATTTGAAACAGTGGCTACATTAACAAAAAATAAAGCTTCAACCCCAGACATTTCCAAGCAGCACAGCAGTAATGACTTTATTAACTTCTTTACTTACAAGATTGATAATATCAGGGAGAAAATTATAACTATGCAACCGTCTACTACAGTATCACATCAGGCAATGCATTGTAGTTTCCCTGAGGAAAAAATGTCTTCATTCATTGCTATAGGAGAGGAAACATTTTCTTAACTCGTTAAATCATCTAAATCGACAACATACATGTTAGACGCTATACCGACTAAGCTATTGAAAGAGATGCTTCCAGAGGTCATAGATCCTCTTCTTAATATCATTAATTCATCTTAGTCATTAGGATACGTACCAAAAACTTTTAAGCTGGCTATGATTAAACCGCTTGTTAAAAAACCCCAACTTGATCCTACAGAATTAGTCAATTACAGGCCGATCTCGAATCTACCTTTTCTGTCAAAGATACTAGAAAAGGCAGTATCCTCACAACTATGTTCCTTTTTAGAAAGAAATGGTATCTGCAAGGATTTTCAGTCAGGATTTAGACCGCACCATAGTACTGACACAGCTCTCATCAGAGTCACAAATAAGGGTGTCACGATTTCGATCTTAAATCGAAATCGATAGAAATAAAAAAAAAATTTAATCGATCGAATTAAAAAATGGAATCGTCGATACTGCCACGCCCCCATGTCACGTCCGGTCGGCGTGCCAAGCGGGAAAAAAACACGCGTGTTGAAAAGCTGCGAGTCTATGGTCAACCTCCTCTAACTTAGCTACAGCCATTCAAAAGATAGCATGGCAACTGCAGATGCAGGAGACCCATCGACAGAACTTGAACCCCCTCCTCTTTCATCGAAGTCGCAGGTGTGTCAGTTTTTTGGATTTCCAGTGAGTTATGTTGACAACGTTCGCGCTTCAAAAAAGCCACAGTTTACTTTGCAGACATCCCAAGTCTCGCGGAAGTTCCTGGAGTCTCCTGCATATTGATAGCGGCTCTCTGATGCCCGCAAATTCGTTAATCTCCTGGAATCTAGAGTGAGCGAGCGAGCAAGAGCGAGCAAGAGCGCGCAATCGCGCATGCGAGACAGAAAAAACTGTGCTCCAAACCGTATAGCGCGCGCACGGGAGAGAGCGAGAGATCTTGCGTATGTGCCTCATGAAGCGCATGTAAGACAGAGAGCATCCTGATTGGGCGGTTTCGGCTTTGAAAATTAATTGTAAAAATCGAGAATCGAATCGAATCGTGACCTTAGAATCGAAAATTTAATCGAATCGATGATTTGGAGAATCGTGACACGCCTAGTCACAAATGATTTGCTCTTATCCGATCGTGGTTGTATCTCTCTATTAGTGTTACATTTGATACCATTGACCACAACATTCTTTTCAATTGACTTGAAAATTATGTTGGCATTAGTGGAATTGAATTAGCATGGTTTAAATCATACTTATCTGACCGTTATCAGTTTGTAACAGTAAATTAAGAGACGTCTTATCAATCTAAAGTTCAGTATGGTGTACCACAAGGCTCAGTACTAGGACCGTTGCTGTTCACTCTGTACATGCTACCCCTAGGAGATATCATTAGGGAGCATGGCATTAGTTTTCACTGTTATGCTGATGATACTCAGCTCTATATTTCTTCACGCCCTGACGAAACCTGCCAATTCACAAAATTAACGGAATGCATAGCTGATATAAAAAACTGAATGACTAGTAATTTCCTACTACTTAATTCTGAAAAAACACAGATTCTAATTATTGGACAAAAAACTTCCTCACATACTAACCTAGAATACTGTCTAACACTTGATGGCTGCTCTGTGAAGTCTTCGTCGTCAGTTAGGAACCTAGGTGTGCTCTTTGATACCAATCTTTCATTTGAAAGTCACGTGTCTAGTATCTGTAAAACTGCATTTTTCCATCTTAAAAATATATCTAAATTACGTCATATGCTCTCAATGACAAATGCGGAACAGTTAGTTCATGCATTCATGACATCAAGGCTAGATTATAGTAATGCTATTATGGGTGGTTGCCCTGCACGCTTAATAAACAAACTACAGCTGGTCTAAAACGCAGCAGCTAGAGTTCTTACCAGAACCAGGAAGTATGACCATATTAGCCCGGTTCTGTCAACACTGCATTGGCTCCCTATTAAACATCGTATAGCCTACATTTTAAAATATTGCTGATTACTTACAAAGCACTAAATGGTTTAGCTCCCCAGTACTTGAGTGAGCTCTTAACGCATTATAGTCCGTCACGTCTATAGCGATCTCAAAAATCCGGCCAGTTGATAATACCTAGAATATCAAAATCGACTGCTGGCAGTAGATCCTTTTCCTATTTAGCACCAAAACTTTGGAACAGTCTTCCTAACGTTGTCCGGGAAGCAGACACACTCTGTCAGTTCAAATCTAGACTAAAAACACATCTCTTTGACCTAGCATACACATAACACATTATAGACTTCTCTAATTTAATGTTAGGCTGCATAGATTAGGTCAGCCGGAAACCGGTCATAGATTGCATAGATTAGGTCAATCGCGACCTGCTTCATACCACTGTAATGTTAAAAAACATGAATGTTTCCACTCATCCATAAACATTATTAGATCCATCAGCTTGACAAAGTCCCATAAACCTACGCCTTTGTTATTGTAAGAGGTTAGCGACCCCTAGTGGCGAAAAAAAATTACATATTGTAGCTTTAAGGGTTCTCTGTTAGAACGGTGTCATGTTAGCGGCCCCTAAGTTAATAACTAATGATCGTTGCGATGGAAGTGAATCAATCCAAACTAACTTTAGCTAGACAATAACTTTATTCTAGAGCTGCTGTAAACGTTTACCGTTCGCTTAATTTAAGCGGCTGCCCCGTCAGATACTCTGACAGATAGATACTTGCGCTGCTGTGTAATGTGTTTGACCTACATTGACCTACACTGTGCATAACCTACATTTCACAGGTATATTCTCCATCTGTAAATGTTAGAAACTTCCGCAAATATTTCCATTTTGCGGTCAGGAATGAATTTCTGCCAAACTCCACAGATTTCCGTGAACGAGCGCCACCACGCGCATACGCGAAAAACAAACGGACCACAATAGAATAGGAGCGCAATAATTCTGACTAAAATATACATATTGCTAGTGATGCACGATATATCAGCCGCCGATATAATATCGGCCAATATGGTCAATTTTTTATACATCGGTATCGTTCCGATGTCAAAATAGGGCCGATGTGAACAGGCCGATAATCATTCCTGTGTATTTGACGTGTGTGTAGGATTATGTGGCCGGCAGGGATGTTTGTTTTTGCACGCGCGCATACATTACACTCACATAATGTGCTGAAGCAGGTGCTGGAGGCGGCAAGTTACGGCACTCTGCCTTGTTGTGACCGACCATCAAAGTATTGTCGCGCTGGAGTTACGGGGTTATGATGTAGCAATTAAATCACCTCAGACACACATGTAAGTTACATGTTTCACAGTGATTGCTTTTGTTAGATTACTGAATAATGGCATACTCTCGGGGGAAAATGATGATGAAAATGATCAAGGTAAGAATGACACACGACACGGGTGCATAAAAAAGATAATCTTTAAAATCCAGTAATAAGTAGCGGTAGCCTTTAGCTAGCGATGCTACTTCACAAACTAGACACAAACACGTTTCGAGCCATAATCAACAACTTATCTAGTAACAAGCGCTGCATTAGAGCAGGCTTGTAGGAGATCTTAATTCACAGCCCGTAAGGCTACATGTAGGCTACAACTGAAATAAAATGCTAGCTCTCGCCTGTCAATGACAGTCCACTGCCTAAAAACTACGCGAGTTGGTCAGTTGGAGCCGCAACGACACACCCATTATACACCAGCAGCGGGAATGTAGTAATTTAAAGCCTACCTTTTGTTGAACCCTGGTTAAAATCCATGTCAAACAACCGACGAGAAAGCAAATCCATTACAATGCGGAACTACTAACTGTTAGATAACGTTACAGTTCTTTAGGGACACCTAATCTGTAGCCCTGCCTTAGCTCTGAAGCTCTGTGACTATTATGAACTGTCTGCGACGTCAAGATTGCAATGCTGGAATATGTTGTGTGTGTCTGTGTGTGTTTGTGTGTGTGTGGCACACGCGTGTGAGAGAGAGAGAGGCGCGGGCGAGATCGAACAGTGGAAACAAAAACATACTCCGTCATTTTGTTCATACAGGACATTCCAACTATGCTTACTACTTCAACTTCTTGTTTATACATGTGAAGCCATTTTTATCATAGTGAATCTAATATGGTTAATATTGATTACATTTTAAGTGTTATCATAACATTGTGCTATAAAATAGAAGTTAAGGTCTTTTGCCTTAGTAGGACAGTACTGTACTTTAAAGTTTTGAACTGTTGTTGTACAATGTTCACAGAATACAGTGACTTGGTCTCAAGTGAGTTAGATGTTTATTGAGAATATTCAGGGTTGGCTTATTCATAGTGTGAATTCAGGACACACTTGTATCCTTTAAAAAATTTATTTTTATATAAATATTTATTTTTTCTTCTGAAAATCTGATGACATATTTTGCACACAGGTAAAGCTGCCCAATATCAGTCATTTCTGAAAATAAATTACAAAAGTTTTTTAAAAAAAAAGTGTTTTGGAAAATGGCGCTTTATTTGATTATCATAAAAATTTGTTTTCTATACAGAGATATCGACATTGGTAAATATCGGTATCGGCCATAAACAGCAATATTAATATCGGTTATCGGTATCGGCCACAATTTTCACATCGGTGCATCACTACATATTGCTAACATATTTTTTGTTGAACAATAAAGTGGTAATTAAACGATATAGAATTTGATAAACAAAGTAGAATTTTAAACCAAGTAAGTGTATTTTTATGATAGCAGTAACTGTAAAGTGACTATTGTAATGGGTTAGACCTAATCAAATGTAGGTTAATAAGTCTGTGCTTTTGTTTGTATTTATTCTAATTTTTAGTTTAGTGAATTTAAAAATAAAATCATTATTTCTGTTTTTAGATTGTAATGTTACAATGTTAGAATGTAATGCGATTTTAACCCATTTTTGCACATAATATACTATTTGTAATTTGTTCTTATTTTAAATACTGACTATCTTTAACAATATTAGAGTTAGGCTAGTAGTTTTTGGTGTCATAACCTTATTTATTAAGGTTACATGGATCAAAAACAACTAAAACAATAACTAAGCCTATTTTATTTTATTTTATTTCATTTATTTATTACTTTATGTTGGGGCCAGAAAAAATCCTAACATAAACAAACATTAAAAAGTTTCAGATGTTCATTTCAAAATATTCAGGTCAGCATCAACAAAGAAGGAGGGGAAAACCTGCTTGCTTCTTGCAAAACATATTGATTGTGCTTTGGGCAAAATAAATGATGCATGCTTTTAACAGTTTTCTTGAAAAGTTATCAAACCTTTGAGCCTGTAGAGGTTTGACTCTCCTCCGTACAGTTACATATTCACTAATAATGTCTGTTTGATTATCCAATGAGAAGACCAGTTGCGAGTGCAAAAAAGAAAAAGTCTTCTCTCATGCTCAGTGATGCTGAGGCGGACTTCGTTTCGGTTCTCTCTGAGAAAGCGGTGGGTTTCCTGACACTGAGCCCTTGCGTGAGTGAGTGAGCGAACGTGTGGACATATGCACAAGCATCAGCAGTATGTGTATGTCTGTGTGTGAATGCACAGCAGAATGCCGATCCAATAAGCCTCAATATTAAAAACACCCAAAGGATATACCGCCAAAGGAAGCCATATATGATATCATCTCTAGTGAAATATTTTTGTGGTGTGTGTGTAAAAGAGATGGTAAAAATCACACTTGCAGCAATATTGATTGAACTGCATGGACTATGTGCTGCAGTGTTGACATACACCTTGTTCTACATTCCAGTGGAACATGTGTACATGCATACCAGCATAAAAGTGTGCGCTGCAACGATAACACAGCAGAGAACATGAAGTGCGATTAGGGATATTATAGTACCACCAGTAACAAGACAACAATGCATTTGGTAGAGGAATAAAAACAAAAGCCAATTCAAAATATTAATAAAGCAGACTATAGCCTAAAAGTATATAAATAATACAAATAACTGAAAAACTATACAGATGTACCTGAAACGTATTCAGAAGAGGAAATCTGTAAATTGTGTAATTTAATAGAAAATAGGTGAGGATTCCAGTAACTGACTCCAGTAATATTACTTCCCGTATAGTGCTCTTGGGTAAGTTTCTGTTTATCACTCATTGAGCAAATAGCAGATACAGATAACTAGTGAGTAATAGATTCTTCATCCATCCAAACATCTTGTCATTCTCGTCATTTTCATATGTAGTTATTTTTGTGGAACACAAAAATAAGTTGATAAATTGTTATGCATTCTCATACAAAGATAGTTAAAGGTGCTCCAAGCGATGTCGGGTGACGTCACTTCTTGTTGACGTTTAAAGCACCATCAAACAAAACGGAGGTTAGCTAGACCTCCTCCTCCTCATCCGCACACTAACCCCCCAAACCCCACCCCCAAATCCTTCTCGTCGGTTATTGGCTGGAACAGTGTATTATGTTTCGTGGTGCGGGTTAGCCCAGTTTGTTTTTGTTGCCGTTTGTGGAGCCTGGGGTGTCTGCAGAGACCACGTGTTTTTACAGTGTGTTCAGGGGACAGGCAGCTAGCGGATAGTGAGGAGATCTTTGCTGTATGTGACAAAAAATGTGTGACATCGCTTAGAGCACCTTTAATAGTGATCAGGGGCTGTCTGGCTTCGTGACTAAATTTCACCTATCATCTTGCCCAAGTGAACACAGTTCACTTCTAACCAGCGTTCGTGTAAAAAAAAAAATCACCATGGCATCAACAATTTTGAATTGCCATTTCTGAATCAAGATATGGAACTGGGCTTGATGTGAGTGTCGGCAGAGGTGAAGTTTAATAGTGAACAGTATGACCAAAAACGTACATATTCTATTATGATTACTTAGACATTTATAATGAGAGGGGGGAAAAAACAAATAACATTTGTACATTTGTATGGATCAATCACAACAGAACACAAATGTTCTACTAAATTATCAAATGGCCTTCCTATCACAAAAAGAGGAACTATTTTTTTCTGCAAAATCATTTCAAAATAGACAATTACTTCAATTAAGGCAGATAGTGTATGGGTTTTCAAGTTTGCAAAAAAAAAAGGATAGATTTAAAAGTAAAAAGGAAAGTAAAAAGACTCATTATCAGAAACTTGATCTGCAGAGTTTTCAGGGATCCTACGTTCTTGAAGTAAACAACTCCTGCGGGCAAATAAATGATTTTTATGAACGACTGTGGTTTTTCCTGACCGCTGAAATGCCAACATGCAGACAGGCACAGTGAGACGCGTCGCACACAGTTGTACCTGCACAACCAGTCTCGCAGACCTCCTCGAAAACACATACAGAAGACGAGAAAGTTACACAGTGGTAACTATGCTCTTGGAGTGTCTGACGTCACAAACCTCATGTAACCCTGCCAACTCAGGAGTTAAATTTAGATCTTGGGCACTGGTCCCAGACACTGCAAAACAATGTGAAACCACAAGCACTGCTTTAGCTGGAGACACTGCTGCTGGACACGACTTCAGAAGTGATAGAAATGTGCACAGACATGCATTAAACACTAGAAGAAACATATTGTGAACTTTAAAAACTGCAATTTGGTCCAGAGGTGAGTTTGTACTGAACAACAAACTTTCAGAGAAAGATCTTAAGTCTCAAGAATCCACAAGATTAACATGAAGCAATTCATCCTGCAGTTGTCTGACTTTTGGTGCTGCCTTCAGTGTATGTGCTAACTTTTCTGTGCTATCTTTCCTTTGAAAAGTGCAAACCACAGTAATAGATCATTGTTGTTATTGTTGACTAAAACTAAAACTGTTAAAACGGTTTTCATTCATTGAAATAAAATGTAATTAAAAAAAACCTATAAATTAGAAAAGTTGCTCTGACAACCAACCCAAATAAATTAAGTTGAAGAATTAATATTACTACAACTATAAACTGAAGTGGAAATAAAAATGAAATAAAGCTAAATAAAAATGTTTTTAAAAACTACTAAAAAGGACAAAAACAACTAAATTACTCATGATGCAGTAATGACATCAAGAGACCCTCGCTTTGACAAATGTGACTTAAGTGGTTGAAGACGACGCACATTAGTACTAAGTGTAAACAATATACCATCTTTCAAATGACCACTGTGATTGGATCAGCCAAGACAGATCTTAATTCCAGGTGCAAACAAGGCCTATGAGAGAGACTACCAGATTCCTGAACCTCAAAACTGAAGGCTGCAAGGTTGCAACCTCCTTTACTTCTTAGGGTTAAGATAAAATTTCACTTACACCGGTTTCAAACTGTACTGCCATTAACACACAATTTGCAAAGACATGACACAAACGACAATTTTTTTTCCTTGAGAACTGACTTCATAAACAAACCTCCTTTTGACCTAGGCCTAAAAAGTATAACTATCCATTCCATAATGCATGCATAGAATATGACAAATCCATAGCTATTATCTCAAAAACATGTAGGCCAAATCATGTTAGCCATTACAGAGTAATACATTTTATATCCATCCATTTCAAATCAATTAACACTAAAGACTTTATTTAAGACTATCTAGTTAAGTCTGCAGAGAATACTGTCTGTACCTAGAAAGCTTGCAAGCACGTGCAGCAATTTCCACACACAAATGCGGTCTATACAGGCAGCTCGCTAGGTTGACACACAGCCATTGTGTGGGGTCTGAACCCAAACGCACACAAGACCCTAAAACTCGACTTGATACAGCCACCTAGCTGCAGCACAGTGCTTATGTGGAGAAAAGAGAGAAGCAATGAGGCTGCGGTCTCTTTAAATCGCTTCGATGTGAAGCGTTTGTTGCCTATATACCGGCTCACACACAGACACAGTAATGTCCACATCGCACAGGGGGAGGTCGACGACACCGGCCATTAACGCTTTGAGAACTACCTGTGTCACCCTCCGAAATTAGAGTCACTTAGCATATCAAAGGGAAATTCACCGCCTTGACACAAAAGGCAACGACACGATGCTCGTCCGCAATGGGTTGAGGTTCAAGAAACTGATGTTTAACACTGTAACTTTTATGTGGCTGCATCTGAACCGGGAGTGTAACAGGCTACTGATAAATGCTCATGCGGTGTATTTGTTTCCCCACCATCGCTATCCTTCCTTTTTGGTCAAATGACGTCCATATTATCGCGCTGAAGGGTTGTATTGCATTGAGATATCACAGAGAGAGAAATGTCTCCTAAAATAACGTAAAAACAGGCTACCGTAGTGGCATCCTTTTAAACAGCTCCCCTATATACAAACTGAAACTAGTGGAGTTGAATTTTACATTTAAACCAGTGCTAATTGAGTAATAATAAACGTAAATACACATTCGCGTAGCATACTTTAATTATTAGCAAGCTTATGTTGATTTTCAATTCCCATCATGTTTTCTAAACACGCCTGAACTACAAGTAGTAAGTAGGAGGAGATCAAATGACATCATCAACTACTACATAACTTTATACGGGCTGCTCTGCAAAGTATCTAAACGCCTCCAAAGTTTCTCGGAGCTCTAAAGCACGATAAATAGTCCGTAAATCGGATTGAAGTTGTTGTGATTGTCCCAGCGTTGGAGGAGATTTCAGTTTCGACAAGTGTAAAAAGCACAGACGCAAGAGCAAAAGTTTAGCACTGCAACCAAACAGGACGGTGTTCGTTCCAAACACCGTAAGCACCTATAAAAGAAAAGTCACGCACACAGTAACCTACTCACCGCGATCAGAGTGTTGTTCCTCTGCTCGATGGTCGCGGTTGAATCGGGCTCTTGTTGCTTGCTCTGCTGTTTGCTGTTACTGGATTTCTTGGCCCGCAGCTCTAAAGTCCGCTGGTGCAGATTCACCGTCTCCCGGCGATCCTGCTCCAGCCGCTCGTCGTGCGATTGCAGGTAGCGGCTCTCACAGTTAACGTGGTGCCGCCGGCAGCCCTCGATCCGCTGCCGGAGCCGCTCCACCACCGTGCTGTGCTTCGGTATGTTCACGTTACCGCCGCCGCCGGTGCTGCTGTTGGTTGCATTAATGGCAGAGTTTAAGTTACTGTTATTAATGCAAATACCGCCGCCGGTCGGTACGGCAGCGGGACTGGCAAAATCCCCCATCATCTGTGATTCGGGAAGAACTTTGTCAAGCCCCCCTGACTCTCTCTCTCTCCCCTCTCCGAAGCGGAGCAGAAGTCCGCTTCGCCAGGGAGGCAGATACAGTGAAATTGGGAGGAAATAAGCGTTTAAATGAATGTAAATTCCTCCTCCGGGAGGATCGCCGTGTCAACCATTCAATAGACAACAGTGCGGGACCGTGGAGGAGCGGGTCTGTTACTCTCTCGCCTCTACTGGAGCCCCATCAAACATCCGGATGTTACTCACAACCATCACGCATAAGCACCGCTGCTTCGAGCCCGTCGTTTTATTGTGCTGTCCTTTTGAAAAAAGTTTTGCCGTCTGCTGAGAACAGGCTCCGGAGTTGTTTCGTGAACTTGCATTGCATTAGTTTTGCCGGCGAAACCCTCCACGAGCGCGAACAAGGTGTGCAGTTTCTAAAAGTCCCGATGGCTGGAGAGGAAATCCTACAGTCGCCAATGTGTACAGCAGCTGCCACCATCACAATAATCAAGCTCTCCCCTCCTCCATGCTAGCGGAGTGATATCAGGACAACAGCCGAGCGAAGAGCAGCCACCAGCCTGCGAGCAGCACGTCAGCTCCGCGGAAAACACGGCGCGGAATCTAGTGCACTGGACGCGGAGTCAATATATTGACTTCAGAGGAGGTGAACGATAGAGCGGTGTAATGCTTTACTGGCGGATTGTGGTACTGCATCTGAATCATCTGATACTGATAAAGTTAGTGAGTACAAAGCACTATAGGACTGTGATGTATTACGGGGTAACCTATTATCATAAATACCATAGCCTACCATACATATAAAATATATTGAAAAATGAAAAACTTATTATTAATAATAATAGTATATGTATATTGCCTACATGTCTATGTTATATTCTAATGGAAATAAAAGAGAAAAGGGCAAAAAAGAAAACCTAAAAAATAAGGTTCTTCAGTAGGCCTATAGTTTTAGGTTCAGCAACTAGGCCTATATGTGGTTCTTCAGAGTTTAAAAGTTACATTGTACTTTCTTCAGATCAGTGTATTGGTTTCTTTGTTCTTTAAAGTCACCATGAAATTGACAATTCTTGTTTTTTTTTATATATATTTCAGTAATTATTCTAAATGATTTGTCTGTGCACTTCATTATTTTTATTTATTTCTACTGTCATAATATTTAATCAAAATAACTTCCTCTCCGTCTTAAAGCAACATCTCTTTTTTTTCTCTTATTAAATGTTTACTGGCACAAGGGCGTGAAAACCTGTCACTCATGAGATCACAGCAATTGCAAACCACAACCATTCAATCAATTTTCAAAATCAAGTGGCGTACATTTTTTATTGTTCAAAAGGTCGTTTCACTCGGATATACGTCACAATAGGGAAGGAAAGACGATCACAATTTGATATGATGAATACTTAAGCCTTTTCCCTAAACAATAAAAAAGTGCATGTGCTTGCTGATACAAGAAATGTGTTTGTGAGGATCTTACACATGTGCTTGTTTGCAATAGCTTTATTTTCACGGATTGAGATATACACGGACAGAAATATACTTTATGTACTTCTCAGAAATATACTTAAACATACGCTTAAGTATACTTGACTTATACTGACAAAAAAAAAAAAATCACAAGTATTTGGCCTATACTTGTATTCAATATTTTGATCAAGATATACTTAAAAGTATGATTGAGTAGCATATTAAATACTTTTTTCACATAGTTTTACATATTCTCTTATTTACTTAAATTGTTTGAAAATATAGATTTTCTGAAGAAAACAGATATGTTCTTAATTCTCAGTATGTGAAGTTTTGTTTAGTCCACTGGTAGTGTACATATTTCCCCGCCATTGACGAAATTATCCAGCATCCCATGTTGTCACTGTTATAGTACGGTAGTAGGGGACGCTATAACACAAATCAAATCAATTCAAAAATCAAAACAGATTTTTATAAATCAAAACTGGACTGTGGAAGCTTTGGGAGTTGATGGACTCGATCTAGGTTTTTGTTCAAAATGTAGCTTTTTTATGAAACGTGCCCACATTCAAGTGTTGATAAAAACATAATATAGAATACAATGTTGTGGTTGTTTAAACACAGATGCCCTGTTCTTTCTTTTGATATATTACACATTCAGATAATCATACAACAGAATTCTGGGAGTTTTGTGAAAATTATCAAAAAAATGATGCCGCAAAAGGGCAACTTTTTTTTTTTTAACGCTGGTGGGGAAAGAGTTAAAGTAATTAAAAGTATATTTCAAGTATAAAAAAATAATACCTAAATAGGAACATAGCAGTATACTTAAAGCGCAAAAATAATATATAACTAGTAAACTATAGCCTGGTTTCACAGACAGTGCTTAGATTAAGTCAGGTATAGGCCTTAGTTCAATTAGGACTTTTAAGTAGCTTTTAGAAACATTACATAGAAAAAAAACAAAACTTTAAAGACAAAACAAAGGCACAGACATCTTTTAAGATATGCCAGTGCAAGTTGCATTCAGTAAACACAGCATCAAAGCATTTTAGTCTGGGACTAGGCCTAAGCCTTGTCTGTGAAACCGGACATAGAAGTATGATGTTAAGTTAGATTAAAAGAAAAGTTACAAGTATAAAACTACTAAACTATAGTTTACTGAGAGTATACTTCAAAGTACACTTTCATAAACTAAAAAATGTACTACACGTATTTGACTAGTAAACTATAAGTATACCTATAAGTTTGCTTGTAGTTGTAAACTTGTGTACTCAATGTTTACTGTTACACTTAGGCCTATACTTTTTTATACACTAAAACGTGGGTGAATTCAGTAGCAAATAGTACACTTAAGTACTACATGTATATATACTTACTACATAAATATACTTTAGAAATATAGTGTGTGTGTGCAAGGGACTGGCCGGTTTTGAAGGTGTGTGTGTGAGAGTAATTGTGAAAAAGTGCTGCTGCCCAGTCTAGTTTGCTGAGTAGGGCTAAAACAAATTGTAAACACATTCTCTCTCTCTCTCTCTCTCTCTCTCTCTCTCTCTCTCTCTCTCTCTCTCTCTCTCTCTCTCTCTCTCTCTCTCTCTCTCTCTCTCTCTCTCTCTCTCAGCCATCAAGATCAGCCTTTCTCCTGTTTTAATTGTATATAATAAAGTGTGCCAGACAGGCTGTCTTTTTTTCATTTTTTTGCAATTATCTTTGATCAAATTAGCAGGTATGCGAAGATCTTCATATATTTTAAAAACTCAGTCTCGGACAAGAACAATGATCTGAGGATGTTTACTGCATGCGAATCGGCTAAATATTGATGCATAATTTACCATGCAAGTTCAGTTTTTTAATTTTTAGTCATTCTAAATATGGTATCACAATTAAGTAACATGGTCTCACTCTTACTTGTTGGACAAACAAAACAACACAACACGTTCTGAACAGTTTCGTTGTTGTAGTGCTAAAGAAAAGCAAAGAGAATTGATACATTGTGCATTGAAAATAAATTCAAGAGGAACCGTGTTTATGTGTGTGGGTAGTTCTAAGATTGTGTGTACTTCTTGTTGGTGAAGAATAATATATGTGATAGCCCAGGAACCAAATGTTTATTTGCCCTCTTGTGTCCATCAAGGAAACGAGTGAGCGAAAAGTTTTCGGTGTAAATCTCAACAGTGCAATTCTTGGAAAAAAAAGCAGTAGCGCTATTATACTTCCAAAGTTATAATATAATATAAATAATACATCCACCCAGGTTTGGGACTCTCTGTTGATAGAGATATTGGTTTGTTTTACTTCTGGTTCTTTCACTTTGTTTAACAGCTACAGAACTCAATCAGATCTATAAACATACAGGTGTGTCAAACAGTTCACGTTATCTGAAACGCTCTTTACACCACTGCGCTGTATAATAGTCAAGAGTACCGTTTAACTTCTGTAAACATGCATTTTCCATAAAGTTTGTAATTAAAAGCAGGTTGTTACTTGTTGCAAGTACAAACAATTACATTTATGTAACATGTACAGAGTAAAGAAGAGTTACAGTATGTACCTAACTGTTGAAGTAGAGCTGTTTGATCAAAGCGAAAGTTTGATCAAGTGATGTTTTCGTTTTAAGGCATATATGTTCAGAACCTCTATAATGAATCATTTATGAATCACCCAAATGTGACTCTAAAACTTTTCTTCTCCTGCAATTATTTTGTTCATCAGGAACTCTTTTTACTCTTAATCTATTTCTCTCTTCTTGAATATCTATAGAATCTGAATTTGATTACTTTGACTACACTACCATTCAAAGTTTTGGGTTAATAATAAAATCAGTAAGATTTTTTTTAAGGCGAGACACTACAGGCAAAAACACTGGGTTTTTTTTTTTTGTGCTTCTATATTTTGAGATTTTGGGCTTTTTGCATGGCTTTTCATAAAGTGCTTTTTTAGACTAGTGGAAAGAAAACATCCAAAATACACTTTTAAGAGTATCTTTTATAGCACTTTATCTATTTGTGTCTGTAGATTTCGATTACAGTACATATCTTTATCTTTACATATCTCTATTTCCATAGCACTTACACATCAAACTGTTTTATTCCTATCTATATTCTGAAGGTTTTTACAGAGGGCTTTGTTCATATATAATTTACCTGATTTTATACACTATTTTATTCTTTAAAAAATTGTGTAAATATATTTATTTTTCTGACTGTTGACAGTATTTTCTAATTAATGGAGTAATAAAAAGAGAAATCCAAAATCCTCCCAGTAAAAACCTTCAACACTAATATATCAACAAAACGAAACAAGAATTCTGAACCTGGCTTAATCCAATGTTCAAGTTTATGTTCTAGAAATTGTTGCAAATTAGTGCATTTTTAATTAGATAATGGCTCGTTTCCATGTTTAAACATAATATTTCAGAAAACTTGTAATACAATTTTTTTTTTTTGCAATTCTTAATCAACTGGGGAAGTATGGTCATATCTATTAGTTGTTGTTTTTTTACCCTATTCACCTGGGTAAATTCATTTTATTCAGCAGGGATGCATTCAATTACTCAAAAGTGACCGTAAAGATATTATAATGTTACAAAAACTTTCTATTCATCAAAGAATATCATGGTCTCCACAAGAAAAAATATAAACGGTTTTCAACATTGATAATAATATGAATATAATAATAATAGAATGTTTCTTGAGCAGAAAATCAGAATATTAGAATGATTTCTGTAGGATCATGTGACACCGAAGACCGGAAGACCGGAGTAAAAATTCAGCTTTGCCATCACAGAAGTAAATAATATTTTAAAATATATTTAAAACAGTTATTTACAGTAAAAAAAAAAAAAAGATATAAAAGATCTGGTATATTTCAAAATCCTTAAAACAAGAGACATTTAAATTGGAAGCAAAGTGACAAACTATATGCTGTAATTAAATTTAATGAGGTATAAAAACAATTTGCCAAGGGGGTGAAAAAAACATTCCCTTTTGTTGAGTCTGATTGTTTGATTGACCACAATCATTATCTCATTTCAAGCATAAACCTCGGTAAATTTAATTGAGAAACAATTTTCAGAAAGCATAATCCAGAAAAATCCAGATTACGGAAATTATTCATTTTTTGCAGTACATAAAATGAGGGACGAGCATTGAATCAGAAAAAGAAAGGAGTGGTATGGTCCACGTTTTCTGTGATGTTGGAAGACATTGTAAATATTTAATGTGGTCACCCATCCATTAGGGTGCTGATAAACAGAATCAATGGAGCTGATAGATTTGACTATCCATGGAGAGAGAAAACAACAGAGGATAAACGGGGACATTTTAGCAGTTATTTCACTGCTATGCTCTCTCGCTTTTTATAATCTACAGGAATAATAATACTAGATAATGTTATGAGTGAGGGGTTAAATGTTTAATTTCAGGGGGACTCTTTTGAATATGTTTAAGCGTTGGTGAGGAAAAGCCAGGGAGTTTAGAAAAACAGTGTGACATGAGATATAGGTAAATCTGAACACATGACTCCACTGGTGTGTGTGTGTGTGTGTGTGTGCGCTTTTTGCAGGCAGCTCTGTGCTGAATACGTGACTTCCTGTGTGTAGTAACTGATGTTTGTGTGAGTGTGTCAGTGTGTGTGTTAGGATTGAGGGGGATCTCTGACTCATTCCCTCGGAATTCAAAAAAAGAATCTGATCTCTCAAGAAGAAGAATTAATGAGAGTTTTTAGGACAAGAGCTTGGAGGACAAAAGGGAAAGGCATGTGCACAGCGGAGAAAACTGAGGAGAGGAATTATGAGAAGAAAGAGAGAAGAGAAGCCGTGGCAGGTGAGCTGGCAGTGTGTGGTGTGTGTCGTGGATCCGTGGAAATGCTCCCAGTCACGCATTGAACATGCAGTCACTTAACATACAGAGGGTGGGAGGTGTGTGGGTGTCCTAGTTTCTGCACAGTCATGACTGCACGTTGTCTGCTCTGCCTTAAATCATGACACTTTACACAAGTCTTCAAATCCACAAAGATACGAGTGCTGTTTACATTTACAAAGGCTCACTCTGTCATTTTTTCTTTATGTTGCCAATTGGCTGATATATCAGTTGTCTTGGACTTGGATACTGACACCTAGTGGTGTGCGGATCTATCTATCCATCTATCTATCTAAAATATATATATACAGTATTTGTAAAACCACTATAATCATGATGTTATTGTAATTTAGCATGAAATACATAGGCCTACATTGTCATTACTGCTAACCCTTGACTTACATAAATTAGTTACAGCCATTTAAATCTTTGAAGGGGCATTCAGAACTTTTAATAAATAAATATTTTAAATGTAGAATATATTGTATGGTACACATTTGAAAATTAGCGCAAAAATGTGCACAAAACCATATCTTATTACAGCATGTTAACCATAAAAAAGAAGCATTACCAACCAGAGCAGTTGTATCACTGTATATATATTTTTTTTTTTCTCTCATTTATTTCCTGCAGCTGGTGTTCCAGTAAATCTGTTTTACACTGTCGCTTTTTGCCACAGCCAAAGCATGTTTACAGTGAAGTAAAGACAACATGTGTTGCACATATACTCTCTGACCTGTGTGGAAATGCACATCGCTCCAGGATCTTGGCTGAAGAATCAATGGCAGAACAGCAGACTGCAGCAGACAGCAGAGGCGAGCAAACGTTTGGCCTGTGCTTTCAACCACGCTCTCGTTTGCTGCCTTTTTCCTCTTTTTTTTCATTTTGATAGGAAAACAAAAAACAAAAAGACAAATTTATTTCTCCAAAAATGTAAAAAAAAAAAAAAATCCTCCTGAAATCATGCTTGAAATCATGTTTGGACTCTACACCCATTGAAAAGTCACATGGATAGGCCATTGATTAAAAAGGTTTTGAAAATATAAGGTCATATTGTTTAAATAGAATTAATCACATAACATTTGTGCTTACAAAAAGGCTTTCATTAGAAATGTTGCATTTACTCTTACCAAAACCCCAAAACACAATACAAATACAAATACAGTGACTTACAATATTCGTCTGAAGCAGATATGGAGAAGAAACTATTTTTATACTCCTACTATAGCTCTTTATGATCTAGCTCGCAGCTCTCTTACAGTTGTCATCTACAGCAGGAAAAAGGAGGTACAGCATAAGTGGTAACAACATAAGAACGACAGCTCACATGAGACTGAGCTCTGAGATCTGTCTAGTGTATTTGCCATGGTTTGATTACACTGGAAAGACAACCTTTCCCCGCAACACTCAAACAGAGACATTCCCTTTTCCCAAAAGAACAGATTTATGCATCTTTTGTCATCTTGACAAAAGAACTCAGGCGTGATTGTGCTAATCATTCTAATTAAAGAAAATGAGATGCATGGAACATTTCCCATGATTCAACTGTCCACATGCAAATTTAATTGGCATAGTATGGTGCAAACTCCTACATGCATTAAATGTCTCTTTAAAATTCTTTGATGGAATAGTCATAACAAGTTTAGATTACCAAAAAAAGAAGCAAGTTCAGATCTGTGCCAAGTATGCTACCTACTCATAAATACCATTCACACATTTCTTTCTTCCTTTTATGACGATTGTTTTGCATGCTTTTATGATAGTTTTGCATCATTTTTAAAGCTTGAAAGTTTTAGCCCCATTCATTCACTGTAATAGCATGAAAAATAGTGACACCATTTTCCTCAATATGTCTACTTTTATGTTCCATGGGTGACAACAGTTTCATTTTTTGGTGAACTATTCCTTTTATGGGGGTTAAAGAAACCTATTTTCGAAAACAAAATTTTGTTTTGACAACTTTGTTTTCACATACATACCACAGTCACGGCTGCAATGATGACTGTCCAAACCACTAATAGCAGTTTGGTTGGTTTGGTGCAATTAGCATTGTTATGTAGTAACCAGGTGTTCTCAGCACACTATAGGTGCCCACAGAGATAAACTGCTGTGTAACTGCTCTGTCTCTCTTTGTCTGAGTTGATGGCATTAGTTGATGACCTATGTGGCCAACAGTGTTGAATAAGAGCATGACCTCATTTTTTGTTTACCTGCTCAATCCTACAGATTAGTGTTTTCCACATTTGACTAGTCATGCTGATATATGACTACTTGGACTCCTGGACTGTATATGGGCAACCCAATGACTAAGCATATTTCAGTGAATACAAGACAAGGCCTGAATTCTTAATAAATGAACAGATGTGCAGTGAAAGGAAGTGATTAACCTTCAGAAAATGGTGATATTTAACATAAGAAGGTCAAGCTAAATAGTATATGAGATTTTTTTATCTCTATTTATGAAGATGTATGTATACTCCTGGCAAATATGGGACTTAAATACAGTTTAAAAACATGATTTGTGTGATTTTATAATTGATAAATATTATTGAGAAATATAAACTCTCATATCTAATTTTATTATGAACATTTTACCTGAATTAAGCTCAATCATATGGGACTAGCAAATTTGGGACCAAATTGGCTTGCAGTTGATAAATACATATAAAATAAATATCTGCTTGATTATTTATTCTTACAATAACTGGGGCAACATATCTGAATGGTTGACTAATGCAGTAAGCATAACAATATTTGTAAAAAAAAAATTGATTATTTAATTGTCTTCAAGGCATGAAATGTTTTAAATGATGACACATACAGTAGTTGCAGCTTTGAAAAATATAAAAGGTTTTTTAATGGGGTGAAATTATGAAACTAAATGTATCAATTAAAATATCAAATATTAAATAACTGGATATAATTTCAAAAGATTATCAAAATTATGACTGGTGTATGGTTTAATTGTTCAGGGACGTCAAAACTCACAATTTTAAACTTTGAGGGTTGACATAAAATGAGCTGCTTTTCATGCTAAATTCATTTTATGTGAGGTAATAGTTTATTTAAATATCTAATAATTCTAACAAAAGTGAATTTTGTGCCTAATACTTGTAAAATGTTGTGTACTTTACTAATACACTTAGAAAATACAGAGGTCAGATTAAATTGTCAAATTCTATGACAGAGTGACAAAAGGGAAAGAGTGAGAGAAAGGTGACTTTTTGTGAAACTATTAATATAACACTGTGGCACTTTTACAGTTCTTTCTAAAACATGAAATGGAGTCACAGCATGCGTCACAATCATGACACCAACACACATGCGCATACATGGTGCGTTCAAGTCATCTCGTAAAGATCATATTTACGAGCTGAACGCACATGTACGCCACCACAATGTCGTAAATACGAGTGGGAAGCTCGGGATTTTCTTTAAAGGTGCCTTATGTCAAAAAAATCAATTCATACTCCACATATTCCATACCAGATGGGGGCAGTATACCTCCAGAAAGTTGGCCTACTCTAGTCTGTTTTTTAGTTTCAGGTTGTTAATCTTCTAAAACCGTCAAATAGTCCGCTTTGTCCCGCCAAAGCCTATTTTGATCGGTGAGGGATGTAGAATAGAATGACTGCTGCCGCTGCGCTTGACAGGGCGCATTACGAGCATAGAGAGAGAGAGAGAGGGAGAGCTCGGCCGCGCGCGCGCACTCTCACGTCTACAATCAACACGAGCGCGGTCCTGCTCTCTCTCCCTCGCGCATATTAATCAAATCAATTGACACTATAGTAAGACCGCAGTTTCACGTGGAGCATTTGGAGATTTTTAGAGATTAAAGAGATACAAGCCGTGCGAGTTATTCGTGTGTTGCAGTTTGGCTGGTGGTTATGTATGTTGCCCGCATACCGCCTCCCATGGCCGAAACTGGTATTAGACACCGGCCGGGCCGGGGCTAGTAATTTAGCATGCTAATTCAGGTTTATATCCCGGCAGCACTATAACTTGTCATTTTTTTAATGACATCATTGCACTTATTTCTTCTCATTCTTTTGATACGTGTAGCTCATTTTTTGGATATTTTTACCTCAATTTTTACATATGGCACCTTTAAGCCCCGATCTTTACGAGTTAGGGGCGTGTCAGTGAGAAACATGGCGGAATACCACAATACCGAAAGGTATTTAGCAGTGATCTTGTCAGGCTTTTCTATTTACAGAGCATTAAGCTAATTGCCTGCACAGAATATGATGGCATTATAAGATAACAATGTAATATGTAACGATAAAGCTTCGTAAATTAATTAAAAACATAAAAAAGCAAAGCACAGCTGATTCACATTTCTTTGTTCTTCATTTTTTAGAACTAGAGTTTAAGAACCTTGCAGTATTTTTGTGTAATTAATTAAGAGAAAGTTCACCGCCATCTTGCTCTGACGAAAGTGACTTGAACGCACCTGCCGTCTTAAACACGACTTCCCACCTCGTAAATACGAACTTCCCAGGAGGACCAACAGCTCAGATTAAATTATCCCACTTAATGTAGACGTGTTCACATTTAAAGTCACCATGAAATACAGGGGCGGCTGGCCAATAGAGGGCGCTAGGGCACAAACTCAAATCTAGTCAGCCATGGGCAATTCTTTTAGCGCCCCAAACGCACGCCCGCGCCCATCTCTATCAGACAGCACAGGCTAGCGATAAAGGGAAGCAGTGCACGAGAGGCTTCTCTCGGAGCTGGTACACTAGAAAGGCCTGGCTATCTGGATGCCGTCATGCTAATTCCTTATGGTGCTTTCCATTCGTACTTTTTAAAACAACAGGGACAGATCAAGCACGGACAGTTACCAGAGTGAAGGATATGAAGAACCTTTCTGAGAAAGTAACTGAGTACTGGTATCCTGCAGTTTGTATTGTGTTTTTTGGGTGGGTTTTGTATTGGGTGGTTATTAATAATAATAATAATAATAATGATGATTTTTATTTATATAGCGCCTTTCCAACACCCAAGGTCGCTTTACAAAGATAGGTTAAGTCTGTGGTTCTCAAACTGTTGTACGTGAGGTTGATCACATTATACGAATATCCACACGATTTCAAATGTGACTTTATACAACAGTTCAACAAACGGTATTAATATTAAGTGATGTTCATTTTAAACACAGTATTGTCAGTATTTTTTGCAACAAAACAATAGCTCCAACGAGAGCCACAACAGTGTTTGTGAACGGATCTGCCGCTTTGAACAAATCGTGAGAGTCAATGATTCAATGCTTCATTCATAATTACAGCCACTTGCTTCGTTACTGATGATTATGACTCGATGACTCACTCATAAAGATAGTGACTTGGCGCCACCTATACTGGCGGATTTAATTTTATATTTAAAAGCATCACTTCGCTTTTACAATCATTGCATATTTCTCTATTGATCATTTATTTTTAATTTAAAGCATTATTTATTTTATAAAGGTAAAAAATACACTGGAAATATCGATTGGGCAAATATTGTCCCTTACTGAAAAAGGTGTGACAGAGAAGGGGTATGTAGGAGGATGTTAAAAGCCTCATGTGGTACAACACTCTAAACAGTTTGAGAACCAATGGGTTAGGATTAGAACAAAATCAACAACAAAGCACAATACACATAAGGGCAAAAAGTAATATAGGCTACAGAGGTCACTTACAGAGTTAGGTTAAAGATACAAACAAAGAGGGATTTAAACAAACAACATATAATAAGGTAGAATTTACAGACTGTGAGCTGAAGAGTTATATTCAGAGAGAAACAAATGTTGTTGAGGTTTTTGAATGAGAGAAGGGTGAATGCTTGACAAATGTCTTGAGCCACAAGGCTAAAAGACCTGATGGCTCCTATGATTACCAGACTATTGAAACTGACTGAATATGGCACAGTCCCACTTAAGATATTTTTCACCAGCCGCCAGTGATGAACTATATATTTTTAATGGGGTATAGCAGTGTTTGCTAAATGGTTTATCTGTGCACATCTTTTTTTATTATTATTATTCATGTGCCCTCTTAAAGGGGACATTTTAAAAAAAATCTGACTTTTTCCATGTTTAAGTTTTATATAATCGGGTCCCCGGTGCATCTACCAACTCAGAAAACGTGAAAAGTGACAACCCAGTAACTTTGTTTTGGTCAGCCTTTATCTGCAAGCATGTCAAAAAATAAGCCGATAAGACTTCGCTCGGCTTCTAATGTAGGAAGGGGATCTTATTATAATATTACCACATTATAATATAATGGTAACCACATGGTACTATAAAATTACCACACACCACAACATTACCATATCTGCACATTTCCACCCACGGCGCCGCCATTTGGTTTACGCAAGAGACAACAGTATTCTAATGCAATGGCGAAAGTTCGAGCAAAGCATGCAAACTGTTCTGTCATTGGCTGCACAGAACACTATGAGTCCCAGCCTCAGACGAGACAAGAGAGCAGTGGATTCATTTAATTTTCAACAGAAATCCCCCCGAAACAGATTAACAAATGTAACTCCACAAAACTAACCGTTCAGAAACGTCCAAGTGCGTCTAAAAGTTGCAACCTCTTCCTGGTTCTCTCCGTAAGGCTGCACTCCAATACTGGTTATTTCTGAGATTTTGGATGAGTGAGATTCGGGTGTTTTGTTATTGTATCCGAAGCTCGTGTAAAGGATCGGCGGACCTCTTCTGAACGGGGGCAGGGAGCAGCAGCTCATTTGCATTTAAAGGGACACTCACAAAAACAGAGCGTTTTTACTCACACCCAAAATGGGGCATATTTGACTATCTACTATAATAAATAATCTGTGGGGTATTTTTAACTGAAATTTCATAGACACATTCTGGGGACACCATAGATTTATATTACATCTTGTGAAAAGGGGCATAATATGTAGGCCTATCACCTTTAAATTTTTAATAACTTCACCTCCCTCTTACATCTCTTCTACAGCGGGACAAACTGTCACAACCATTCAATCAATTCCTGATGGACAAAATTGGACAAGTACATTGGTCTGTGCATGCATTCTGTAAGTTCATTCAGTAACAAAACTGAAACTGTAAAACTAAAAATGTAAATCACCTAAAAACCTTTTAAATTATTTAATTGATGTATAAAATCAATACAACATTTGCAAAAGTGCTGATATTGGGTAAAACAGCACTTTTTCTTGTGTGATATTGCTTATATATATTTTAAAAAAATAACTTAAATGGAGAGTTTTTTTGCACCATATCTTGATTTTTCTAAGCACTTTTATTAATTTTGATGGCATTTTTGTCCCACGCCTGGAAATTTGTTAATTTCCGACCCTGGTGTGTGTCATAGCAAAGGCTGCTATACAGTTCGGATACTATAATGTTTTGCTGTCGTGACTGGCAATGATGCTTTTTAGTCATGCTAACCAGCCACACCCAGAGAAATGCATTTGCACATTTAAAATAAAGGATGGAATAAGAGACAGCTGGAGAAACTGGGACTTTAAACGGAAAGATGGATGAACTTGAGCATAGAGGGGAGCAGAATGAATACAGTTGTGTGAGTTGGTAGTGTGGAAGAGCGAAACATGAAGAGGACTGGGTCGAGCTGAACTATGGAATGTGAAACTACAAGTTGCAGAATGAGGAAAGGTAAACTTCCAAGAAGGCCATTTAGTGTTCACTGAAGCTTCTGTGACTAATTAGAGGGTGGGATGTTAAGAAAGTGGGTTGCTAAACTGCTCTCATATGTTGTGTGGCGAGAGAACATAGAAGGGAGAATGACAATCAGAATGTTAATAGACCTGTTTCTGGTCATTTAGAGCAGGGGTTCGTTCAACATTCACCTTTTCTACTATACTCTGCTCAAAGAAGCATCCTGATTCTTTTATTCTTTTTATTTGTAATTCTGCCAGAGTTTTCTGTTGTATTTTTCTCCTTGTTCTCTTCCATGTACTGTAAGTGGAGGGCACGAGCGAGGTTTCTCTAAAGCTATTTATACAGACTTATGGGATTATCAACTTTATCATTGGGTATACTTTTTACTTTGTTTTTGTCATCTGGACACTCCTAAAACAATTCAACTGTAATTAATAAAGATTTTTAATTAGTTGTATTGTTAATTGTTATTAAAATAAATACATTTTGAAATGTATATTGTAGCCTATGTTGTCCATGTAGGGTAAAAGATAGCCAGCAGGACCTTCACAGACCACTTAGGGGTCCACAGGAGCAATCGGACAAAAAGTCTTTAGAGCAGTGGTTCTTAAAGAGATAGATCCCCCAAAAATGAAAATGTTTTCATAATTCACTCATAGTATATACCGTCAACTCTTTGGTTACCAACATTCTTTAAAATATATTTTTGTGTGTTCAGCAGAACAAAAAAACTAATACAAGGTTGGAAGAACTTGAGGTTGAGTAAATGATGACAGAATTTTCATTTTTAGGTGAACTATCCCTTTAAGCTTTTTGCCTTAATGGTCCTCTTTGTGGACAACAATATTCAAAGGCCCTATAATGTTTCTAGTAATGTTTCCTATAATGTTTCTTCATAATTTACTGGATGAGGATTAAAAAACATGTTTTACTTGCAATTTTAGAGCTAGTAAACTGTGTATTCATTATTCAAATTACTCATGATATTTTAAGATTTTATAGGCTACATTTACACTACATTTCCGGGTCTAAAAATTACACTTTTAATAACCTTCCTTATATATCCAAGTTTTCAAGACAGTGGGAACCCTGGTTCTTTAAACACAAATGAATAAACAGTTAAATCAAAATAAGAAATATCTTGATTTTTAGTTTTTTAAATGCTTGTTTTGTCTTAATTTAAACCATTTTAAAGTCCCCCTGTGGTGAAAATCAAGCTTTTAATGTTGTTAAATGTCTATGTGGTGTATTTAATATGATTTAAGACAAACCATGTGCAAATAAGTCAACACCATTGCTGAGTAGGCTATTTTCTCTTTAAAACTGCAGTGAACCAAAGACAGTCTCAAAAACGCGGTTCGAAATCGCTGGTGTTTCTTGCGTCACAAACTACCTTGTTACCAATCACGTCAACGTGCGGACGAGCTTTAGCATATCATAACTACAGTATATGACCGCTCTGAAGCCAGAGGTGGAAAGTTCAGGGGTCAGAAACTAAAAGTCCTGCCATAAGTTTATTCCACCCATGAACTCTGCCAGCTGATCTCACTAATTAGTTTTACCTACTGGCTGAAAAACTGCTAATTAGCAAATCCAGGTGATTGGAACAAACTACTGAGGGGGATCTTTACTTTCTGAACCTGGACTTTCCACCTCTGCCTGAAGCAGTGATGTCTCAAGAGAAGGTTATCCCGGTATATTTTTCTGTTGATATGAAAAATCGTGTAGATTTAGCAATATAGCGGGTGTATGATGTATTATGATGTTATGATGAACTATATGCCTTTCTCCACTGACGTTCTGAATTGTTCAAAGCGTCTGTAAGGATACTGATTGTTAGAAGGTGGCGGTCTGACTCTGAGGTGGTGAACGGGAACATGG
The DNA here is from genome assembly GCA_026230005.1 of Gila orcuttii. Classification (NCBI taxonomy): domain Eukaryota; kingdom Metazoa; phylum Chordata; class Actinopteri; order Cypriniformes; family Leuciscidae; genus Gila; species Gila orcuttii. The sequence goes on along the minus strand of JAPDVR010000002.1, from coordinate 23,333,543 downwards.
TCCATGTAACATTAGCATCACACTATTAGTTGTTTGATAACATAGCAAAACAAATGGCTACTCATATTAATTACCATTATGTGTCCGACATTGTAATGAGTGATACCATTGTGCAGTGTTTACCTCAGTCAGTTGAGCGAGTGGATCTCTGAGCTGGTGTGAATGAGTGGAGACAGTGCTAATTAGTATATTCATAGGTCCGCGTATATGAAATGAAGAAAGGGTGTAGAGTTACATTCAAGCTATTTTAAGGCATGAAGAATTTTTTTGTCACAGGAAAAAAACGTTTAATTTGGTGATCAAAGATGAGTTTTTAGGTATACAATCATTGACTACAGGGGGACTATAAGTTATCTTGAGGCCCTTTGGAAGTTTGCTGATGCCTATGGGTTCTGGTCCCCTGGTTGAGAACCACCTCGTTCTTGTCCAATTGTAGTGAGCCCAATATTGACCATAACAGAATAAACAAAATCAACATGGGTCACACAGATAATAACAATGACCACGAGTCCACTGGATCTAAAAAAAGAGTGTGTTATTTACTTGCATTGCATGTGAATTTATGGGTGGAGGATCTGTCAGGAGAGGAAAATGACGTCATAATGTCATAGAGACCATCTGCAGAGATGGCCCTGGCACGATAACCGCTTCTTCCTGTTGTGCCGCCGCAACAACGCCTCGTACTCCCCTTCCTGAAGCCTCTCCAGGACCAACCCTCCCAAACTCTCCATATCATATTCTCAGCATGAGCACGTAAACATGTTCAGACAACACATCAATACATTATATACTGGAAATTAGGTGATGTTTTACTGGAAATTTCAGGTGATGTCTGATATGCTGATTAAGAAACATTTCTTAATTTTATCATGGTTGACACATGACCAGTCAAATACTATTAAATATCTCAGAATACCCCTATTATCATACACTTTTGCTCATGGAATTGATAACTGCTGACTGCTGCATTTCTACAGTGGAACTGGTAACTAAAAATAAGTCTTGCAATATTATTGTTTTTTCTGTACTTTTAGTAAAACAAATTCAGCCTTGCTGAGCATTTCTTCCAATCTTTTGACTTCAGTACTGCATTATATAGTTTGGTTTTGTTTCATGTCTGTATCATTGCATAAGAAAGCAAGACCATTTTTGAGATGTCTTTCTTGAGGTCTTGTTAGGTATCTTGAGGGATTTTGTGCTCTACACAGAAGGGAAGTGATTTGAAACATGCCTTCTGGGTCCGTGGTTCAGTTTTACTGCATTATTTTGCAGTGCAGGCAGATTGAACCTCGGCTGGATGTCACGCCTCAAAGCACTGGAGCCAGGTTCAGTGCCGCCTCCTCTTCCCCTGGCTTGTCTGACCAAAACGTGGGCACAGGGGCACCTTCACTCCCTGTTGTGTCCTACGGTCTGGACACACTATGTTAGCAAATTATCATTTGAATGGTGGACGGCAATGGGATTTCCATTGATAGAGAGGACAGTTCTGCATGCCTATAGTGAAAAAAGAGGAAGATAGAATTGGTTTGAAAACTGTTACACCACATGCAGGTGTACTTTCTTACAGCATAATATTAAAATAGCAAATAGGCCTAATATATTATACAGTTGTGATTTTTTTTTTTTTTTTTGTGTGGTTGGAGATTTATTTTGCATGTGTACAGTCGTTCTGCCAGTAGGTGGCAACAAGTGACTGTTTTGAATTACTCTAAAATTTTTTGAAACACTGACTCATTCAAGGAATTAAACTGACTGGATCTTTTGAACAAGCTCTTACCTTGCCACCATTAAAAAAAGTTTGTTTTATATATTATGCATAAGTGTAATCTGGACGTACTACATTCGTCAAGTTGTCATTGTCATGTGATCTACCAGCCTCATTTGCGTCTCACTGCCATTCCCAAATTCTCTCCCGTGGCTTCATGGGAGAGTAAAGGGTCCGTTTTATGTGCACTTTTGAGTCTTGCCGAAAGTAGTAAGTCATCTGGGTACTTTTTGTGAATTCAGACGTACTACTCTTTTCACAAACTATTTTTCGCAAAGAATATATTAGGTAAGTAGTCTACACGTCCTTCTCACAAAATTAGCATATTGTGATAAAGTTCATTATTTTCCATAATGTAATGATAAAAATTAAACTTTCATATATTTTAGATTCATTGCACACCAACTGAAATATTTCAGGTCTTTTATTGTTTTAATACTGATGATTTTGGCATACAGCTCATGAAAACCCAAAATTCCTATCTCAAAAAATTAGCATATCATGAAAAGGTTCTCTAAACTAGCTATTAACCTAATCATCTGAATCAACTAATTAACTCTAAACACCTGCAAAAGATTCCTGAGGCTTTTAAAAACTCCCAGCCTGTTTCATTACTCAAAACCGCAATCGTGGGTAAGACTGCCGACCTGACTGCTGTCCAGAAGGCCATCATTGACATCCTCAAGCAAGAGGGTAAGACACAGAAAGAAATTGCGGCGTGGCATGGGGGCAATCAGCCTGTGGCACTGCTGAGGTGTTATGGAGGCCCAGGATGCTTCGATAGCGGCCTTAAGCTCATCCAGAGTGTTGGGTCTTGCGTCTCTCAACTTTCTCTTCACAATATCCCACAGATTCTCTATGGGGTTCAGGTCAGGAGAGTTGGCAGGCCAATTGAGCCCAGTAATACCATGGTCAGTAAACCATTTACCAGTGGTTTTGGCACTGTGAGCAGGTGCCAGGTCGTGCTGAAAAATGAAATCTTCATCTCCATAAAGCTTTTCAGCGGATGGAAGCATGAAGTGCTCCCAAATCTCCTGATAGCTAGCTGCATTGACCCTGCCCTTGATAAAACACAGTGGACCAACACCAGCAGCTGACATGGCACCCCAGACCATCACTGACTGTGGGTACTTGACACTGGACTTTTGGCATTTCCTTCTCCCCAGTCTTCCTCCAGACTCTGGCACCTTGATTTCCGAATGACATGCAAAACTGAGCAACAGTCCAGTGCTGCTTCTCTGTAGCCCAGGTCAGGCGCTTCTGCCGCTGTTTCTGGTTAAAAAGTGTCTTGACCTGGGGAATGCGGCACCTGTAGCCCATTTCCTGCACACGCCTGTGCACGGTGGCTCTGGATGTTTCTACTCCAGACTCAGTCCACTGCTTCCGCAGGTCCCCCAAGGTCTGGAATCGGTCCTTCTCCACAATCTTCCTCAGGGTCCGGTCACCTCTTCTCGTTGTGCAGCGTTTTTTGCCACACTTTTTCCTTCCCACAGACTTCCCACTGAGGTGCCTTGATACAGCACTCTGGGAACAGCCTATTTGTTCAGAAATTTCTTTCTGTGTCTTACCCTCTTGCTTGAGGATGTCAATGATGGCCTTCTGGACAGCAGTCAGGTCGGCAGTCTTACCAATGATTGCGGTTTTGAGTAATGAAACAGGCTGGGAGTTTTTAAAAGCCTCAGGAATCTTTTGCAGATGTTTAGAGTTAATTAGTTGATTCAGATGATTAGGTTAATAGCTCGTTTAGAGAACCTTTTCATGATATGCTAATTTTTTGAGATAGGAATTTTGGGTTTTCATGAGCTGTATGCCAAAATCATCAGTATTAAAACTATAAAAGACCTGAAATATTTCAGTTGGTGTGCAATGAATCTAAAATATATGAAAGTTTAATTTTTATCATTACATTATGGAAAATAATTAACTTTATCACAATATGCTAATTTTTTTAGAAGGACCTGTACTTGAATGCAGCTAAGTGACTGTCTGTATTAGTGAGTCATTGAATCATTCTGATTTGTTCAATACAGTGATTCAGGAATGAAAAACTACTCACTATACGTACGGAACGTCGTCCAGCTTAACAAAGTAAAAGTACTTTTTTTTTTTCTTTAGAAATGTACGAGTGAAAGTAAAAGTAACCACATTTTAATCTGCTCTTAAAAGTACAAATTCTCCCAAAAATACCAAAGTAAATATAACAAAGTAAATGTACTTCAGTACTACCCACCTATAATGCTTACCATCTTCTTGGAGACATTCTGCTATGGCTTCATTTGGAAATATTTTCAATAGCGGAGTTTGTAATATACAAACTAAGGGGCAATATTGTGTCAACATTGTAAGTTAGTCAATATTACCTTCTTGTTTATTGAACTGCTGTAAAAAGCAATATCACACTGTTGCTGTTGTTCTAAATTGCATGGCTGTGATTACCTGATTTATTCTGAAATGTAACTCACTCAATATTAACTTCTTTTTTCAAAGCATTACATTATTTCTGGCTGTACAGGGAGAGATCCCGTCATGGCATGTGCTAGTAAGAAACATGGTTAATTACTATTCTTGCACCAGTCAAAAAAAAATAACATTAATTCTCATTGCTCTGCTGGTGTTCCTAAACCCAAAGCTGATTTGGGGTCTGTACAGGGTTGATTGTTGCTGGTGCTTATGCACAGTGCAGATGGGTTGAGCCTCCTTTACAAGCATCAAGAGAGCCACTGCCAGCCATGGGCATCTGTTAACTCTGCAGTCTGAGAGCAATGAGAGATAGAATGAGAGATTGCCTATACATCTCCATTAGTGTTTATTCTTCAGTCTGCCCCTCTGTCACTTACTGTGCCATTTTCTGTCTGTCAAACTCTTTATCTCCTGTCAATGTATCATTTTGTTCCTGCATCTCTCTGATTTTCCTATCTTCATCTCATCCTTACCAATCTCAACCTTCATCATCCTTTCTTTATAATTCATTCCTTTTCATTCATTCATGTTCTACTTTTCGTCTGAAGAGACATTTATGCTATAAATGTTAACAGCTATCTCAAATTAAACTTGTTGACTTTTGGTTCACCCAAAAAATGAAAATTACTCACCCTCATGTCGTTCCAAACCTGTATGACATTTGTTAATATTCTAAACAAATGAAGATATTTTTGATCAAATCTGAGAGCTTTCCATTCCTCCATTTTCAGCCTAAGCAACTACCAATTTCAAGTCTTAATAAAGACTTCCGCTCTGTTTTTTTCCTTTCTTTTTTCTCAAACAAAGGCTGTGTCTGAAATCGGTTACTCTCTAGTACTTATTTTAAATAGGTAATTACTTAGCGACCGCTAAAAGGGTTTGTTTTATATGAGTGTATATATAACATTTTTGTGGCTTTAAATAAAATAAACTAACTGAAATAAAAATTGTAAAAAATACTTGTAAAAAAATAATATTTTATTTCAGCAAGTTTCCAGGGCAACATTTCTCATTTTTATTTAGTTTAACTTGAAACAAAAACTTTAACTAAAATGAAATTGTAAAATATAATAAATCATATTTTGAATTATTTATTAAGTTTAATATAACTATTATATAACTACAACAGTAAATGAATGATATTAAAATAACACTGCACATAGTCCAGTCATTCCCTTCATGACACAAATGTTTTTATTATGTTTAAAGCAATTCAATTAAAAAAATTGAGTGAAAACATTATACTTCAATTACAAACAGGTAAAGTGTACTTGCAACTAGTTTACTTTATTTAATGGTACTGTTTGTAAGTAGACTAACATTAAGTTTTCAAAGACACATATTGGCCAAAACGTTTTGGGACGTACTAAACTTTCAAAGAAAAAGACATGAAATTCCAACTTTACTCAAATAAGTATCGTTATGATCACTTCTATTTAGTTTATGTTGTGCTATTTTAGCAAAACAAACTACTTTTTTGTGTGTGGATGTGTTTAGATTAGGCTCGTTAATCTTGCATTAACTGTGTTTCTCTGCCGTGTAATCACTGTCTTGTAAATGCTCAGGCTTCCACGGAAGTGTGAACATCCTGTCCAAAACCCCAACCTCGAAAATACACTGCTTCATAGATCCTGCAATAAAAAAAGATTATTATATGAAATAGCACCATTTTAGGCTTGAATAAGATTGGGGCATTTGCAGGAATGCCGTATTGTTCAATTACCGTGAATATAATCAAAGGCACAATCCAAGTGAACCACATGAGTTAGTTTTGTATTCATAAAAATGATACTGCAATCACTATAAAGGTCAGTCAATGGGATGGATATTGTTATGTATTAATTGGTGTTGATAGGATTATCAATACCAGTTTCAGCAATGCTAGTATTTTTTGTGAAGCTGCAAATAGTATTCCTGACCAAGCTGATGATTTATTATAAAGTCGATGTAAATTGTTTAAGCAAAAAAAAAAAAAAACTATTTATTAATATTAGCCTATTACATTTAATAGCCAAAATGAATACATATTAAAAAATGAAATATGACTATTATTTAATAGACATAATTACAATCAAACATTTCACCTAATTAATAGGTAATAGTCTAGCTGTGATGCATTAGTATGTTTATTGATGCATAAGTATGTTTGTTTATTTATTTATTCATGGACAAACATTACATCTGTGTTTCATGAGTACAGATGATGAAAAAACACAGTCAGTTCCTCCTTTTTTTATTTTATGACAGGCTTTAACCACTAGGAGGCACTTCACACAAATTTGTCAGACGATTTTCAAAGCTTTTGGGGGGCAAAAGACAGACTTTACAAACCCAGAAAAGATGATTCTGCACAGATGATCCTTACCTAGAAATGTAAATATTATAACATTTCATATTTTATTCCACACTACACTTTCATCCATGTTCCTGCCCTATACTCTCAAATATATTTAGGCTACTAATGATTTGTTAAACATTTAAAGAAAATATAGGTAGGCTAATGGAAGTGTGTTGTAGCATCACAAATAAAATGAGCACACTTTGGACAATACAAAATTCTCGGTATATATGGATGTGAGTTTTGATTTTATAAATCTTTAATCTCATTTATTATTTGGCACATTTACAGACAGGTGCACTGGATGTGTGATTAATCTTATTTCCCCAGTCTGTAAGCACTTAAAACCATTTACATTCTACATCCTTACTTGCATACATCCTCTTCAATATCTTGCAATGTCTGTTAGCTTTGTTTTATGCAGATATATAGTAAGATATGTATCTTTGAATTTGTAAACAAGTAAAAAACAGTTTTGTCATGCTATTATAGAAATGCAGACTGTGCATGCTAAGTATTTGCTGCACTGTGAATCAGAAACTAGACTAACAACATATTATTACTTCTGCATCTTAAAATGAAACTATCAATTCTTTTTTTTAATGAATCAACATTTGAATAATTTGAGCAATCAGTGCATGACAGCGCACCTTTTCAGTTGGAACGAGAAAGTTAAAGGTGTGCGCCGTTGGGAGAGAAGGTTTGGGAGGCGTCTCACAGTAATCTGAGAAAGTGAACGAGTGAACTTTGGATCTCAGGCGTTGCCCTAAGTCTGCTTTAGTATTGTCACCTGAGTTGCCACACAGGTCTGGTTAGTAACCGTGGTGATGGTGAATAATTGAGAGGGTACGACCAGACAAACACAGCGTTTCAGGAAGAGAGAGATAGAGATAGAGAGACTATACCTTTCCAGAGACATTGAACTAATTTGCTTAACATATTTAATTGTTATAGTTAATTTCAGACACATTTGTGCACACATTAAGTCATGGAGGATGACGTAGATGAAGCGAATTGGACTTTTACTAACATTTCACTAGATGATGAATCAGGTAAGACTCCATGTCTTGTCTAAAAGCTGATCTGAAACCTTTTTTCCCTTTTTTTTTTTTTTTTGTCTTTGAGTGTCTTTGAGTCACACAGGTGCACATTCAACTTATTCTGGATCATGCATCATCTGTGAAATGTTTATACAAGTCAACCCATGGCAAAAACATATCTGCATGTAATTCCATCTGTAATTAATTTCTGTAGTGACATCTATAATTACACTATTTATTCTACCCCATAACCCACCCTTAAACCAATGCATACCACCGAACCTGTCAGTAGCCTTACCTGTATTCTATACAGCAAAAGTGTTTTACAATACAACATGAACACAATCAGTATATTGTACCTTACAATTTATATTTCTGATAGAAGTATACAGGCATACATAGTGGTTAAAGACACCTTTTATAAAGTGTGACCTGAATGATTTAACTTCTGGATTTTAAGTAATACTTTACAAACTATATTCTTGCAAGTTAGTATAATAACTCAGCGTCTAAATGCTTTAGTGCTGTGCAGCATGTAGTTTTCTTGTCCAAATATAGGAATGAATGGCTAGGCATTGAGTCAACACATGTCAGAAACCTCACTTGCTATAATGGGCAGTAAGTGTACTGTGTAGTATGCATGTGAATATGGACTGTGTTGAGATACAGTGAGCATGTGTGAATGAAGCTACTGTCAGAGCAGTAAGTAGAACAAAGGCTGCATATTTCCGATGACTCACCATCTACTAATTTATGTGCTAATTTATGATGGTTCACCCAAAAAAAGAAAATACTGTAATTTAGGCCTTCTCACTCTCATGTTGTTCCAAACCTGCATGACTTTATTTATTTTTTCTGTAACACACAAGGAGACATTTCCACTTGTCCTTTTGTGACAACATGCCCCAATAGCACATGATTTCAAACTGTATGGGGGTAAGTTGTCACAATGGAATCTGCCATTAAACCTTACTGTCTATGTATTAAACAGACTATTATAGAGAGCACTGGCTTTTGTGTTCACTATTACTATTCTATAACAAATAGAGGGCAGTTTGCAGTAAGTAGCATGCTAGCGTTGCACACTTTACAGAGAACTTTGTCTCCCTCTGTCGGTATTTCTCTGTAGTGAGTGAATGTGAAAGAAAAAGAGAGAAGTGATGAGGTAACGGACGGTCTGTGCCATTACATTGACATCTGCTTTGGAGGCCTGATTATTTTTGATCATCTTTAATAACGCTGAGAGGTTTGGTCTTAAATCAGGTAGGGCTGTGTGATTGTATATTTACTTTGCGGCTTCACTATTTCATGCGATCATGCTAATTTCGATTCAGCGTATATTATTTCCTAAAGGCCCTTTTACCAGTTTTATCTGTGGCTAATCATTTAAAATGTATTGTTATTGGGGCCCTTTAAAGCACCCCAAAGTCTAAAGCACTAAAGTCTTTTAGCACCCCAGAGTGCAGCGGCCTGTAAAGTTAATGCCTGAGAACGAGTGGTTTTGGTGGCATGAGTTAAAACTTTATAAAACCAGAGTAATAATGTTATGTCTCGAGTACTTATAGCTATATAATTATACGTTAAGCGTGCCTGTTAATTTCAGTGATCATAGCTTTCTGTGAACTATATTTATTTATTTATGTCAGGCGATGGATTGTTTTGTTAGCCAATAGCTAACGTTAACTTAGCCAACTGTTTTGATGCGCTGGGTTTGCATTATTCTCGAGGTACTTCAACAAATACCATGACATTACTATAGAACATGTCCAAAAATATCAGCACATGTTTTTATTTGTATTAGTATATTTTATTTCACATCGATAACATCTCTTACAGCTGACGGAGAACCGACAGTGCATCGCTTCAGACTGGAGGAACAGTACAGCAACATGAACTGCGAGATTGATGGTAAATATCACTCGCAATTTATTATAATTATTTTATATTGTGTTGTTAAAATGCATGTTTTCCGTTACAGTTTTAGATATTTGTGTATCTTTTCAGGAGATATGGAGAACCAGGTTGAGCAGGAGGAGAAGTCGAGACTCATAAACCAAGTGCTGGAGCTTCAACATACACTTGAAGGTATAAAAGCACATTTTTTAAATGCATCTAGTCCCAGTAGTTTCTTGTCACTGTTTTGTTTTGTTTTGTTGCTCAACATACATCCTTCATGTTGCTGTTTTTCCTCTAACCAGACTCAACTGACCACCCAGGCACTCTTAATGGCTGCCAGTTAAAGCTAAGTGATGCACTCTAATGCTTTCTGTCTGTCTTCATTAGATCTCTCTGCGCGTGTGGATGCAGTAAAAGAGGAGAACCTTAAGCTCAAATCGGAGAACCAGGTTCTCGGGCAGTACATAGAGAACCTCATGTCTGCCTCCAGCGTGTTTCAGACCACCGACACCAAAAGCAAACGAAAATAAGTGACCGTGTGGATCATGTCAGCTTAATCCACAACATTCAAACTACTAGCCTGTACATAAGCTGATTTTTGTTTGGTATTTATTTTGTAAAATTATACTGATGCATTTTTCAGCATGGATTTGGTAATGCTTGAATGGACTGAGCTGCTGCCTCTCCCTGTCAGCTAACTGTGTTACAAGACCTAAAAGGATGCATGTTGCATTTTGTGATCAGATAAGTACAGAGCTGGTATAATAGCACCACTTCTGTATAATTCACTTAGTACATAACCAATCTCAGACCCTCTCATTGACTTCACCATTTTAAGTACTAGAAAGCCAAAGTCTGGCATTGAGTTCTTTTGAGCCATTAGCTTTTCACTACTAATCACAGACTGTACAGATATGTTCCCTTGAAAGTGCATGACATCCCATCACTCAAAACTAAATTGCATGATTTAAAAGGCTAAGAATGGATATCCAAAACTAATCCTTCCTCACTTCGTATGTCTTTTCATTGAACCAAGGTCTACATGCTCGATAATTTCCATGACAGTTGCTCAGCTGGCACAGAAAATATGCAATTTGAATTCAGCCATATATAAAATGTAGTCCCTGCTCCATATTTAAGTACTTATACAAATATAAGGACTTCCCTTATTGGCCTCTTCATTTTAAGAGACCTTGAGTTACTGAATTGCATGGATTTATCTGAAAAGATCTGACTAGTGCACAAACCTGACATCTTTTGAGTAGGATCAATAGACCACAGTGTAAACGGCAGCATTGTGTTGTAGAGTTCGCTCTTCATGGTCACACGTCCTTTGGATCGACTCAAAATGGATGAAATAGATGGATTTTAGCTTTTACTGCTTTCAAAGACTGAAGTGAGGTTGCTGAGTGATATTGATCTGATTGCTCCAAAGCGTCTACATGAGCGACATTTATGAATCTGGATGCTCTGCTCTTTGCTGATGTGAAATTTTACTTAGTATGAATTTTTGAGATGACACTGAAGGATCTGCCACAACACTACATACTCTGTTCAGTATTTCTTTTGTGAAAATTTTCATTCCTGTTATTTATACCTGCCTTTTCTGAAAGTGTACATTTTATTTTGTAACTATTATGCCTTTAATAAAATAATATGCCTTTGCACAGACGAGTAAACTGTTCCTGGTTGAAGTCATGGCAACAGTGCACAGATGTTTATAGTAAATATTTATTTCCAAGAGCAATGAACAGTTCGCAAACATGTAAACAAAAGGCTGTCCTCATAAGGCTGAACACACAACCTAAAAAAGCAGAAAAACAAGACTGTTCATCACTTGAAAAACAACCTTTTTGTTTCCAAAGCTCTATGGTTTCATAGATGGCGGTCAGTCTGATGTCAGTGGGAGTGTTTTCAGTGTGCTTACGACTGGCTCTGCAGTTAGAGAGTGTCTGTGATGAAAAACGATGCGTAACGACTTTCTTTGATGGCGAAAAAGCAATATTGATCTGCGTTCCTAGCACTCCGCTGACCTAGATGTTTGGTGGAGACGGCTCCTGGTCTCACGGAGCTCTTCTCCGCAGCTAACTGTGGCAATAACAGTAGAATGCGAGATTAAAAAGTTCTATGCCTAAATTGCATCAATTTTCAAACAAGACATAAACAATAAATACGATCAGAGCGATTTGATCATGTTAAAAAACTCAACTTAAAAACTCACAAAAGAACTGACCTCTTTTTAATAACTTAAACTGAAACGTTGAGGTGATCATAAACTAGTTAATCTCTTTAAAATGTCCATTGATTTCCCTTCACAGTATTCAGACTTTCATTACTAGTAGGGAAACACTGGCCCTGTAAAACTTCTTGAACTCTAATCTAAAAAGAGAAAATAGGAAAAAATGTGGAGATTAAACTCAGCAGGTCTGACTTTTGTATCTAAATCCAAATCCCAACGTTAACTGATAAGAACTAAGCGGAAGACTGAAAGAGGGGAGGCGAGGTTTAGTCGGATGAAGGATGACCTCTTCGGGAGAGCGGCTAGGTTTGCCGTTTTTTGCATGCTAAAGGGCATAAGCCGAAAGCATGCAGCAAAAAGAGGCAAAGGACTGAGAGAAGGGAGGAGGAAACGAGGAAAATGTGGTTCTTCAGTCCTTCCGTACTCTTCTCTTTCTCACAGCTTTAGGTTCTTCTCCTGAGCCCTGAATTTCCTCATTGGCGTCCTTCATCTGCAAAAAATGGTCAGTCTAACAACAATCAGTGGATCTAGATTATCAGTACAAACCGATTTAAAACATAACAAAATGATTACTGATATTAAAGCTGCAGTCTGTAACTTGCCGCTCTTGCAGTTAATAAACAGAACTTGCGGAAGAACATTGTAGACGGAGCTACTTCTCTTTGTTTATGTCTATGACGAGTCACGCAGTTACTGGACTACTACGCAGTGGTATGACCCGAACCAGTCTAAAATAGTCCGAATATAAACACGTGTACCTTAGTGATTCAGGATAGGACAAAAACACGGTTTGGAAAATGGATTCATGATGTACTCGTTCACCATATCATTTTTGTAAAGTTTGAACACAAAATAAGTTAGGACAGTGTTTCTGTAAAATAGAATCAATGTGACCATTTTCCAGCAGGTTCTTTCTAACTGTTATCGATTTCAGATTTGCATGCTTTTAAATGTCATGTAAAAACATTATTATTATTATTTTACCAGTCAAACAGTCTCTTCTCTTCCCACTACGATAGTCGCGATGCAGAAAAGTCCGACGATTCGCGGAAACCAGCCATATAAATGGAATTTCCAGTATAATGCGGAATGTCACGAATTTGGCAAATTTTGGATGAATAAAGGCTGTAGACTAAATCAAATCGTGATATGGATTAGCCATTGTCTGTGAATATTAAAGCGCAAAAAGACAGCCATTTAAATATAAAGTCTGAATGTTCAGCGTGTCTCTGTAAATAAGCGGCGCAGTTTCTGCGTAACTCAGAGCGGCTGAGTCCGTAGCCATTTTCAAGAAACTGCTGAAGACGCATCTTTTTTGGCAACACTTGATCCATTAATACTAACATTTTCTCTTCTATATCTATTTATACCATTTTTTTTTTAAAGTACATGTACTGCGTTAGATTAAACTGGGAAGGGTCATAGCACTTGCACATTGTTGTCCTATTGTTAGTTCAACTGCTTCTATTGTTCTCATTTGTAAGTCGCTTTGGATAAAAGCATCTGGTAAATGTATTAAAAAAAAGTTGTCTAGTACACATAAGCTCCTTTCACACATACAGTCATTAGGGTAGGGAATCAAAAATCGATTCCAGAATCATATTGTCAAATTGAACGCACAAAATTAAGTCAAAATGTCCTCATAAACACAGTCGGTTTTGTCTTAAGTGAACGTAAACAGTTGAGAAAGAAAACGCATGTTAATCAAAGAACAAAAGAAAAAGAAAATAACTTACTGATTTTGACTGAATAACTTTTGTAACTTTAATAAGGATTAATCATTTTTTTATTTATAAAAAGAAACTATACAGTGTGATTTTAAATTTATTTTCAATTTCTGTACCTGACTTTTGTTCCGTTGTATTTATTTGTGCCATGCTAGTTTGTTTGTTCTCATTTTATTACTGTTTACTTGTCTGCTTACTTAACTTTTATCAGTTAGTCCAGTTGTTTTTGCTGTGGTATTTTTGTTAAAACTATAAAGTCTCCTTTGGGCCAATCATAAAGCTCTGTCAGAGCTGTTTACGGTAAGTTCCGCTGCTTTTAATTGTTTTTCTATGTAAACATGTGCTAGACGGACATCTGACCGTTGCAGTTACTATTGCATACTATAGTAACTCTTATACGACTCATGTTTTTAAAAGAAAAAGCGTGTTCTGTGTGATCATCCCCTTATGCCTGTTACTTAGAAGTAAAAATGTAGAGGACAGGACAGATAGTTAAACCAAAGCACTACTCCTCACCCAGGTGGATGAAGAAAACGGCTCAGCGTTTAAAGGTCATTTCCGATGATTGACATCACAGAGTTTACAGGTATTTTGGTACTGATGTGTGAATAGTATCTTGCCAATAAAATGATGGAACGCTGTTGCTTCCATCAACAGCACATTTTCATAGGACCCTACTCTTTTTGTCTAAATGGGCGGAGTAATCGACTTCATGTTGATCAAAAGTCTGGCTACAGAAGGCTAAAAGACAATGCAAACTTGCTTACTTCATCCTCTGAGGCTGAGCCATTTGGCTTACCGGCCTCTTCCTCCTCTTCATCTGTATCTCCTCTATCTTTTTCAATGTCCTTCTCCATCCCATCCCCATTCTTATCCACTGGTAAGGGAATAACAAAAGAAGAAAATTATGAATAACAGCTACACTGGAAAATAACTTAAATGGGAAAAAGGATTTATTTTACAAACCATTAGCTTCATCTGCTATAGCATCATCTTCATCTTTCCCTTTCTCCTCCTCTTTTTCCTCCTCCTCCTCCTCCTCCTCGTCATCGTCGTCTTCTTCGACCTCCTCTGGTTCTGCTTTGGGCTGATCAATTTTCTTGTATACATAGTCATCATCTGACTTCTGCAATACACATATAAACGTGCAAGTTAAGAATATTCAAGAAGCAGTTGTCCAAGTGCACTTCACCATGAAAGGCACTATCACCGTGGTCACACTGAAGAAGTAAGAGGAAGACGTGCACCATCCTGTCTGTCATCACAGACATCTGTTCATATCTGGTGACAAACCTGAACGCTTCAGGGCAGGTCACTGATACTCTGTTGCTATGCTACCAATGACAAATACTCATTAAGAGGATTTTGTGCTTGCAAGCTAATCCTAAAACACCATAATCTTTAGCAACATATCAATTGAGTAAACAAACAATACAGCTGATTAATCTGGTTTACTATGTTTCAAGTGTTCCATTTATGTGGATCTCATCACATAGCAAACACACAACAATTACTGGATTTGAGCCAAGAATGACCTATACATGAAGTACCTTTTTTCTAAAGCCTTGTTTATATATATATATATATATATATATATATATATATATATATATAAAAGCAAGGCTTTGGCTTGCGTCATGTGTCCTTCAAAAAGACAGATCTGCCTGATTCTGATCTCTGATGACTTCAATTTTCAGCTGGTCCTCTAATGGTTAGACAGAGACCTAAACAGAGCCTACAACCTACAGTCTTTTGCACCCACGGTATAATTTGGTGGAGGATTGGTAATGATCTGGTGGTTCTTTAGTAAGGCTAGAATCAGGCAGATCTGTCTTTGCGAAGGATGCATAACTCAAGCCGCATACAAGATTATCCTGAAAGAAAAATGGCTTCTTTCTGCTCTGACAATGTTCCAATCCACACAGCCAGGCCAATCAATGTGTGGCTCTTTTTTCGTTATTTTGACCAGTTGTCATTTTCTGCAAATAAATGCTCTAAATGACAATATTTTTAATTGGAAGAAATGTTGTCAGTGGTTTGAAGAATAAATCAAAAATGTTCATTTTACTCAAACAGATGCATATAAATAATAAATGTAGAGAAACATTCCAGTACATTTTGGTAATGTGTTTTACAGCAGATAGCTGTGCCTGCTATATCAAGCGTTTCCTTTTGCATTCAATGGGATCTCCTCTATGGGATCAGGCCTTACCTTTGGCCAACAGAAGAGCACAGCCAGTCCAATAGGCAAACCAACGGTAAGGAGGTAAACCACCCACAGCCAGGGTCTCTCTTCTGCAGCCAGTGCCAACTGACTCAACACTCCAGGCTACGACAGAAAAAGACAGTCAACACAGTGAGTACGTCAACCAAACTAAAGCCCAATGAGCAATAATTACCAGAGCAAAGCTTATGTAAGGCAGAGGCATACCTCATTTGCACTAGCCACCAGTTTTTTGAGTCCCCAGCTGTCTGCAGCCCAGCGGTCTGCCACTTCCTTCTCGGCGGTAACGATGAAATTGTCAAAGTAAATGTCAGAGGTCATAGACCACAGCTCTAGACCTACAGCTCTGAATGGTTCCATCCTAAACGGATGAAGATCCTCGAAGTAATCAGGGTTTGCAACCTTCCGTGGACTCCACACACCCTGTTAACAAATACAAAAAGTCGTTGAAAATTTGAAACATTTTTTTCAGTGGTCATAGAGCGCAACAGTGTATAAGCTTAATGTAAAGCATAGGGGTGTACTGACTTATGCACCCTGTATTTTAAGGAAGAACAATTATTTATTTACGATACATTATTCATTCACAAAGAAAATTGGTGTCCTTAAAGGTTGGATTTTTCCTAATTTTTTTAATTACGGCATTAAGATCAATTTCCAAAAGATTATTTTTTTTATTCCTCTTTTTAGTCAACGTTTGCATGTGTGTATTCACTTATTCTAAGCACTGTATATATTTTAGTAATTAGTAAGCAGTAATATAAAATATGCAATAGTTTTAACCCAATTTTCAAAGACAGGCTTTGTGTCACATTTGTTTGTACTGAATAAAATCTGGGAGCTTCAGCAACATTTCCATGGGAGCTTCAGCAACATTTCCAGACTCCAGATGTCAGTACCTGGTAGTTAGGGTTGTCTATAAGAGGAGCTTTCCATTTGCCCTTATACTGAGGATTATTGACCATGGCTGGCTTCCATTCACCACATCCAGGAACAGCTGTACATGCTGGATTTGACACCTGAGGAGCCTCCCATTCTCCATCCATTTCCTCATCCCTGAAAGAGAAGAGGTGAAGAGAATACTGCTAACAAGGCTAGGTAGAAATACAGCTAAAATGACAGCATTGCGTACTGCATAGTGTAATATTACTACAGATGACTGTCTGCCAATTCTATCATACAAAGGGAGCATTTTTTGTGATTGTATAATAAAATGTGTGAAATAATTGACTAATAATGTACTTGGGTGACGCACAACACCAATAAGGCAAGATAGTCTAAGAGCGCTTGTCAATGACAATATGTGACATAATGATTGAGATGGCCAATCAAATTAAAGAAGGCAGGACTTCACTGTTCACAGAGGTCAAGCATGAAATCCAGCACAAAGTTTTAATTTTAACGGTAAAAGAGTCTGAAATAAAGCACACGTAGCTAGTGTCATATTTGACAACTGTTACAATAGAAATGTTAAACGACCATTTCAACATCCAGGGATGCAAACTTCTCAACATTGTCTATTTTGATTTGATTAATGTAATGTAATTTCTAACTGAATGTGACAAGACAAGAACCACCATTAACAGAGCCGTTTTCAGTAAATTTGGCACAAGATTAAGAATAAATGTGTGCACATTGAAAATGTTCATATTGTTAATTTTGTAAATAATTCACTTGTCTAAAAAAAAAAAAAAAAAAAAAAAAAAATTATTCATAAAACTCAAATTGGGAGTTACCGTCCTCAGACTTACGCTAGAACATGGAATAACTTGTGGCTTTGACTCAAGTGTATTTATAGGTTGTGGTTAGGACTGTCATTTAGCCTATTAAAATAAATAGGCCTACATTACTCGCCAATAGTTCAAAATCTTTACTTTACAGTAAATTATAGTTCTTTTACTATTTTTCTTCATCAATTTTTTTATTCCTTTAATTTTCTTCTTTTGACAAGAAACTTTACATGGGCAGAACATAAATTTCAGCGCAACATTTCAAGTTTAAACAGTAAAAGAGTGAGGTGAAATGTAAGTATATAGCTAAACATGTAATAAATGACATTCAGCATTTTAAATTAAAATGATACATGTAATTTCAAAATGATTGTGACAAGAAACATTAACAAAGCATATTACACAAAAGATTAAGAATGTGTGCACATTGTAAATGTTCATTTTGTGAAAATTCACTTGTCTAATAAAAACATGCATACAAGTTGGGAGAGTTAACGTTCTCAAACCTACATTAGAATATGGAAAAATGTGTGCCACTGACTTAAATGTGTTTATTAGGATGTGGTTTAGCCTATTAAAGTGCCCCTATCATGCTATTTTAAAGGTTCTTAATTTTGTTTTGGAGATGTCCTACAAAAGATTGACATGCATTAAAGGTAAAATTTTTTTTTTTTTTTTAATTTTCTCATAATATACATTGCATATCACCTCATTTCTCAAAGAGTCTGAAAACAGTTCGTTCGAAGATTCAGTCTCTCCAAAGCGTATAGGGGAACTTTAAAATATTTTTTGAAAAGAGTTCAAATACATTACAATAAATTCTAGTTCTTTAAATATTTTTTTTATTCCTTTAAGTTTCTCTTTTTTACAAGAAACCCCAATGTTTGTATTTGTCCATGTAGATATCCCATGTCTGGTCTGTGCTCAAAACGTTAAAGGGATATTTTATATAAAAATTAAAATTCTGTTATTATTCACTCACCCTTATGCCATTCCATACCCAAATACTAATTTCCAAAAGACTGACATGGTTTTAAAGCTTTTGTCAACCAATATCAATAAACAAGAAGTTAATATTGTGAGCAAAATTATAAACACAATATTGGCAATCATTTCACCAACAAAAAAGCCGCAACAGAACCGTTATGCGTCTCAGAGTAACACACAGTGGTGTTTCGTTACTGAATGAATCGGTTGAATGATTGATGACCTAATGACTCAATGGCTACGTTTACATGCACAACTTTTGTTTCAATCAGACTGAATTCATTACGATTGATGAATCCGAATGTAGTGTTTACATGAACGCTAAACATGTGATCGGGTTGATGTGCGCGTTTATATGTCACAAGCTTCAAATGGGAATAGATTTTTTGACATGTGCACTGCACGAATATACAGAGTTTCCTGCTGTTTGCGCATACTAACTAACTTCCTACAATGGTTCTTTATTTGTTTTAAACAGCAGACTTAATATTTATCCATTTCTGGTCATAATTTGGAGACACTGGGTCTCATTCATGAAACATTCGTAAATATACGAGTAAATATGTGAGTGATTTGCGCGTAAAGAGACCTTCCCGAAAACTCTTCTCCTGATTCACAAATACTTCGTAAACGTCAGATGTGATAGTGAAATGTGTGTGTGTGTTAATGAATTCCAATCAGTCGTAAATGGGATGAGCGTGCACGTTCATTCTCAATTACCATAAATCCTGCCCATTAAATCCGACTGACAACTATATATGGGCATCATATTATGGCATGAATGCGAATGAAAAAGAAAAATTTTTCAGAAATTGAAGTTTTATTATCAGAAGTTCATTCAAAACTCCACATTTTATTTTCAAGCGTACATAGTGGCGTATTGGGTCCTAAAAAAAAGGAAGCGTGGCAGCATATTACAGATGCAGTTAATGGAGTTTCATCTGTTAATCGAACAGTCCCAGAAGTGAGAAGAAAATGGTTCGACATTAAGCTTGACAGCAAAAAACGAATTAGTTCACTTCGGAAAAATCGTATTCAAACTGGAGAAGGACCACCATCGCAGATGCTATTACTGGCTCTCATAATAAGAAAAACCGTATGTAATTACTATATATAATATTTTTTCAAAATGCTGTGTAAATATGTACCCGATTAAGGTGAATTAAAATGCAGCCTTATTAATTAGCAAAACGTTCGGATGTTAAGCCCACTATTTACGCGTGGCTGGGAGCAGGTGTAGATTTCTTGCGTACCAACTAACATTTGGAAAATACGAACATTTTAATGAATCCGAAAATTTACGCCAGAACCACTTTACACACGATTTACACAAAAATTCGTTCTGCTCGTGTTTCATGAATGAGACCCAATGAGCATATGAACCGTTGTGCCGTGCTGCTCATATCACGCAGTACAAATGCCCAAAATCAGTCTTCTTTGGATGAAAATCTCAAACAAGGACTGGTGGGACGTTGTCCTGTTCCACTTCACAGACGCTGAGTGAAAGGAGAATTTTCGAATGACGGGACACTCATTTATACGACTCTTTATTCAACAGGAAGAACAGCTCATTCTGCGCGTCATACGTCTTTACGCTATTTCAACATCATTCATTGCACATGAGCAGTCCTTTCAGTTTCGGTTTTCAATCCGATCAAGTGTTTACATGTTCTCTCGATCGGATAAGAAAAGGAATAAACCACCCCTTTCAATCTGATCGAAATTTTGTTCGGATCGAGCTCAATCGGATCAATTAAGGTGTTTACATGAAGGCTTTTCTACGGTGGCCGAGAAGTACAAAACAAACCGTTATTCCGAAAACAAAACAACAAATTTAAAAAACGCAAATGGAAAGACTAAAAACAAATTAACAAGTTAGAAAACACAATAACAATTCCAAAAACAAATTAACAAATCAGAAAACTGGGGTGTTTCGGTTCTTTAAATATCAGACACCCTCTCCCAGGCGTGACCGATACTCACAAATTTGGAGTGGCAAATAAATTGATTCTAATACTTATCTAACCATAAATATCTATGGTTCTAATAACGTATTGGTTCTATCACCGACAGACACACATGATCTTCAGGAACATTGACATTTCTCTGTTCTCGCCATGTTTCCAACACCCGGCCCTCGATCCATTGATTGACAGCTAATCAGCTCGCAATGCATTTTTAATTTCACATTGAATTTTGCTACATTCATTGAGGGACATTTAATGAAAATGCAGTCGCATTAGAAAGTGTCTTAACTTTGAGTGTAAATGCAATTAAGAAAAATAACATTTTAATAAACATTTAGCTATTTTTGCTTGAACATGTTAAACATATCTAGTCATTTCTGTAATACATTTAATTTTGCAACTTATAAAACGTTAAAATATATGTTTAAATTATGTAAAAACTAGTGTAGTGTAAAAAGTAGCTAATTTTAATAAAAATTATTGAATTTGAATTAGCAAGGTCCTAAAAAAGGTTGCAAAATGTCCGGAGCCCTGCTTACTGTGAAGCTCCTCCTTGACATTGAGCACTGACATATCCACTGGATTAAACAAAATACTTTTGTTCTCACCAATCCTCAGGCTTTTCTGCAGTGGGGTCAGACACAAACTCTGGCTCATCATCCAGCCAACCATCAGGCTTCACTGCATCAGGATCAGGCACCTTAGCAAGGGCATCCTCATCCCTAGATAGAGATGGATACATACAAAAAACAAAAGAAATAGTGTCTTGACATACCACAGCTGCTATTCTCTTGACACATCTTCATCATAAGTTTATGTGGTTCATCATATGAGTGCCATGTTTGTCACTATGACATTTAAAATTTAAATAAAAACTGTGAAAGTAGTCACAACAATGTACTGTTAAGTTAACATCAAGTACGTAAGTGCCTTTGGCAAAAAATACTCATGCAAACAAAGAAAAAAACAAACACAAGCTTTAAAAAACACGCCAAAGACATTCTTTGCATTTGACTTCGCTTCATAATCATAGATCTCACCAGTCATCAGGTTTGACTGCTTCTGGGTCCGGGATTTTGGCTTTCTCATCCCAGTCCTCTGGCTTGGAGTCTTTGGGATCGTCAATCTCTTTTGGAGGGTTCACAGGTGGAACGACATCTGTCAACATGTTTCCCCTGCTAACACTGGACTGGTCAATAAAGATCTCATAGCTATTGTCTGGATTTAAAACTGAGAGTGGAAAAGAAGAGAGCAAAAATTTCAATTGAACAGAAAAAATGTCACAATTCATTAATCTCCAATTATTACAAATGATTAGCATTTATTATATCCATATGATAGTAATAATAATACATATTTGTAAAAGGTTGTCAGAGCTTTCACAATCTTATCATTTCAAGAACACAAGTGTGTGTACGCACCAAGTGTATAGAGGTGAGTTTTTTTATCAGTATAGATCTTTTTCAGATCGACGTCGGGCCGCTTGGCATGTTTTTCTTCTACATCTCCATTAAGGGGGTTTTTATGTCTGAAGATGAAGTGGAGTTTGTAGTCCTCTCCACATTTGTCCGGCCCAAACATGATGCTGTACGGCGTCCGGTCATGAAACTGTTCCTGTGAGACAAAAGACGCATACATTATATATATTATATCTTTTTTCTTACATTGTAATTTTCCTTACAATGGCAATTTTATATCATATTCGAATCCAGTGTCTTAAGAGTTTTTTTTTGTTTTTTCTTAAAAAAGAAATTTAGTCCTGGTTCGCTTAGTGTTCACACTGTCATCTTTAAGATCGAACATCTGTTTCACATGTGATGCTATTTTGACCAGCTGAGAACTCATGAATAGCTTATAAAATGTGTAAAGAAGTCAAAACAGCGGCAGGAATCCCTCCGTCACACACAAACGATCTGTTGCAAGGAGACTGTGTTTCCGATGCCTGCACCAAACTGCGATGGGCAACAGCGCGACTATGTATGTTTGAGGTATGCTTTAGCATTCTGTCCGTGATGTGGCATCACGTCCTGTTTTTCGTTCGTTTAGAAGTCCTTGGTCCGTGTTGCGTTCATATTTTATCCGACCAGCACCAGAGTCCGTTTGGAAGCAGACCGAGACCCATCTTTTCAGGGGTCTCTGTCGGCTTGTTTGGTGCGCACCAGGGTTCAGATAGCAGCGCTATCTCATTTACTTATTCAACCAGTCGCACCAGAGTTTGTTTTATTCAAACCAAACATGCCAAGTGTGAACACACCCTTAATTTATTCCAAACATATGAAGCAGTTAATGAACAAACCAGGTCTAAGTCTTCTGAGTCCGACAATAGCTTGATGTAAGCGCCGCCACAGTCAATCCCATCCTGAAAATTGACCTCATACCTGCATAGATAGGATTTTGTTAGAATGCACATGCTTTATTTTACAAGTATCATAGAAAACCAGTATTCTGTGAGATGTTAGGTTGCAAGTAAGAACAGCACTCACTGGACAATGAGGGGCTTGTCCTCAAACAGGAAGGGTTTGTTAAGCAGAGCTGCAATAGCATGATGCTTCGCACGAGATTTCAGCACCAAACCCAGATCACCAGGCACCTTGTTTTCCTTAAGGGGCTCAACCTCCCACTTACCTACAGGGATGAGAGACATAATAATTTGCCAGATTTGTTTTATTTTTTAAGTAGAGTTAATGATAAAATCTATTATCAGTATTATTCATTTATACAAAATAATAAAGAGCGGCACTCAAAATCACAAATCCTCTCAGCTGGAAAACTAACCATCATATTTCGCAATATCTTCATCAGCATCCTCCTTCATTGTTTTAGACACCTGCCAACTGCAGAAAATAATAAAAGATGAAAAAGCTAACAAATAATTGAGCAACAAGTAACAAGAGGCCATGCTATTTGCATAGAGTTCTATTAAACATTGATTGATTTTGTGGAAATTGTTGATCATTATATCATCGTCGTTTTGACAATACGTGGAGTGCAGAATTAATTATCAATATTCTTAGTCGGTTTGCCCACAGAAAAGCTGTACATTTTAAATGTAAATGTTGTCAACATTTATGAGTATAGTTGAATAAAGATGATCTCAAAGCAAACATACATGGATTACAAGCCACAAAACTATCATTTTCATTTCCTTCTTTGTGCAATATCAAATTGCAAATAAGCTTCACAAACCTGCCCAAAGATCCATCATCAAATGTCTCAGTAAAGAACACATCTCCTTTTGGAACTGGGGTCTTGTAGGTTACCTGTGCAATTCATATGATGAGTATTTACAAATAACTTGAAGAAGATTAGAGCCCAAGCAATTTAG
Organism: Gila orcuttii; assembly: GCA_026230005.1. Lineage (NCBI taxonomy): Eukaryota > Metazoa > Chordata > Actinopteri > Cypriniformes > Leuciscidae > Gila > Gila orcuttii. The sequence goes on along the minus strand of JAPDVR010000002.1, from coordinate 23,309,845 downwards.
TGCAAATCAGTGTTAACTGTTCTTATACAAATTTTGATATAAATTTTCTTATTTTTTATAAATTATAAATTTTCAAAATTGTCAATTTTGACATGCATATTTTTTATTATTTAGTGGTATGATATCTTACCTGAAAAGACACATTGGCGTCTACTTCCATGCTTTCACCACTGTCTGTCTCCACGTCCACATCTCCATCTTCCACTTGAGCCTCCTCTTCATCCTCCAAGTCTTCTTCCTGGGCCCAAGTTACCATGGAGATGGAGAGCAACAAGAGACACGTCCAGCGCCACCGCAACTTCATCTACAAAAACAAGGAAAATAGAGCATGACCAACAGAAAACAAATAAATAATAATGATAAAAAAACGCCTTCTTTTTTTTTCTTTGGGGCGGAGCGTCAGATTCCATGACACTTTGACCCCGATATTGAACACCACATCTGCCATCGGATTTTTTCAATATTTAATGTAAGACTTCACTTTTTATAACAGAATAGAATAAAAAACGAATAAGATAAACAGGTAATCTTTAAAATAACGTTACTTCAATGGCATCTTTTACATTTAATCACAATTATCTCCCGCGCTTTGGTGTTATGGATTTCTCAGAATAGTACAATATTAAAACAAAATTCGCATAATTTTGTTATTAATAGTATGTTTTATTTATTTAATATTATTTATAACAATATTATAATAACGTGCTCTGGCTAGCTGCGGTTACCGTTAGCTGGGTGATGACGATGATGATGATGATGATGACGATGAAGAAGATGATGCCTGTCTGCGTTAGTAGTGTTTAGCAGAAAAATTTATTTTTTCCACTCACCTCCTCCAGCTGAATTAATATTGGCAATGTGTCGGATAACTGTAGCTCAAGCGGATGGGTTTGTCATCCAGTATTTCGGCGCGAAGAGTCCGCTATGAATGAGAGCGATAGCCAGTGTTATCAGAAGCGCAGGACGCCACTGACAACCGCCCCTCTGCGATAAAAAAAACCCTTCCGCAACACCTATCAAAATAAAAGTCCCAAATATTCATTTGTCACCGCACTGTATGACAAAATCTACTTTCACATCTCACGCCAAAATAAAAGTCCCGTTAATTTTTTCCAGTCATTTATATGTTTATTTGCTGTCACTTGGCTCCTCTGTAAATAAAAAAATAAAAACTTCCGCATCACCTATCAAAATTCAGAACCAATTTATTTATCCAACATTTTATATGCCACTCACCCACACAGCTGTCGCGAAATAAAACCTACTATGCAACACTTACGCTCTTTTTTTACAAGAAGACGGTTTAGGATTCTGTCCCTAATTTATATGTTAGGAGCTAAAATAAAAATGAGATAACATTGTCTGTTGAGGCTGTAATATTAAAGGATTTATATAGATGCTTCAGTAATGATGTTACAGAAATGATTAATGAAGTGTTCCCAATCTCCATAAAGATCGCCATGAAAATTGGAAAAACAAATACATTTTTAATCAATAACAAAATAAAAATGTTCAAAAAAAACAACTAATCTTTTTATACATTTCTTGGATGTGAATGTATTCCTCTGAGATCTGTGGTAACGACAAGAAAACGATAAAAAAATAAAATTGCAGAAATTATAATCTAGCAGCTTTTTATTATCGAGTTTTCTTATTAGCTGTTTACATAATTTAACCAATTATACTTTAAAATGATGTTATTATATAATGTCAATTATTATTATTATTATAATTATTATTAACCTGCAAGAACTTATTAACTTCTTAACTTATTATTAAATTGTAAGAACCAGAACAGAACAAGAACAGTCAAGCATATTAAAACAAGACAAATAAAATAAAGAGTAGGTCATGGAAGAATAAATAAATAAAGAGGCGACTATACGGGTTATCTGCTAGTTTAAATTCCTCTAAGTTACTGAAATTTAAGGCATTCTTCTTCTTCCTTAATTTCAATGATAAGAAATAATGACACAGCTCCTTGTAAAATATGTAGAGATCTGGATATTGTTTGTATTGGTATTCATAGTAAAAAATGTTTGACCTACAAATGATGCGCCCCCTGCTGTCCCTGAGGCGACAAGCAAGTCAAGCAGCTTGACCCGGAGGAGAAGCGCCGCATCGGCCATTTTGGGCTCAAAGGGGGCTTTTCTGTCACCACGTGAGGGCTGGGTTTGTAAGTCTGACACGGGCACTAAATCGAGCCGAGCGAGGACTCAGAGAACAAGGGGGTAAAAAACGGGGAAGACGCTGCCTCACACACCCGCACGCATTTCACATGTGCTGATATAGAGAGTGTAAAGGATGCCGACAGTCACTCTGCCTCCCAAAGAAAACGCTCTGTTCAAGAGGATCCTGGTGAGTGCTAATGCTCCAGTACAAAAACATCCATCCGACAAATAAAGCCTGTGGGCAACCGTCATGAATGTGATTCTGCGCTAAAGCTAATTTTTACTACGTGCGAAACTGAACTATCAAAAGAGTCTCTTTCTGTCAAATGGAGGTTAGCTTTTAGCCTGTTAGCTGCTAGCTGTCACTGTGCTAATGTAGCTTAACATACAGAAACAATGGTGATGGAAAGAGGCTGTCATTGGTTGAATAAAAGCGTACGGGGAGTTTATTCTTCATTTATTTGATCATAAATGGCAATATAACTACGTTTATACAGTCAGGTGCTCTGCTGTGAGGCTATGCCAGTGGCTGAAGTCAGTCTCGTGGCCTGTTCATCCAGCAAACCACTTTTAAAGATCCTCAGGATATTTCTCTGTAAATGACATTTGTGGTGGAGTTTTGATTTTGCGAGCTTTGCAGAGTTGTTTGAGAAGATGGGATGAGCTCAACATGTTTGCAGTGTTTCCGTTGTTTGGACATTGAAGGAAAACCTTAGAGTTAAGTGATGTTCAACTTCAGAGCTTCAAACACTTGACGTGTTTAACTTATACAACTCCGATTCTCTGTCATAGCGTACATTGTTTTTGCTCCACTAATATGTAATGTATTAAACTTAGATTTTAGCAGGCAGGCCTCTTGATAAATGAATGCGTTTCTGTTAGCTGCATTTTGGTTGTTTTATCCATGTTTCATAACACACATTTAAACGGCTTTGCATGGTTTTTGTTATTGCTGACTAAATTTATTAGAGTTAAATGTGGGCATTAATTTGATATGGGGAAAGCAGACGGCTTGAGAATAGAAACTGACAGCATGATAGGCTTGCTTGCATGCATAACCTCAATTGAAACACTCAGTGCTGCCATACTGTAATTCCACCAAAAAAAAACGAACAATTGTATTTTGCATAGCGTGCATATAACTGTTTTTCATTAGCATTCACTTGTAAACTATTGGCTTTCAACTGCTATTTTGGTAAAACTGATAAGCAATTATTTTTTAAAATTTATTCCTTCATGTAATAGTGAAGATTCTAGTGTTGTTGTTTTTTGACTTGGTCTGGATATAATATGCACAGTCTATTTCATGAAGATGTTAAACTGTAATTATTACAAGGCAAGTCTACAAGAACTTGGTTATCTTTCTGGTATGTAATGCACTGATGTTTTAAAGAGCATTTTATGTAGCCTATTATTCTTAAATTATCTATCTGCGAAGCAAAACTGCAGAAGTAGTTGTTCTTTATGTGAACTTTTTATCTGGTAAAATACTATATGTGAGTTCTTAGGCTCTGTCGATCATGATTGATCACATTGTCATTATGAATCCACAGATTTAGCCGAACTTGGTCGTGATTGAATGTTATGGATTTTTTTATTTTATTTGATGACCGATGCCTGTATGATTAGATATCACAATATTTAATTTAAAGATAAGTACTGCGTAACAATTCTGAAATTTAATTTATATTTTATAATAATTACTGAAGTATTTACTAAAATAATTAGACATAAACAATTTCCAGAATTTGGACTACTAGGCCTAGTTAGTTATTTCAACTTTAAAGCATTATTGAATCTTCAACTGTTATAGGACAATCAGTTATTTTTCCCCCATGACTGTATTCTTCGACTTCATGCGTGTAACTAGCTTTTACCCTGCCAGCTGCTCTTTGAAATGTTGTATTTATTTGGAGTCTGAGAAACTCTCTTACCATGTGACAGTAAATATCGAATTGTGATGATGGTGAAGCCTGAGGACAGACCCCACCTGGAAGTTCTACCACCTTTGCTCATGGTTGGGCGCTCTGTCCTCCTGCCAGATTGTTTTGAGCCAATTGCTGGTCAGTGTAAAAAAATAATATTTTTACAGTCAAGTAATGGGACTATGCTAAGCAACAAAACCTTGACCCCTCGGTTAGGACTGTCTGAGGGACTCCAGATCATCGTCTGAACGTGGAGCCACAGATTTGCTTTCTACTGCCAGAGAATTAAAGGGACAGTCACATTAGATTGTGTGTTCTATTCACACACAAAAAAAATCATCACGATAACATTTTTCATATCAGTCGATACTGATAATTATCACAAAAGTTTAAAGGCAGAGTTTGCTCCTAAGTTAAAGTTGTAGAAACCAGACCGTTAATTGTGGTTTTAAACTAGGCCTACTCTTTATTGTCAGAACATGAATTATTTACACTTTTCCCAGTCAGTTTTCCTTAACATAATGAGTATTATAATTGAAAAATGAATTTCTTAGTGCATGTCCTAACAGGTGATTCAAGTCATGAAACAGGTTTGTGTCGCCTGACTTTGACGTGTATGTTCAGCACAGTTTGCAGTGCAGGCTGCTGCAATATTAATAGTATTACATGTTTTGTCTTTTCGAAATGCACATTTGACAGTAGCTTGAGTTGGGATGCAGATGTAAGTTTTTTCATAAAAAAAGCAGTAACCTCGGTAAAAATTGTAACAACCTCAGTTTTATATGTTAAAATTGAAATATTTGGACTGTTTGAGTTTAAAAAAAAAAATTAACCATAAATGTAAAATGAAACTCTATGGTTTCTATGGTATTTGTATGAAAAACAGTTGCCTAAATACATTTTGTATAAATGCACAAATACTATAGCTTAATTTAAAAAAATACGGGAAATTCTGGAATTATATTCCTTTACTCCTTTAAAGACCCCCTGTGGAAAAAATCAGGTTTTTAATGTCTGTGGTGTTTTAATATGCTTTAAGACAAACCATGTGCAATTCACAAGTCAACACCAGTATTTTCTCTTTAAAACTGCAGTGAACTAAAGACAGTCTCAAAAACTCGGTTTGAAATCGCCAGTGTTTCTTGCGTCACAAACTACGTTGTAACCAAAAACTTGCATATCGTTAACTATGACCATGATAGACTATGACTATCTGAAGCAGTCGAGTCTCAAAAGAAGCCAAGTTATCCCAGCATATTTTTCTGTTGGTTCTAAATCGGGTACATTTAGCAATATAGCGGGTGAATTATGTATATGATATTGCAATGTTATGATGATGAACTATATGCCTTTCTCCACTGATGTTTGAGTTGAGTTGTTCAAAGCGTTTGTAAGGATACTGTTTGTTTGGTGAACGGGAACATGGTTTATGTAACATTAGCAACTAGGGTTGTGCCGATAGACGATAGTATCGTGTATCGACGATAGTCTGAGATTTCGCCGATGGCAGATGCCTTTGACGATATCAACACGATAATTGGCTCGTTTTACCATGAACGTATTAAATTATTATTAGTAGGCCTAGTAGTATCATTATAAAGCTAGTATTGTTATTAAATTAATATTAGGAACTACAATAGGCCTAAATTTGCCTTGCCTAAATTCATAACGACATCACCGCATAGCCTAACACTTGCGACAACACCGACACGCGCTTATGAGGACTCCTCTAAGAAAATGTTTTTAAAACAGAATAAAAAACTAGGCCTACTACATCCCACATCAAAATTGAATTGCAAGGTGATCCATTCACGAATTGTCAAGAGTGCTTGTTTTAACAGACGCATTAGATCTTATACAGATCCAAGAGTACGGCATCGTTGTTCATCAATATTTGGTTTCCATAGCACATTAACAAAATGTTTAATAACACTAATAACACTAAAAACAATACAATTAAATATTTATAATAATAATATAACTAAAATTATATAGGCCAGTCTTTAGTTCACGAACACAGCACAACTCTGCCATCTATAAAAATCAAAAGCAGCTTCAAACACTTGTTTAACAATAAATATTCTTCTAATTTTTTCACTGTCATCATAGAGGTCCACAAGAGAAATATTAAGCCTATAAATTAAGATAGTCGCTATACCGTTATATCCATCGTCGTCTGTGAGAGAACGCGGCGTTAATGCAGCAACAGATGCTGAAAGCTCAGTCCGTTTCTACTTTCACTTTAGCATATCATTAACTATGACCGCTCTGAAGCAGTGGAGTCTCAAAAGAAGCCAAGTTATCCCAGTATATTTTTCTGTTGATATGAAAAAATCATGTACATTTAGCAATATAGAGGCTGAATTATGTATATGATGTATATTACGATGTTCTTATGAACTCTATGACTTTCTCCACTGACGTTTTAAGTTGTTCAAAGCATTTCTAACTGATTTTTAGAAGGCAGACTGAGATGACGAACGAGAACATGGTTTGTGTAACATTAGCAACACATTATTAGCTGTTTGATAACGTAGTCAAGCAAAAGGCTAATCCTATTAATTACCAGAGAGCAATACATAAAACGCATGACCATTCAATACATCGACTTGTAGACGAGCCTGTATGAGTGAGTGGAGGTGGGGCTCATTTGCATATTTATGGTTATGCGCATACCATGGACTGTAAAAGAAAAAAAATTGACGTAGTGTGCGTGATGTCACCTGTAGGTTTCTGAAGAGCATTTTTGTTGCCCAAAGTGGGCGGAGCTGGCCGTCGCCATCTTGCCAGCGCGTCACTCCCGGAAAACCAAAATTGGGCAAAGAGGCGGGATTAACTGAGGTGACGTGATGGCTAAGCAGACAAATGGCTAATGGTGGTTACAGCAATCCACCTGTCACTCAAGTGGCCACGCCCTTAATTATGCAGAACTTTAAGGCCTAATAAAACTTAAACTGATGAGTTATAAAAAAGGCCCCCCCTCATAGTTGTCATTAAGGGCAAAATTAGCTATATAGACAAAAAACACTTTTTGCACCAGGCTGTAAACATATTTGTTTTCTGCTGTAAAGTTAAGCATTTTAACATATGGTGTCTATGGGATTGACTCTTTTGGAGCCTGTCTCTAGCGGCCAGTCGATTAATTGCAGTTTAAGTCACTTCCGTGTTGGCTTCAAGAGAGAGACCAGAAGGTTGCTGCTTGGTGCATAAAATAGAGCAATGGTGTAAAGTAAGGGTGTCACGATTTCGATTTTAAAACAAAATCGATCGAAATTAATTCACAATCTCGAACTTCGAATTAAAAAATGGAATCGTCGATGCTGCCACGCCCCCATGTCACGTCCGGTGGCGAAATTAATTCACAATCTCGAACTTCGAATTAAAAAAGGGAATCGTCGATGCTGCCACGCCCCCATGTCACGTCCGGTTGGCGTGCCAAGCGGAAAAAAACACGCGTGTTGAAGTGCTGCGAGTCTATGGTCAACCTCCTCTAACTTGCCTACAGCCACTCAAAAGATAGCATGGCAACTGCAGATGCAGGAGACCCATCGACAGAACTTGAACCCCCTCCTCTTTCATTGAAGTCGCAGGTGTGGACGTTTTTTGGATTTCCAGTGAGTTATGTTGACAACGTTCGCGCTTCAAAAAAGCCACAGTTTGCAGACATCCCAAGTCTCGCGGAAGTTCCGGGAGTCTCCCGCATATTGATAGCGGCTACTTGATGCACGCAAATTAGTTAAAATCTCCCGAAATCTAGAGTGAGCGAGCAAGAGCGCGCATGCGAGACAGAAAAAACTGCTCCAAACCGTATAGCGCGCGCACGGCAGAGAGGGAGAGAGCGAGAGACCTTGCGTGTGTGCCTCATGAAGCGCATGTAAGACAGAAAGCATCCTGATTGGCCGGTTTCGGCTTTAAAAAAAGTAAATGTAAAAATCGAGAATCGAATCGAACCGTGACCTTAGAATCGAAAATTTAATCGAATCGAGGATTTGGAGAATCGTGACACCCCTAGCAGGGCTCCAGACTAACTTTTTGCCTTGGTTGCACCTAAATGTTTCCTCGGCTCGCGTCGCCTTTAACGCCACAATTTCAAGCTCAGCTTTTTATCATGCTCCAAATACATTCATATATATTATGTAAATGATTTTAAACAAGAATAAGGTGTAGGTAAATACTTTTTTTTATTTGAAGCACAATTATACTGTATATAAATTTATTTATTTTTTTAAAGTGCTTCACTGAGCTGCCAAACTAACTATTTTGAGTCTCTAGCTCAGGCTCGCTAGGCTCTACCTCTTGAGTCGGATGCAATCTCCGACGAAGGACCAGGGCTTGGCATCTTACAGGGACTGGGGAGACTGGTGGCTGAAGTAGCTCCATGTCTGGGCTGTTGTCGGAGCATTGACCGGGGAGTAGGGATGGGTATTCATAAGGTTTTAACGGTATTACTACTCTTACCGATACTGCTTATCGATCCGGTACTTTAACAGTGTTCTTATCGGTTCTTTTTGTTTTATAAACAAAGATAAACAATTAAAGAAAGATGCACATTATATAGGCCTACACAGTGCTTTAATTTCAGGAAGGTCTATTAACATTAGCTACTGTTCAAGTATGGTCTAAAAAGAAATCTAATAAAGTAATCAAATGTAAAATAACACTGCATATTTTATCATAGATAGATAATGCTTATTAAAGCTGAAGTTATTAATTCAAGAGCTGTGAATACAAGCCGGTCATTTTGACATATTTTTGTGTACATTTGATAGTTTAGACACATGAAACCCAAAGTATAATTTGCTTGTCTCGTTACGGTCTGTTTCGGAGCGTGCGCCGCCTTGGGAACAGCATCTCTTGTGCAGACTTTTGTGCTTTTAATAGCTCTTTTTATTATTAAACGCGTCCCGCAATTTAGCAACAGTAGCTGGACTGCATTTTACAACAATCACGAGCTGATTCTGTCGTTAAGTTTGAGTTTTAGGGAGAAATGACAGCGTACTGCTGCGAAGGGAAGGAAGCTGCGCAAGACCGAATGTGGCTGTAGTTTTTAATGGTTTTACCTCAATATTTTTTTTAATAATCTTTGGAAGCCGAAATCTAAAATAAAATCAGACTAATATCACAGACCTAAAGTGTAACCAGGCTACGTTTGAATGTTTAGTTCTGCCGTCGTCACTCATTAAGCAGAGCTGTCGTGTTGTGCGCGCTGTGGCTCCGCGTGAGAGATCTCTCTCTCTCTCTCTTGGATTGCGAATAGCAAAAATGGTGTAATATTATTATACACAGAAAAGGCTTGCAAGATAAATTCTTTTTTTAAATAATGTCTTTATAGTAATAATAAATAGTATGTGTATTTTCTTAATTTCTCCAGTAAGTTACCGACATCAGAACCAATCACGTCCGAGCTGATCGATACAGCGGTCTTTCAGAAGTTGAATACCGGGTTTCGGTACCCATCCCTACCGGGGAGAGTGTTGGGGGAACAGGCCTACTTTTCTTAAAGAAAAAACTCTATGGGTCTATTTCTTTTCATTGTTCGTTCTCTGTTTTCTTGCGTTTCTTTTGCTGATGCTGATTGCCGTAACTGATTCTCTGGTGCTCAGGTCGCAATTTCAGTCACACAACACGGAGCAGTGTAGGCCTACCACAGCCAATCAGAGGCAAAGACCCGCCCTATCTCTGTCTCTGATTGGTTTAGACCACGATATGATCCAACCATGAGTGTAAGTTCCGACAAAGGAGAACAAGCGCTTCGTTCGTGGAGAGGCAGCGGACGCGAGGACGTTAGGTGCACCAGTGCAAAATTGGAATTGCAAATTTGGTCGCACTCTAGAGCCCTGTGTGTAAAGTTACATTCAATCTATTTTAAGCCATGAATACATTTTTCACAAGGAAAAAACATTTAAATATGTCATTTTGGTGATCAAAGAGGAAAATAAGCACAGGATACATAAATGAAAACGAAATGATAAACGAAATGACTCCTGCTGCTGATCTGTGCTGTGACTCTTGTTCGGCTCACGTTGCGTTGAGCAGACATGTTCAGTTTTTAATTGTAGTGTGTTCTCTAACTAAATTATTTTTATTACTATTAAAAAAACCTGTGCCGTGGTGGGCAAGTGAAAAACTCTTATTCTGAAAGATTAATCTGTGCATATTGTTCCAAAGAAAAAACTTTGTTTTTCATCCAAATATATCAACTTGCTTTGCTTTTGAAATCTCCTTTTTGGCTTATTGCTGAATTTGTTTTTCAAACCAATCTCTGATGTGTTATGCATCATAATTTGCAACTTTATAATATTCCATATAATACAAGCTTTAAATACAAACTTCAGTTGTGAAGAGAAACTAAATTGTTTGCAGTTTGTGTGGGAGTAGGTGGTGTAGTTTAACATTTTGAGTTTTGAGATCATTGTTCTATTGTACTTAGCCACTAACACAAAGTAGTTAGCAACTCAAGTCCGTATCGTGTTGTTAAAATCTACTGGGACTGCCCTTTTGATAGTTTTCAAGCCTTTATTTTTAATTTAGAAAGGCTGTTGTATATAGGAAACTCTGAATTGATTTGAAACCATGCCAGTAGTCCTGTATTGAATGTCGAAGAGCTGATTTCGGATTAGCTGACAGAATGAGGTGATGTTAGTGATCTCACCACCTATTAGCTGAGCAGAGGCCTGTGTAATAGAGGAAACAGAAGCTGCTCCAAATAGAACTACTCAAAGTAAATTACCATCATTTACAGTGTTTGCAGGGGACAGCGTGAGCATGTGCGTTTATCAAGCGCACCCTCACACAAGGTTAGCCAGCTATGGGTTGTCTTTAGAAAGCACTAACCATAAGAGAAGAAACAGATAGTACTGCCAAAGCTCTGCACTTGCAGTTTATTTAGGAGAACCCAGAGTTAAAATAAAAATAAAATGAATGCATTTAATATAATGGCTAAATAGACCGACAAGACATTAATAATAATAATTCCGATAACATTCTAGTTGAGATGGACTCGGTAATAGCGATGATGTATGCGTTGTTTTGTTTATTTTTCTGAACACAGATGTGCAATGTATGCGTATTTCAGTAAATATTCCACCGTCTTCCTTTCGTCTATTAAACAACACATAAACCTTTTAAAACTAGTTTAAAACGAATCTTATATTTGTGCAGTGTTCATTAGGGGTCGACCGATTATCGGCCTGGCCGATTATCGGCGTCAATATTGAGCATTTTTATGGTTATCGGTATCGGCCATTTTCAAAACCGATTTGCCGATAAAATAATTTTATTTTGAAATGCGCTATATTTGGCTCTGATGCAGCCACCTCTGTCGGAACTCACCACTCTGTAGACTAGACCAATGCAATGTCCCGCACATCTGATTTGTTGGGAGTCACGAGTCCGGCCAATCAATGCGGAAAGCTGAAGGCACTGAAAGTTTAGCACTCACACCGACAGCACTCGCTGACTGGAACTGCTGCACTGATCACGCATCAGTTGTCTTGTCTCTCAAAGTTAAGGCAGCAGCAGACTTTGCTGAAGTAGCAATAAATTACTACACTGAAGTTGCAAAACACCTCAATATAATAGGGTCCTGTGATGTCCGCGATGCAGAAAACACAGACGGAATCGCAGAATCCAGTCATAAAAACGGAATTTACTGTATAAAGCGGAGTGTCACGCAATTTGTCAACTTCTTGATGAATTAATAAAAAGCAGGTCAGTACAAATCAAATCGAATTTCAAACCGCAAAAAGACTATTTAAATATGAATCCTGCGTGTCTCTAAATGAATAGTGCAGACGCGTGATTTCATTTACCACACACACACACACACTGGAGCACGCGTGACGCTTGCGCTGTTTTCAGCCTCAGCATTATATGAGGACATGATTGCATAAACATCATCTCCAGAGCCGCTTAGTCACTTCATGAGCTTTTTAAAGCTTCAACTGAGAAAAGTTATCGTCATATCATAAACACACAGAAACTCAAAGAACTCCACGGCAACCCGTCAAAATAAAAGTTAGTTTTTTCATAGGGCCCTAAACAAGTAATTTTTGTTAAACTGTAAATAAATTGAATAAGTTTGATGATTTAAATTAATTAGAAATGCTTTTTGATTACTAAAATTTTATTTAACCATTAAAATAGAGTCTTTAAGTTTTACAGAATGCTGCTGGGTGCTTCCTTCACATTTTTTTTAGTTATTATTATTATTATTAATAATAATAATAATGTTATTATTAACAGTTCTCAGATGTAAAGATATGTTTAAAATAATTTAAAGTAAGCATTTGTCAAAACCCTTTGTTATTCTTAATTTTGACATTAACTTACATTTTTACACCAGACATATATATATATATATATATATATATATATATATATATATATCGGTTTTAAAATATCGGTTATCGGTCTACTTGATCTGTAATAATCGGTATCGGCATCGGCCCTGAAAATCACATATCGGTCGACCCCTAGTGTTTATAGACTTTCCTGTCATTTATTAGTGTTATTGGTGTAAAAAAAATGGACTTTGTATATACGTATACGTATTTTGCTTATTGTTAAAGGACAATTCTGGGATGCGTTTTCATGATAATCGAATGTACCCAGTTTTAACGTTAGTTTTAGTTTAACCACAGATTAGTTTATAATGCTAGTGAATGGGCCATAGAATAAGTAAAAATAAAAATCGCTAGTTAATACCACTAACAAGGCTCAAAATAGCCCCACACTAACACGGTAGCATAATTAGGGTCTCTACCTGCAAACCGAAGCATTGAGAACTTTGTAAGTGTACAGACAGTTTAATAAGAAGATACTTTATAAAGACAGTACACTCCGCGTATACAAGCAGGAGCCATCTTAATGGAAGTAAAATAATGTCAAATGTTTTTGAAATAAAAAGCCTGTTGAATTGCACTACTTGAAAAAAAAATAGGCATTGCATTAACCATGCTTGAATTTTAATGCATTGTATTTTTAGGGCTTGCATTTTTATGGGCTGAAATTCAACATGGTTGAATATTTAAGCTGTGGATATTTCAATTAAAAACATTTCAAACACATTTTCATTATTAAAAATTCAATAATCCATATTCACCATTCATATTTCATTTCCAAAATATTCAAACTGTTTAAAAATACAACCAATAATATTCAACAGGCAATTTTTGGTCCATTTTATTTCGCTTTGCAAATTCGCTTCCACAAATTCAGTGGTTCAAATTCGACAGTAAATTCAACATTGATGTCCAGGAACTGCAGGAAAAGCAGTAGATTGCCGAGCATACTCTCCATCTGCTGTTAGTCGACCTCACCAGCAGGGGGTGCAAAAGCGCGTGTTGTTGACGAAGACAATCATTTATAAAATGGAAATTATTATCTGTGACAGTATATGCGGAAAATATGATAAACAAACAAAAGCTGTGTTTATGTTTCATTCAATAACTTCATTGGTACCTTCCCTGTGTATTCTACATGTCTTCAGCTTTCTCTACCATGAACAGGATTATAATCGGTTTCCCTCAATACCTCATACTCAAGGATTCCCTATTCGTTGGGACAAAACGCTTAACAAAAACAGTGATATGAAAGACCCATCTTGCACCTTATTGGGGATGTAGGCTGTAGGCTACTATATGAGCTACAGGCAAGAAGATGGACTCAGATTATAAACTTTACGCGCAAAGTTTCATGCTGAGCGTTTCGTGATATACTGGCATAAAATCAACACTTGATCAATTAATACTAACACTTTCTATTCTATTCTATTCTATTCTATTCTCTCTCTCTCTCTCTCTCTCTCTCTCTCTCTCTCTCTCTCTCTCTCTCTCTCTCTCTCTCTCTATATATATATATATATATATATATATATATATATATATATATATATATATATATATATATATATTAGGGGTGGTTAATCTGTCTGATTTCTCGATTCGATTACGATTATTGAAGTCCCGATTCGATTACAGTCGATTTTCGATTATTAACGATTCTCGATTAGCGATTATTGATTTTCCATTTCACAACATTAAACGAAAATACACTACAAAGTGATTGCAGTATTAAAAAAAGTCAGCTGCTGAATTACTTAACTCTTTTATTGAGTAACAACAATAGTTATAACTTCAGAATTATTTGTATGTAGCTTATGTTCTGTAGAACACAGAAATGAATACATCCCATTGTATTGTGACTGATCAAGTTGAACTAAACAATAACAAATAAATGAAAGGCTTATTTCCTTTAGGAAGTAGATCAGAACCAACATACTGTAGAAATTGGACAATTTTCTTCTAGAAAGACAAGGTGTTGTTCAGGTGGAGGAAGACTGCAGGTTGCAGTCGAAACATGTCAAGGTAAAGCAAAAGTTTATAATGAAAAAATGTTTTGCATTATATGCGGTTAGAACAGCTGTTTGCAGCGCGTCCTCATCCATATCAATCGCCTCGTCCCCTGAGGCGGCGGCGGCGGCAGCGCGGGCGGGAGGGGGGGCGGAGAAGGAGAGATAGACGCTCGAGAGAGTCATTCCGGGGAGCGTTTGCATCAGAAAACGACGGCAGTGCGGCTCGTGAGAGGCAGCTGCGCGTCTGTGAGGGGAGGCGGAGAAGGCGAGAGCGAGGCTCGAGGGTTGAATACTTCGAGCCAGCCCGCGGGGTCGATATCGGAAGTGCGTCCCTGAGCTCACAAACCCCCTGAGGGCAAGAGCTGCGTGTTCCTGGCCCAGGCAGAGAGCGCAGATCACATGGCGGTCTCCGTCGCTGCGCGGGGCTCTGAACGAGCTGCAGGAAGTGCAAGGCATCTTGAAAAAGACGCTCGCTGCTCTTTTAGACAGTAAGTTTTGCAAGAAAAGATACGTCGCCGGATAGCGTAGCTCGCACGGATGGCTGAAGGTGGCGAAGACGGCCGGCTTCTCCAGGCGCTGTCCTAAGCTGGCTTGTCGCTTCCTCGACGGCGGCGGCTTCTCTCTAGATCCAGCGATGCGGCAATAATAATAATAATGCAAAACATTTTTTTTTTTTAAATAATAAAAAATCGATTTTTGAAAATTTAATAATCGATTCATACTCGTCCATAACATACTCGCGATTAATCGATAATCGATTTTTTTCACCACCCCTAATATATATATATATATATATATATAGACCTAAAGTCCTAAAATGCCTACTTGTATTGCATTAGCTTAAACTGGGATCATAGCACTTGCATATTGTTGTCCTCCTATTGTTAGTTTAACTAAGTCGCTTTGGATAAAAGCGTCTGCTAATGACTAATTGTAAAATTGGCTTGACATTGGACATTCGCACATTTAGGGACCGTCTCTAAAGTTGCATACAACATTGGCATGTACGTTTCTAACTTCAATAGCAAACTTAAATTTATTTGAATAAATATAAAAAATCCAAAGGGTGCGCATTATGCCTGACATCACCTACATGAACACTTTACAGTTGGTTTTATGAGTTAGAAACGTGTATACCAAAGTCGTATATACTTTAGAGACGCTCCCTAAATGTGCGAATGTCCATCAAGCCATCTTTTAATGCCAGTCTATCACTGGGAAACGCTCAGCTGTGCGCGTTATTCTGAGTCCATCTGCAGTTTGGACTTTTACATCACTAGTCCATTAAGCTACGTTAAGTGTTGTATATGTCCAGCAGGGGAATCCTGAAGTATTGAGGGAAACCCTAATAGCCTGCATGCACCACATCGCCACAATATAAAGTTAAGGCAACTAAACAACCAAGAGAAATATGTCAACCTCAAAAATGTAACATTGAATCTGTATATCCGCATCGGGGAATAACATTATGATCTCGTTCACGGTAGAGAAATATGCATGTAGGCTACACAGGAAAAGTAACCGTGAAGGCACCGAATTTAACAAAAACAGCCGTCATAATAATCACAAATAAACTTACATTGCTGTAAATGAGTTTTATGAATGAATGACTTGCTCTAATTTCGCTGGTCTTCGTCAACAACACGCGCTTTTGCACCCCCTGCTGGTGAGGTCGACTAACAGCAGATGGAGAGTATGCTCGGCAATCTACTGCTTTTCCTGCAGTTCCTGGACGTCAATGTTGAATTTACTGTCGAATTTGAACCACTGAATTTGTGGAAGCGAATTTGCAAAGCGAAATAAAATGGACCGAAAATTGCCTGTTGAATATTATTGGTTGTATTTTTAAACAGTTAGAATATTTTGGAAGTGAAATATAAATGGTGAATATGGATTATTGAATTTTTAATAATGAAAATGTGTTTGAAATGTTTTTAATTGAAATATTCACAGCTTAAATATTCAACCATGTTGGATTTCAGCCCATAAAAATGCAAGCCCTAAAAATACAATGCATTAAAATGCAAGCATGGTTAATGCAATGCCTATTTTTTTTCAAGTACAAAAACATTTGACATTATTTTACTTCCATACATCTTTGGAAAACAGTCTCGACCAGTCGAACCACGAACGCCGTGCTACGTCACAGTTCAGCTCACGTAGCACGGCGTTTGTGGTTCGACTGGTTGAGACTGTTTTCCAAAGATGGCTCCTGCTTGTATAGACTCTGTACCCATGTGTTATTTAGCCCTAGGTTCATTTTTGGCCGGAATTGTCCTTTAATATTACTGCTGTTGTTATAAATAAAATAGATGCAACTGGGAGTACTAAGCTGCACTAAAGTAGCAATGCTGTTTAGAATGTTTCTTTTTATTTGTTAGAATTATTTTTTAAATGTTTTATGTGACATGTTTGTTTACCTGATCAAAGCTTTTATTTAAAAGAGACACTTTAGCGACAGTGCACTTTATTTTTTATGGTTTGCATTCTTTCAGACCCCTTTATTTATTGATGTAGCAGTATTTTTGGTATGTATGGAAGGAAGAAGTAAAATTACAGTATAGGAAAAAAAGTGTTAAAACGTTTTTTTTCAGTGCTGTTATAACTATCAAAAACAGAGATAATATATCATTTCTGTATACCGGTTATCGGGCACATAAACATGCAAATAATCTGTAGGCTATCAGTTATAAAAAGTCAATATCGGTCTCTAATAATAAAGATCATGAAAATCATCTGCTTTGAAAAACTGTGTTTTCTTCAACTGAAGAGGACTTAAGTTTATATTTTTTGTATTAATAGTTTTTTTTTCTCCTTATGTCATCAGCGATGTTATGAACACAAGCAGTACAGAAATGGACTGAAATTCTGCAAACAGATTCTCTCCAATCCCAAGTTCTCAGAACATGGAGGTAAGAACCATACTTAGCTTATACAGTTTAATGTGAATAACATGGACACAAATCTAATTGAAATGAGCATATTCTGAACACTATCTACTCAAACATGTCCATATGTATTGACAAAACAGTATATTTAGTGACTGGGCAGAATGACCAATTGGGCACTGTTATTAATAATCTCAAAATAGCCACATATCACTCTGGCTCATTATTACTGCATAAAATATCTATATAGATTTAGACTGCAGCTGAGACATTTGTTTACCAATCCCGTGTAAGTTTACTAGGGCTTAATTAGTAAAAAGTTATGATCTTTGCAGAGACGCTGGCGATGAAAGGCCTGACCCTGAACTGCCTGGGAAAGAAAGAAGAAGCCTACGAACTTGTCCGCAGAGGTCTCCGAAATGACCTGAAGAGCCACGTCTGTATCCTTGGAGCTAGTGACCAAAACGCACGTTTGAAAGATTTCAATGTGACATTTATATGCGTTAACCTCCAGCATGCAGAGTGGAGTATGGTAATGGTCCATGTGTTGGAGCAGATGGAATGAGTTTGTTTCCTCATTTTCACAGCAGCAGAATTAACACTCCAGTAGGGGGGAGGGGGCACAGCCAAAATTCCTGCCCTGTGTCTGACAATGATGTGCAGTTACACCATGAACTGTTTGGAGAGCCAAACACACAGTGTGGTGTTTCCTTGTTGCTGGTCAAATGCTTCACATTCTAGAGGTTCATGTTTTACAGGAGAAAGAAAATACATTTTGGAATATAATAATTACTTTATTTTATTGGTTGTTTCTACATGAGATAGTTACCACAAGTTTACCAAAATTATACCAAAAATGCTTCAATTTATTAGAATTTAATTGAAAATGTTTGATAGTGGATAGACAAAAGACACTGTCAGCTTAATACTGCCTGATATTTTATTAATGTGGAATGGCCTTGTTGAAAATATACAGTAAAAGCCATTCTTTTGCAACTTTTTTGCCTACTATCTCTTTACCTTCTTACCCACCACAAAATAAATGAAAACATATAGACATCTTAATATTTTAGGAAAGGGGTCTCTTGCAAAGGGGTTCATTATATTTGCGGATCATTTTTGTTGTCCCCGGTATAGCAGACTCATTGTGTCCGGGGGCAAATATATTGTCTTGGGCTTTGTGAATTTTAGTGATCATTCTGGGCATCAGCTCTTTTGGTCTTGTTTCTCTTAGCAAACTAGTTGCTTTCCTTAATGTGACATTTTCAGGCTGGCACGTGTACGGTCTGCTCCAGAGGTCTGACAAGAAGTACGATGAAGCTATTAAGTGCTACAGAAACGCTCTGAAATGGGACAAAGACAACTTGCAGATCCTTCGAGATCTCTCCCTGCTGCAGATCCAGATGAGAGACCTGGAGGGTTACAGGGTGAGGATGTGTGTTCAATTACAGTACCGTTCAAAAGTTTGGGGTCATTATGATTAAAAAAAAAAGAAGAAAAGAAATTAAATTTGAAATGATTTTTATTCAGCAAGGAAACTATATGAAGTGAATCCAGTTCTAAATCGAGGAGATTATTATTATTATGAAAATAGATATGACCAGGTTGTATGTACAAGATGTCGAATCGGTCACACAAGACTCACTCGTTCATATTTATTGAAATGGGAAGAGAAACCGGTTTGTGATTTGTGTTAGAATTTGAGTGTTAAACACATTTTATTAGAATGTCCATTTTCAAGTGGTATTAGACAACGTTTTTATTCAGAAAATGTATTAATGGACTTTTTTAAAAATGTTTCTCCTGGAATCATTTTAGAATTTCTATCATATTAAATTGAAAGATTCTATGTAATTGTGATTATTACTATTGTTGTTATTGGTATATATGTATGTTTTTGTATATTGATTGTTTTTTTAAGACAAAATTGTTAAATTATTGTAAACAATATATTGGCGTGATTATTGTAATCATAATTATTTATTAAAATTGAAATGCTGTTGTTTGACATGAATATAGCCGTTGTTGCGTATGTGGTGTTAAATCATAAATAAATAAATTTAACGCATCCTTGCTGAGTAAATTGATCAAAGGAGACAGTAAAGACATTTACAAATGTACAAAAGTTTTCTGTCAAATAAATGACAGAATCGTCATGATCGTTCTATTCATAAAAATTGACAAGAAAACTTTATTTATCATCAGATCAGTATTAAACTGATTTCAGAAGGATCTTGTGACACCAAAGAGTAAATGTGCTCAAAATTCAGCTTTGCCATCACTGTCAAGAGTTACTTTAAATTGTAATAATATTTCACAATATATTATTTTTTAGTTTTTGCTGTATTTGATCAAATTAATTCAGCCTTGTTGAGCATAAGAGGCTTCTTTCAAAAACATTTAAAAATCTTAATGACCCCAAACCTTGAACAGTAGTGTGTATGTAATTTATTGTAAAATATGCACGAAAATATTCTCTTAAAGGAAAATATGTTCTTTAATGTAATTAATTAAAAGCCCCTTATGTTTGCACAATGTTGAGGTGAAACACAAAAAGTGCATGTGTGTGTGTTGGGCATAATACATGACTCAGCAATGTCCATTTCCTGTCTTTTGAGCCTGTTTCTCTCTACTCTTCTCTTGTGTCTTTGTTTCTTTGTTTTCTGCGGTATGATAAAGTGGTTGTGTAATATTTCATAGCCTCAGGGTACTCTGATACCTGCTTTTACCACTGAAATGAAAGCCTCATTTGGGCTTTGTGCAATATTGCTCCACTGTTGCTTTCAGTAGTTTAAGATGGTACTTTGTTACATTGTTTTGAAAGATCCAATTTCTCCTCTCCATTCAGGAAGAGCTTAAACCCTTTAAAAGCTTATTAAAACCTTTGTTTAACACCTTTGTTTTGACTCTCTTATAGGAGACCCGGTATCAGCTGCTGCAGTTGCGGCCGGCCCAGCGAGCGTCATGGATTGGTTACGCCATTGCGTATCACCTTTTAGAGGACTACGAGATGGCCGCCAAAATCATTGAGGAGTTTAGAAAAACACAACAGGTAGATACAGTCATGATGGGCAGATACAGCATTTTTTTATCGTATACCAAAATGCTAGTATACTAATGAACACAGTAATATCAATATGCTTTAAAACGACATGGATTGTGAAATGTTCTTTGAAAATTTGAAATAATGGTATGTAGTAGGGGTGTCCCCGACTAAGGATTTTCACAGTCGAATCAGAATCGCCAAGTCTTGCCTCGTGTGTGGATCGTGTGTGGGGTTTGGGAGGGGCTTTAACATTTTAAAGCTGTGATGTACAGAACATCACACAAAGATATAGAAGAAAATGTATAACAACATTTCGGATCAATAAAACTAAGAAATGGCATAAATAACTGCAGAAAGGCCAAACTGTAGATAGGATTTGCATTTCACATGCAAATTAAATCGGCTAAATTGCCTGTGCGAGCATGCTCTAGGCCTGCAGCGTAACGTTGATACACTGAAAAATAATCAATTAAATAAGAACACAATGTATACTTCTAATAAATACAAATACAAAGCAAAATAAGTCAGAATCAAGTCACAAGATGCAGAACAAATGTGTGCAAAATGCCTAAAGTGCAGGGGAACATGTATTCAAAACACAAGCCACAAATAGTTAAATTAGATAACCCTGAGTGCTCAATTAATAAAATAAAGAAGTTATTAAAATAATGATAGTATGGCCAGAATTGTCAACTTTTTCTTTTTAACTGCAGAAACAACAATAAATGATTGTGCGATCATGGTTTTCCTGATGCTAAATCCAGCCTTGGAGAATATCCTTTCTGATGGTGTGCATCCACACTTTAGATTTTCTTATCCCAGACATTTTTAAAGATTTAAATCCCTGCCGCCAAGACGCTCCTCTGTCGGTGACGGATCGAAAGTGAAACTTAAATCTGTCACGGGGTGTTTGGATTTATTCACGCTGCATGCACGTTAAAAATATTTAATAAAAGCTTCTTTCTTTGCACATTTTTATTGACAGCATTATCATAATGGGCTGTATATTAATGTATTGATAGAAAACCGGTAGTTCTATGTGAAATCTTACATTGAGCACCCTCATATAGCCAAAATGGCATGATCCTTGTTTAATAACACCTCTGCGAAGATTCAACCGTGAGATTGGTAGTCGAATCGGGCTCCTATCGAAGCATTGAATCTTCGAATATTCGGGGTCATCCCGAACATGTAGCATGTACAAGTGTTTTTTTTGTTTGTTTTTTTGTATTATGTGCTTGTATCAAGGTTATTAAAACCATGAAAAACATTGTTGTATATAAAAATTAAATAAAATATTATTCAAGTATTAAAATATTAAAAAACATAAACTAAACTTAAGGCATTTCCCCATTTTTAAGTATCTCAATGACACTAGCTTGTATTTATTAATCATTCAATTACCTTTTATTTTTATATTTAATTAAATATTTGTTGTGGTTTTGTAATTTTTATTCGTTTTTTTTATTTCTAATTTTTTTTTGTGCTTTAACTTTAGCGTAAAAGGACGTTTGAAATTTGACTTTGCTTTGTAACTTTTTCATCGAATCATTTTTTTATTTTGTTAATTTATATAATTTCAATTAAAAAAACAGAAACCGACGGCATCGTCGACGACGCCACATGGCACCTCCGATAAATATTTATATTATTCGGTGACAGATTTATCGATTTTCTTACCGTTTTTTTCAGCAGAAAGCTAACGAGCTAGCCATCACGGGGGTGTCTTTGGTGTCTTTCTAGCCTTTACAGAAGGTTTTCTATCCAGCCTGGAACTTGTGCATCCTTTCGGAGTTTTTCAGCAATAAATCCAAACGCTTATATCCAAGTATGAGCCTCTTGATGTCCATAATTTATAAATATTCCGTCATTTTTGCTGCTAGCTCGATGCAAGCTGCCATTTTGGATATCACGTGATGTTTTCACGTGATGGTTGTTGACCAATTACAGGCTGATCCGTTGTAAACATTGGTGTGCGTCATCACGCACGAACCAAGCTCTGATATTGTGGAGAGAGAGACGCACGAAGAGACGCGCGTTTTACAGAGAAACACAAAGAAAAATGGATGTAAATCGAGCTCTGGCCTTTTTTGATGCCATGCAGGATGATGGATTTTCAGGAGAACAGAGCTTTTTGACAGATGAGGAACTAGATTACCAGGATAGACCCAGCTGAAGTGCCATTTATTTATTTACTGTAAAAAAGTATTTTCAAATACAAATGAGTATTATAAATGTAGTATAAAAGTATAAAAAGAATATAATAAATAAAAGAATAAATAAAATAAATAAAATAGAAATGCAAAGCCTGTGATGTGGCCCTCTGTGTGATTGCTGATAGGAACTGTTTTGAGGCTTGGCACCAGTGAATTTCATGAGGCCCAAAACGCCTGGACTTCTTATGGAAAAATGTAAATAGTTTTGGTTCTGTACAAGTTATAATGTTTATTCCTGTGCTCCAGCACTCCAAAGACATGAACAAACTGTTTTCCAGAGGAAATTTGCTTAGCTTTTATTTATTTGTGTGTGATTTCAATAAATATTTGAGTGATTCAATTTCCGATTTATTTTTTCATTTGTCTTTGTGGTCCCATAACTTATTTTTTCATTCAGGTGACATCAATGCAACACAAATATGCTGAAAGTTCAATTTGTCCTGAAAAAAAAGAGGTGTGTCAATTGTCTGTGCAAAAAAGGGTTGATGTTTTACAAGCTTTTTTAGTGAATAACACCAGACGGAAAATTTATTGTAAAAATACCCTTAGGTCTCTGAGGGTTAATAGTTTTAGTTAACAATAACAAGTTTTTCAAATAATTATTTAAGTATAGAAGCCAGTAAATAAAACACAAATTTACTTTAAAAATAGTTTTCTTTTCATCATATTGTTGTTTGACTAATATAAAGGACCGACCTTTTCTCATAATAATGTTGTTTGACTAATTTCAAGGACGGACTTTTTCTTCTTTTTTCTTCTTTGATATGAGACAGTGGAAATTTGATAGGAAAGTGGAGAAAGATTTATGCAAACATCTGCATTGTATCAAAACTTGAACGCTCTTCTCAGAGCATGCATGCAAGAACACATATGAATGTTCAAAAATCTGGTGCCTGTCAGTGAGACAAAGACCTTTTTAAAAAAAGAAAAAGTATATAGTACAGTATCAACATGCGTACCAAAATACCTGTACTTTTCATATCCCTATTAACTTGGAATAGATTTGAAAGAACCGGGGCAGAGATATTGTGAAAACTTCAACCTGCCACTACAGGTCAACAGGCAGCACAATGGCACACGATTATTGTGGCTTCCAAAATAAGGCGCTTACTTCCTCTCATTGGTTTCTAACCCAACAGGAAACTACAAGTTGGCAGGCTAAATAAATAATTCCTAACTGTTTTATATTATTTTAGAGGGATTAGTTAATGCAACAGATCATTTCTCTATATGTGTATTTTTATAGTGTTAATGAATGTTTGTTTACTTTCTTTTCTTTTTTCTCAGGCATCCCCTGACAAAGTGGATTACGAGTACAGTGAACTGCTGCTGTATCAGAATCAGGTCCTGAGGGAGGCGGGACTCTTTAGAGAAGCTCTGGAGCATCTCACCACCTACGAGAAACAGATCTGTGATAAACTGGCCGTGGAGGAAACC
This sequence comes from Gila orcuttii, assembly GCA_026230005.1. Taxonomy (NCBI): domain Eukaryota; kingdom Metazoa; phylum Chordata; class Actinopteri; order Cypriniformes; family Leuciscidae; genus Gila; species Gila orcuttii. Next base: position 23,285,808 of record JAPDVR010000002.1, on the reverse strand, counting down.
AAAGGTACATCAGTGCACCACTTTCTTCCATGTTTTTCCTTTGTTTCCTGTTTTTTCTTCTGCGTTTTATGATATTTTGTCCATTATGCAGTTTTTCCTGTTCACATTTTGCTTGTCTAGCAGATTGACTTCCTGTTTGTGGTGCCCTATGGAAAATTCTCTCATTTAATTTCTTCTGTTTGTGTTGTGGATGTGTAGGGGAGCTTCTGTTGAGTCTGGAACGGTTCGAGGAGGCGACAGATGTATACAGACGACTGCAGGAGAGAAATCCTGAAAATTGGTCTTATTACCATGGCCTGGAGAAATCCCTCAAGCCTGGTACACACACGCAAACTGATTCGCCAGCATTGTTTTTATCTTACATCTTATAACAATATGCATGCACATGAGTAACTGTTTAACAAAACACAGCATTTCTGGTTCTTTCAGTGAATACAGAAGAGAAGCTGAAGATCTATGAGGAGGCCTGGGAGAAATACCCTAAAGGTCTCGTACCTCGCAGATTACCGCTCAGCTTCCTGTCTGGTAGGCAGCTCTTCTAGTCTAATACATCAGCTTCTACCGTAATTTTGGATTTGTTGATTAAAATGTTTGTGTATTGTTCAGGGGACAAGTTTCGAGAGTGTTTGGATAGATATTTAAGAATGAACTTCAGTAAAGGCTGTCCTCCATTGTACACCACACTCAGATCTCTCTATCAGGACAAAGAGAAGGTGAGGAAACACTACACATACAGAACATTCATACTAGTGTTTACGTCCAGATGGGTTTTTCACATATTGTTTTAATTGCAGGTGTCAATAATTGAAGAATTAGTTGTTGGTTTTGAAACGTCATTACGGAGCTGTCGAATGTTCAGTCCAGATGGTATGATTTTTTTCTTTATTTCTTATTTACTTTTTATTTCATTTTATGATTATACTATTTGGAATATAGGGATCATATCATGATAAATCAAATTTTGCTTGATCTTTTAAAAAGTAAATCTGTATTGTAGCTTTCAGAAGTCAAAAACTTCCTCCCTAGTGCAAAAATGCCATATCAAAATGGTTTTAAAGAAGTTACGTGATTACCCACAGCTATGTGAAAAGTGTATAAAAAGAGATAGTTCACCCAAAAATGAAAATTTGCTGTTAATTTATTTAGCTCCTGACGATACATTGAGCTTCCTGTCACATAATGACACATTCCTTTAAGCCCAAAGTATACTACTTCCATCTGTTTCGCGACTGTCTGCGTGACATAATTCTTGTCATCAGGAGGGTCCGTAGATGTCTCCAGTGGGTTGGGCTAATCCAAAAAAAGTGAAAACAAGGGGGGTGTTCTGAAGACAGGCTGTTACCTGTGAAACAGGGGTCCTCTGAAAACTCCCCCATTAGCAATTAGTGCTTTCCACCTGATGAAATTAACACGGCAAAAAATCTACCAATCAGAATTTTGGTTGATCCAGAACGTATCGACCAATAAATCGACTAGTCGACTGGGAGATTACAGACCTATGAAAAACGTGCTTAATTTGTTGAAAAAAAAAACAGCAGGATTGCGAGGCCCCCTAGTGGCGCGAGGCCCTGTGCGGTTGCACAGTTCGCACAGTCCTTGCGACGGCTCTGACTACTTCCATCTGTTTCGCGACTATCTGCGTGACATAATTCTCGTCATCAGGAGGGTCCGTAGATGTCTGTGCACACTGTCCGGATGCAACCCAATTTTTGTGTGCAAGTACAACGGCTCATGCGCAAAGTGACTGTTGAGACAGAAGAGTCCACTAGGTGGCAGTACCCAGTTGTAATGTATTGTACAGACAGTAGTCGAAGAAGAGTGCGGAAAGAGCGATTTAAAAAAAAAAAACCAGCATATCATTCTCCATCGTTTTTGTTCTTGTTTTAAACTCTGCATGCAATGGCGGATCCACTACTTTTCTTCTTCTGTCCTTCCGAACGAATGTCCTGTAAATGACACAACTCAGTGCTGCCCTCTGTTGTCTTGTAGAGTATAGAAAAGCAATTATCCTGTGCATGTCGAACTCGTCCAGCAAATGTAAATTATGGAGAAATTAAATGCTACAAATGTATGATTCTTTTTATGCTGTGGTGAGCCTTCTGATTGGTATTGGTGGATAAGCGTTATCTGATTGGTTCTTTTGCTGGTCACATGTAGATGATGGCAAAGAGGAGCCGCCCACTACGTTACTTTGGGTTCAGTATTTTCTGGCTCAGCACTATGATCAGATCGGCCAGCACACCATGGCTCTCGAATACATTAACGCTGGCATTGAGAGCACGCCTACTCTGATAGAGCTCTTCCTCATTAAAGCCAAGATATACAAGGTAATGTACAATACACATCACACACCATTACCATTTTGAGGACACTTTTCATTCAATCTCCAGTATGCTAATTGATGCAAGCATCACAACGGCTTTGGTCTCTCATTGAAAGGTGCAACTAATCAAAGGAAAATTAGAATAATTAGGTGGGTTCAGCGATTTGATTGTCAGGTATCCCAGCTCCATTGTGTCTCTCTTGTATTTCCCTCTCTCAGCATGCTGGGAACATCCGGGAAGCAGCTCGCTGGATGGACGAAGCTCAGGCCCTGGATACAGCAGACAGGTTTATCAACTCCAAATGCGCCAAGTACCTGCTTAAAGCAGGTCTGGTCAAAGAAGCTGAAGAAATGTGTGCCAAATTCACAAGGGTAAGAGGAGTGTGCGGTCATGCTCATTTGTGTACATAAGCAGGCTTCTCTCTGGTAATCATGTTTGTATCTGTTTTGTGTGTCTTAGGAGGGAGCGTCTGCAGTAGAGAATCTGAATGAGATGCAGTGTATGTGGTTCCAGACTGAATGTGCTCTGGCCTATAAATCTATGAAGAAATGTGGAGAAGCACTCAAAAAATGCCATGAGATTGAAAGGGTTTGTTGTTTTTCTGCTTTATTTATATGATGATTTTTGTGTGCTGATTTTACCTCCTCATCTGATTGTTTACCTAATTTTCTTTTGCTCTGTCACACATTTGTTCCTTACAGCACTTTGTAGAGATAACCGATGATCAATTTGACTTCCATACATACTGTATGCGGAAGATGACGCTGCGTTCCTACGTGGACCTGCTTAAACTGGAGGACGTGTTGCGTATGCACCCATTCTACTTCAAAGCCTCACACACCGCCATCCAAATCTACCTCAACCTGCACGACAACCCGCTAACGGATGACAGCAAAGAGCTACAGGCTGAAACTGGTAATATGACTGAATCAAGCCTGTATATTGTTGCTGTCGGGTGGAAAACTTGTATCTCCATATTTTGCCTTTTTTTCACAAATTATTACTATTGGTCACCCTTTACATTTCTATGTGGGTTTTAAAAATATTTACTAGTGGTGGAACGGATCACAAAATTCACGGTTCGGATCATTTACGGTTTTTGAGCCACAGATCGGATCATTTTTCGGATCAGCAAAAAAAAATAAATAAATAAAAAAAAAAATAAATAAATATATATATATATACAGGTCCTTCTCAAAAAATTAGCATATTGTGATAAAGTTCATTATTTTCCATAATGTAATGCTAAAAATTTAACTTTCATATATATTTAGATTCATTGCACACCAACTGAAATATTTCAGGTCTTTTGTTTTAATACTGATGATTTTGGCATACAGCTCATGAAAACCCAAAATTCCTATCTCAAAAAATTAGCATATCATGAAAAGGTTCTCTAAACGAGCTATTAACCTAATCATCTGAATCAACTAATTTACTCTAAACACCTGCAAAAGATTCCTGAGGCTTTTAAAAACTCCCAGCCTTTTTCATTACTCAAAACCGCAATCATGGGTAAGACTGCCGACCTGACTGCTGTCCAGAAGGCCATCATTAGCTGCGTTTACATGGTTCAATCGGAATGAAATCAATCCGATTGATGAATCCGAACACGGTGTTTACATGAACGTTAAATAAAGTAATCGGGTTGATGTGCGCGTTTATATGTCACAAGATTCAAATCGGAATTGATTTTTTGACATGCGCACACTGCACGAATATGCCGCTGTTCGCGCATAACTATTCTCCTCTATTGCATAACTATTCTCCTCTATTGGTTCTTTATTTTTTTTAAACTGCAGACTTAATATTTATCCATCTCTGGTCATGATTTGGAGACGATGAGCATGAACCGCTTTGCCGTGCTGCTTATATTGATCATGCAGTAAAACCCCCGCGCCCAAAACTAGTCGTCTATGGATGATAATCTTAAACAAGCACTGGTGGGACGTTGTCCTGCTTCACTTCACAGAGTGAAATGAGAATTTTTTAATAACGGAACACTCATTCTATATTCACTTTATTCAACAGGAAGAACAGCTCGTTCCGTGCGTCATACGTCATTACGCTATTTCAACGTCTTTGCACATGCACAGTCCTTTTAGTTTCGGTTTTCAATCCGATCAAGTGTTTACATGTTCTCTCGATCGGATTACAAAAGGAGTAAACCACCCCTTTCAATCGGATCTAAATTTCAATCGGATCGAGCTCAATCGGATCGATTAAGGTGTTTACATGAAGGTTTTTTAGTCCGATTGAGCCGTCAATCCGATTATAAGTGTCCATGTAAACGCAGCTATTGACATCCTCAAGCAAGAGGGTAAGACACAGAAAGAAATTGCGGCGTGGCATGGAGGCAATCAGCCTGTGGCACTGCTGAGGTGTTATGGAGGCCCAGGATGCTTCGATAGCGGCCTTAAGCTCATCCAGAGTGTTGGGTCTTGCGTCTCTCAACTTTCTCTTCACAATATCCCACAGATTCTCTATGGGGTTCAGGTCAGGAGAGTTGGCAGGCCAATTGAGCACAGTAATACCATGGTCAGTAAACCATTTACCAGTGGTTTTGGCACTGTGAGCAGGTGCCAGGTCGTGCTGAAAAATGAAATCTTCATATCCATAAAGCTTTTCAGCAGATGGAAGCATGAAGTGCTCCAAAATCTCCTGATAGCTAGCTGCATTGACCCTGCCCTTGATAAAACACAGTGGACCAACACCAGCAGCTGACATGGCACCCCAGACCATCACTGACTGTGGATACTCCAGTGCTGCTTCTCTGTAGCCCAGGTCAGGCACTTCTGCCGCTGTTTCTGGTTCAAAAGTGGCTTGACCTGGGGAATGCGGCACCTGTAGCCCATTTCCTGCACACGCCTGTGCACGGTGGCTCTGGATGTTTCTACTCCAGACTCAGTCCACTGCTTCCGCAGGTCCCCCAAGGTCTGGAATCGGTCCTTCTCCACAATCTTCCTCAGGGTCCGGTCACCTCTTCTCGTTGTGCAGCGTTTTTTGCCACACTTTTTCCTTCCCACAGACTTCCCACTGAGGTGCCTTGATACAGCACTCTGGGAACAGCCTATTTGTTCAGAAATTTCTTTGTGTCTTACCCTCTTGCTTGAGGGTGTCAATGATGGCCTTCTGGACAGCAGTCAGGTCGGCAGTCTTACCCATGATTGTGGTTTTGAGTAATGAAACAGGCTGGGAGTTTTTAAAAGCCTCAGGAATCTTTTGCAGGTGTTTAGAGTTAATTAGTTGATTCAGATGATTAGGTTGATAGCTCGTTTAGAGAACCTTTTCATGATATGCTAATTTTTTGAGACAGGAATTTTGGGTTTTCATGAGCTGTATGCCAAAATCATCAGTATTAAAACTATAAAAGACCTGAAATATTTCAGTTGGTGTGCAATGAATCTAAAATATATGAAAGTTAAATTTTTATCATTACATTATGGAAAATAATTAACTTTATCACAATATGCTAATTTTTTTAGAAGAACCTGTATATAATAAAATTATTTATATATAATATAAAAATTATTTAAAGACTAAAAGTAGTATTCAGGTACAGAAATAAATAATTAAGCCTAAATGTAAAATTAAATAGTTTCATCTTTGTTAAAGCTGTATTTTGTTGTTTTATGAACATTATTGACACAGGCAACAGTAGGACTGTTAGGTGTGTGCTGTCACTTTAAGACCGAATGCACGGACCAAAAAAACTGACAAACTTATGACATAACCGAGAGAATACTTTCTGAAATGGGTATTTAGACATAATTTTGTGTTTGTGTCTGTTCAAGGGCAAGGAAACTCGAAAGAGGAATCGATTCGGTGTTTGAGCGCTGTCTGAAATGCGCCTCAGTTTTTCTCTCTGCACGCGTGCGCTTCGGGTGCGTGCGGCTGTGTGTACAGATAATGCACGAGTCCCGATTCTCGTTTCTTCTTCTGCGTTTAAAAATGTTTGAATGTGTACATTGGCAAGACAAAATGCGTCCAAATGATAAACTTTCACTCTATGATGGTTAAATTTAGCAGGTAATCCCCTAATCACATGCATGCCGAACCATGGGGCCTGGTCCATACGGATCAACTGCGATCCAGTCCACCCGTAATATTTACCAATCAAAATTATTAAAAAGAGCTTGTGACTAAACCTTGTAATTTCAATGGATACTCTTACTCTTTGTAAAACCTCATACCTCACAAGTACGTAACCTCATATGTACGGTTAGGGGTGGGCAATATTGTTTCTGAAAAATCACGATTCGTGATTCTTTTTCATGTTGGTTTTACTATTTTGCAAGTGACTGAGCATTACAGCCAAACTAATGTCCCTATTTTAAAAAACAAAGTCTTACAAGGTAACAAAATATAAGAAAAAAGAATGGCAGACATTTAGGCCTAAGTGGCGAAGATAAAAATCTTAGTTTTTTAGTTACATAGAAAATAATAACAAAGATACACATTACAAATACATAATATACAAATTAAATGAACGATGCTTTATTTTTTCAGCCACAGTTGGTGTATTTAACAGTAGCATTCATATAAATTATACTTTGATTCTTATTAAAACTACTATTAAAGTTCTCAGTCAAGAGCAGTGAATGATTTTCTCCTTGTGTTTTGTTTTTTTAACATTTAAAGGGATAGTTCCCTCAAAAATGAAAATTGTCATAATTTACACTACTCACGCTGTTTTAAACTCGAATAAGTTTTTCTTCTGTTGAAAATAAGTTATTAACCAAACAGTTGCTGGTCCCCAGTGACTTCCATAGTATATTTTTCCTACTATGAAAGTCAATGGGGACCAGCAACTGTTTGGATACCCACTTTCTTCAAAACAGCTTATTTTGTGTTCAACACAAGAAAGAAATTAATACAGGTTTGGAACAACATTAGAGTGAGTAAATAAAGACAGAATTATCATATTTTGGGTGAACTATCCCTTTAAGGACAAGAGGCAGCATGTTTAGTATAGGCTACTGTCACTTCAAGACCGCATCTAATATAAACGCATATGACGCACACCTGATTTTCTCAAATGTTTGCTTCCTTTTTAGATATGACCAACTGTGTTTATGTAAACCTTGTGTGTAATTAACAGTATTAGCTCAATAAGACTCAAAAAATAACTTAGTCTAGTAACCAGGCGCTGTGCGCGCTTCAGGTGTACCCGCTCAGAAAAGCGAATGTTAGAACAGCGCATCAGCCCGCGAATGAAATGTTTAACCGACTTTGAAGTCGGTTGCAAATAGTGAACTTTTGTAAATTGCAGTGTCCCGTAAGTGTAACTCAACCTCTGCGTTATCGTGATGTGAAGTACGTCGCGTTTTACAGTATGTTGAGATGGAGGCGCCAGAACTGCTACTGATAGAATGCACTGTAACACGATTAGTGTTAATTTTATCAGCCATTTTTAAATTTAGTTTCAGTTTTAGCATCGCTTGTTAGTTTTTATCACATTTAGTCGACATCATCCCATTTTTATTTAGTCTAGTTTTAGTCGACTATAAGTCGAGCATTTTAGTCTTTATTTTAGTCCAAGAAAACATAATTTTATTCGTTTAGTTTTAGTCAACAAAAACTGTCAACATTTTAGTCTAGTTTTAGTCAGGACATCATTTTAACCTTTTACTTTTTTGTCAGCAGATAATATTTAACATTTCCTAAAATTATTTCACATTTCAACATTTTCTCTCATCTTTTTGATAAAAAACACAATTTTAAGGAACACATGCAGACATGGAAGATGTTCTGACAATAGTTGCATATTTATTTTGAACATTATTAAGGTTCAAAGACACAAACACAAATGCTTGCATTAAAACAAATAAAATACACCTGACAAAGGAAACAAATAAATAAAATAGTGTCTTATGAACTTAACACAAGTGCTGGCTGTTTAAAGCTAGTTCACATAGAATAATAAAATAAATAGATTTGAGGTCAATGTTGTGAAAAAAAAAAAACTCCAACTGATACAACAAAAGTGCTTTCCTGCCAGCTAGTTCACATGGATCTGTTAACTTACCACAATGTCTTTGTGGTGAACTGCGACGTGTCTCTTCAGGTTTGTTGTGTTTTTTCCAGCTACCATGTGGCCACATTCCTTCCCTTCGACTAAAATCAAGCATTTGGTTTTGTTCTCCACTTCAATGAAGCGAAAATGTGTCCATATATCACGTCTCCTCTTTCTCCCGAGCCCCGTGCAAAGCATGTTTTACTTTTAACCTGTCGCCGCCTCGCCGTGAATCCAGCTCCTGTCTGCTCCATGTGTTGTGTAGGCTACTCTGTGCCGGCCCACCCGCTCCAGGTTTGAAAGTGGGTGTGTGGCGGAGGAGGAGACAGGATTTGACAAAACCATATCATATAATATGTCATTTTCATCTCGTCTTTGTTCGTGAACTGAAATGTCCATAGATTTTAGCCCAGTCTTTTATTTACCGAACTGCATTTTCATCTCGTCTTTATTAGTCTATGAAAATTATTTCTGATTTACTCCCAGTTATTGTTTATTAGTGGGGATTTTAGTCTCGTCTCGTCTGGTTTTCGTTCGGTGAAAAATGTGCGTTGACGAAAATAATTTCGTTTAGTTTTCTTAAAACGAAATTAACACTAAACACGATACTACGATATTTCTTCAAAAGAGGATTGTGGAGACATTTTTATCGTCCATGATCAAAAATCATGATATCGCACACCCGTATGTACGTTTTTTTCTTTACTCAGGAAAAATTATGCATATGAAGACTAATGAGCGGACGGGAGTGTTTTAGTCTAGCATTTGTTGTAAAGTCATAGCAATACTGTCTTAAATACATAGCCTGTGCGTATCATAATAACACGAGTTTTTGGCCAAATGACAGAAACTGAGCACCCACATAGGTACAATAAACTTTATAAGCTGCAAGTTTATGTAAAAAATATAATGTGATGCACTTACTGCCTCAGATGCGACCGTTCTTATGAAGGACAAAACGCTTATGTCAAACATTCAGTGGCCAAAAGCCTTGTAACTCCATTTTAGCTTGATTTTGGTAAAATGCTAATAATATATTGACACATGCAAGTGTCTGACCATATATAAACCACAATATTAACTGACAACAGGCAAGTATTTATAAAAATAGTGTTTTTTCCATTTCCTAAAAAGCGGTTTTGGACATAGGTTTTCTCCCGACAGCGATAATATTTTTCACATGTTTTCTTAAGAGGAAGTATGCTTAATGCTGCTTGTTTGTCAATCAGGGAACCTGACTGACAAAGAACTGAAAAAGTTAAGGAATAAGCAACGGAGAGCGCAGAAGAAAGCACAGCTGGAAGAGGAAAAAAAGAATGCAGAGAAAGAGAAACAGTTAAAGAACCAGAAGAAGAAAAAAGAGGATGATGACGAAGAAATCGGCGGACCTAAAGAGGAACTCATACCAGAGAAACTGGCCAGGGTGTGTGTTTGGTTTGAGAGAAATGTTTGTGAATGTGGGGAATTCTGATGAGAAAAGAAAAACACAATTCATGTCTTTTGTAGGAACCCAAGGGGAAATTTGAAGGAAGTTAAAAGCTGTTATTGTGCTTGGACAGAAAGAGTTCTTTTGTTTTCCCAGGTGGAGAACCCATTAGATGAAGCTGTAAAGTTTCTGACACCTTTGAAAAACCTGGTGAAGAATAAAATAGACACACACCTTCTGGCCTTTGAAATCTACTTTAGGAAAGGTATGTGCTTTACTTCTCTGAAACACAGTCTCATCTTCATTTGAACAATCTAGTAGTCATAATATTTAATGAAAATTCCCCTCGTCTATTTTCTAAATGCTCAATATAATATTTTCTAATATTGATCTTTTTGTGAACAATTTAACCATGCATATGTTTCTTTTTTTTAATCAAAATAAAATTGGTGAAACTTGACTTCTTCTCCGGTTAAACACCACACCTTTCTTACAATCGACTGAAAGCTCGCTGTCAGATTTGCCTCCGTCCAATCAACAACTACATTTTTTTCTTTTTTTTACATTTTCACTTGGATGTGCATCACAATGTGAAAGAAATGATCTCTCGCTACTTCTGTTATATTGTGAATTTAATAGTTGCATTATTTTAACGTTCTTTGTCACCAATTTCCTCAGAAAAGTTCCTGTTAATGCTGCAGTCGGTGAAGAGGGCCTATGCAATAGACCCGGACCACCCTTGGCTACACCAGTGTCTAGTGCGCTTCTTTAAAGGAGGTGAGTGAACCCAGAGTGTGCTTGTTTTCTTTACATTTAATCAATTGGTCACTCTTTTGACTTATCTGTTGCTTCTGACACCATATTCACCTCCATGTATTAAGTTTGGTCAGTAATGTGTTCGTTTTGATTGGCTAACAGTGTCCGAAAGTAAAGACCTAGCAGAATCGGTCTGCATGGTGCTCAAGCAGGAAATCTCCAGGCTGTTTGGGGAAAGTAATGCTAAGAGCTTCAACCAGGCCTTCCTCACCAAGCACTCCAGTTCCATCCCTCACCGAGTAGCAGGTGCACATGCTCAACACTTAATATTCACACAGCTTTTTTTTTTTAACTACTACTTTTCCATAATGCATTTTCACCTATTTTCTTCCTCCACAGCTGCTAAAATGATGTTTTATTTAGACCCTTCAACACAGAAGAAAGCAATGGAGCTGGCTATAGCACTTGATGAATCGCTGAACAACAGAGGTGTTCAGGTACATAGTAGACTACATGACCTTAAGAGGATTTCACTAGCTGGTTAATGTATAAAAAGTGACAAGAATGGACACATTTGGATAAATATTGTAAAACTTATTTTTAAGAGGATGAATTTATCCACATTGTCCCTTGTAGAACATGCACAGCTTTGTATTTCAGAGCGATTTCTTCACAATATTGATTTGACTAGCTTTCTGCTTTCTTTTTAATTATTAAAGCTTATGTATTCAGCAAAACAAGGCAGTTGTAAGAGAACAGTTGGCTGACATGTACTACATGACTTATGCACAGATATTTTCCCTGATTTGCATGTTCATATTAGCTTTGATTCCGTCCAGTCTGAGGATAGGAAACTTGTTTGATATTTTGAGCCAATTTTAAATATTGTTCTCATTTGTCATGCATCTCCTAGCTGCATGTTTCTGCATGAATTTTAGTTTGGAACTACTTGAAAGTCTGCTGTGTGGTCCTCAGTCGTTTAGTTTTACTCTGTAACCATTTACGTAGTCAGCAAGTGTATGATACTTAGTGTTTTAAAATCTCTTTAGATTTTAAAAGTCGTGTCGAGTATTCCAGCCTGTACTGTGGGCCTCTTTACTCCTGGTCACTTCATGCTTTTTCTCTGATCGGATATCTATCAATCGTGAACAGACCAGGTGTAAATGCCCTCCGAAACGCTTTCGGATTTAAATCCGATCCCTCAAACCACTTCAGGAGCTGGTTTGAGAGTCATTCCAAACCAAACTGGACTAGTATATGGACTGTGTAAATGCATCTGGTTGATGAACCCACATAAATTTTACTCCCAGAATGTTAAAAAAATAAACATGTGAGAGCATGTTATAGCCAGATATGACAGCTCTACTGCAACACGCATTGCCGCAGATGAGCAGCTGAGTTTCTCTTCAGCAAGCTGACGTGCAAACTGCCGCAAATGAAACTGAAAGTAAGTCGCAGACGCTCAAAACACAATCACCTTCATTTAAAGTAGTGACTGAATGATCTTACCGGTTCTGATGCCGCTTTCTCTCATATTGTGGTCTTTGATCTTGAAATTAGCTGATGATAAATAAAATGCAATTTGTATCTGTCCGCTGACGTGAACTTTAAATTCGCATATAGTACGGGAATTGAAGATCGGATTTTGTATTTGTTTTGCGGAGACCCATTTATGTAGCCGAGTGTAAATGGAACCGTTTTAACAAATCAGATATCCGACCAGTAAAAACGCATGAAGTGACCAGGTGTAAACAGATCCTATATTATAGCCATGCTACTTTATTTTCTTGCAGATCTGTACAGATGTTTTGGAAAGCCTGCGTGATGGCAGCCTCGGAGAGGCTAAAGAAACAGCCGAGTTATACCGAGCGGAGTGTCATAAGATCTACCCCTATACGCTGGCCTTCATGCCTCCAGGCTATGAGGAAAACATGAAGATTGCGGTCAATGGAGACGTCTCCACGGAAACTGAGGAGCTGGCCAATGATATGTGAACATCCGAAGAGGGTGAAGGACTGAGGGAGGAGGTGGAGGAATGGGAAGCGGTGCGGCACCGCCACTGTCGAACACCTAAGACGGTTGCCATTGACTATTGCGGTTCTATGAGGAACTTCCTGCGATCTTCTACACCCCCAGAAATTGCAGTTAGGACTGACAGACAATGACTGTGTTTTGAAGTGAAGGAAGAAGAGGAGGGGTGTGGAGGGAGAGACGAGAATAAAATGCCCATTTTACTTTTTTAACCTTGCTGATGACTACTCTCTAACTGAAAACTAGTCAAACATGCATCCCATTTTGAAATACAGTATGTCTGAATGCAAACTTTGTGCAATGGCGAGAGCAAATCCCATAGTCAACAAACCAAGCAAGAGAAACACACTCAAACCCATCTTTCCCCTGTTTTAAAGAGTAATTTATATGAAAAATAAAAGCTTAAAAAGGATATTGTCTTTTTGTGCAGAAGATCTGGTGTGAAAAGGTGGCTGAATCGTCAGAAGTTGGACATGGTTTTGGGGGAAGGCTGGGTGGACAGGAAGTGATGTCATAATGGGGAAGCAGCATGTGTAGATGTTCCTTATTGCATTTCTTGGAGGTGTAAATGGAAAAAAAAATCCTGTCTCGATAATGACAGTAAACTGTTATCAAGAGCCCTTTTCCCCTGCTCTCTGTTCCAGCTTACCTCATTTTATCACTGTCTGATCCAATTGGTTTACAGTGTTCAAAGAAGAGTTTGTTGTATGATATAGATTTTTTTTTTTTTTTTATAAAAAAAAATCTAAATGTAAGAGCACACATTTTGCACCAACTCGGGTCTTTAAAACTCTTCAAAGTATTTAAAATGTTTTGGCCAAAAACATCTTAAGTATACTTTGTCACAAAAATAAAATAAAAAATGCATTAGATGCGTTTTAAGCTACTGCAAGGGATATGAAATAACTGTGGGCTGTTTTTGGTTTCTGTCTAAGCTGGATGTCAGACTTCCCTTTTAACAACGGTTCTTACCCCTTTTATGCATAATTGCATTCATGAATAAAAATGAATAATCATATGTATTATATTGCAAAAAGGCAGAATTTTCTTTAATTACCTGCTTTGATGTCTTATGAAAGTGGGGTTTAGAAAACGATTCCAAGTTTCTCTTTTATTTAAGGGGAAGTAATCAGTAAACATCAGTCATGGACATGTGAGGAGTGCTCACTAGTGCACTCGTAACTTTTAGCTTCCTTTGAACATCCAATTCAAGTTTATTTTTCGCCACTGGAACAGTAAATGGATTCGTCCTTGGAGAGCTCCAACTCGTCGAACGGTATCCCGGTGCGCTGCCGTCGTACCTGTAAGATCATTGTGATCGGAGATGCTGGAGTCGGTAAGACCTGTCTGACACACCGCTTCTGCACCGGACAGTTTCCCAGCAGAACGGAGGCGACAATCGGGGTGGACTTTCGTGAGAAACTTCTTGAGATAGAAGGCGAGAAAGTCAAAGTAAGAATTAAATTATTTCAGTTGTACTGTATTTTCGATTAATTTCATAGCACGTTTATTATGGAGCAGATTACAAAAAATTTAGGCATTGCATTGATTAAACCATCCATAAAAACGCGATTAGACATTTTTGCGAGTAGGAACGGCGATTTTTTTTCACGTCATGCAGCCATTGCGTAATCTCAACATCTCTTGGTTGTTTTAGCGAAATGTAATTTTGTATCACACTCAATGATAGCAGGGCCGGATTAACATAAGGGCTAGGTGTGGGGCTGAAGCCCCAGGGCCTGCGGGATTAGGGGGCCCGTGATTGGCTGGAGGAAATGAGATTGTCAAATCATAGGTTGATTTGTGTATAATAAAATAAAGAAGTTATTGGAAAATGTGCCTGACTGATATAATTCACCGCCAAATCAAATTAATTTGCGCCATGACGTTGGGAAACGCCTCTTTTCGTTATGCTTTCATGTAGATAGAACATGGGTAACGTATAAATCGCTCGCTAGAGTGCAAAAATGATGAAAAAAAGTGATAGTGGTGCACAAAAAAGGAAACTCGAAAGACAGAAAAGGGATGTAAAAATTCCTAAACTAACTAAATACTTGGTTCACTTTCATCCGTGCCCGTGAAAGACCCCGAGTGCAGCGGCAGCAGCCCAGAGTTAGCTTCACCCTCCTGCGTCGTCACCGATCTGCGTGTTTTATACGTCGAAGAAGGTAAGCAAGCAGCTGAAGTAAGTTAATGAGTTAAGCACTATTTGGATGGTAATTGTTTCTCGTGGAGTCGTAAGGAATTTTCAATATTTATAGGGGCTAGTCGGTGATTTTATTGCAGTCTGAATCCAGAATTTCAGTGTTTTTCTCCCACCACTCACCCGTGTAAAAATCCCCGGCCGAATTACTGTTTTTTTTGACGAACATCAAGGTCCAAGGTTTACATGGGCATTTTTGCCCCGATGAGTTTTTGTCTTATTGTAATAAATAAAATAAATATATCACATGTAAAAGCGCAGTTTTACCCAAATATCAGCACAATTGCTAATGTGATATACATGTTATGCAACAATAAATGAGTTGACCAATAAGTTAACATTGAGAGTTACGTTTTGGTTCGTCACTTCGCCGATGAAAATTCCAAAATGAAACCACAGCAGAAACAATTTCTGAAACTGATAGTGGTGATTCGTTACTGAATAATCCGCGTTTTGAACGAATGGGTTCATTTAATGATTAAATGACTCCTCGTTTGCTTCGTCGTTGAATCAAACAGCCGTTTGAACAAATCGGTTGAATGAATTACTCGCTTATTAAGACAGTGACTTGCCGCCACCTACTGTTAGTTTTAGTTTCATAATTAAAGTACCCTTCAATTAGAAATCATTTTATATTTAAATATTAAATGTAAATATAAAATGTGTTTCCAAATGTGGACATAGTCTTGAGAATATCTCACTTTACCAGTCACGAATGCGTCAGGAGAGCGCTCCTTGCCTCCTTCTCGAAATTATCTTTCATTAAATCTCGATTGCGGTCAACAATGGCACAAGAAAGACTGAGCCATCTAACACGGATGTCCCTGGAATGCGACATTGTTAGAACCATGGATTTGAATGATATCATAAAGGATTTCTGCTCTGCTAAAGCTAGAAAAAAGACTATTTAACTGTAAGACCCTATGTAAAAAGGAAAGTTCACCCAAAAAAATAAAAATTCTGTCATCATTTACTCACCCTCATGTTGTTCA
The DNA here is from genome assembly GCA_026230005.1 of Gila orcuttii. NCBI lineage: Eukaryota > Metazoa > Chordata > Actinopteri > Cypriniformes > Leuciscidae > Gila > Gila orcuttii. Next base: position 23,270,060 of record JAPDVR010000002.1, on the reverse strand, counting down.
AACTGAAAGAATTTCTTTCTTATGCTGAACACAAAAGAAGATATTTTATATAGTGTTAGTAACCAGACAGTTTACGGTAGTCATTGACTTAATATATATTTTTCCTACTATGGAAGTCAATGGGTGCCGTCAACTGTCTGGTTACCAACATTCTTTAAAATATCTTCTTTTGTGTTCAGCAGAAGTAATAAATTCATACAGCTTTTGAACAACATGAGGGTGATGTTGTTGAACTATCATGGTTATCATGGTTAACTATCAACTATTCATGGATAAGTAGCCTACTTATTGAGGAAGTATGACTGAAGTATGAGTAATGTTTTTGCTGATTTTGGCAACCTTTATGTTTTTGAGTTCATATCTGGAGTAAATGCACTTATGGAAGGGGAGGGGGTAAAAATGTTTTATCAATAAAATGTTCCTAAAATGAACCAAGAAATTATGTGGAGTAATTTTTATTATGATATTCCATATCAAAATGTTCCTGTCGTAAGAGGTTTATATTATGTTATATTATAACACGTTTATGCATAACAGGGATTCTGTTCATACACCGTTTATTTCATAGCACTATGATTATTTGTTTATACAAAATAAGATTTACTGCAATGCTTTTTTTCCCCTTTAGTTGATCAGAACAAAAGTGGCTGCTACTTACTTGTTCAGACTTGTTCAGTTCTAATATTGGTCATACTTCCAAAAAGTATAATGTGTGATTCTGAATGCCCGTATCCACACCGGCGCGGTGATTAACAGCCGCACACTCACCTCAAAACATTGGATTTAACCGCGCTGTTTCATCCCGATGTACAACCCACGTAAAGTGAATAATTCCGCAAATTACTGCAATTGCAGTTTTCAAACAGAGATGGCGACAAAGAGGAAAAGCTACGGACTGCAGCTTTAATAACAATACACAAATATTTATTGCGGTAGAAGACTGGCGTGGCAATCAGATGAAAGGGGGCCCTTGGTGTTGCTATAGCCCCAGGGCCCAAAGTCCTCTTAATCCGGGCCTGAATGATAGCCCTATTTTTTTATTGTCAAGTCATAAACAGTACATTTTATTTGTAGGCCTAGCATTATTTGTAATATGTTATTTGGCTAAATAGTTTTTTCACCCTTTCAAGTTAACTAAATCGAATGCTCAGTACTGAACATACAGTATTGGAACTGATTTATTGAAGATATCCAACTCAGAGAAATAGGCTAGTTTTTTTTTTATGGAACAATAGAAAAATAAAAAATACAGAAACAAGACAGTAATGAACAATAATTAGGGTTACAAAAACCACAAAGAATTTTACACCATAACAGATTCACATACAGTAGAGTTTTTAGAGTTCCTCAAAGAGTTTTGATGCCATCAAATATTTGTAATAATTTACCTGATCTGTTTATCGGATTCAATAACCAAGACGTAAATTCTTTACTACTTTAATTTTTAAGTGGTGGGAGGTTTATTTTTGCTTGTGAAAGCCATGGAGTAACAGCGGAACGCTGGATTTTACCGTGTTGTTGAGATCTTAATTAGCATTGAAATGAGGAATTGGACTTCACTTTTTAAAAGAGAAGCTTTAGTCCCACACCACAAACATTAAATAACAATTGCTTTAAAGATTAACTTTTACATTACTAACGATACTACCCCGATTTAAGGCACTATTTTTTGTCCAATTCAAGATCTGTGTGTGTAGGCTATTAAAAAAACAACTAATGAACTTCATAAATACCATCAGGTCAGGCAGATATAACCCAATGGAGACTCAAGTTTCAATTTTCAATGTTTCTGTAGCTCAGTTTTGTCATGCATGGCAGCAGCAATGCCAAGGTTATGAGTAAAAATGCAAAATCTGTATGTGAACACAAATATAAATCTTGTCCTTTTTCATCTCGCTTCAGGTACAGCTGTGGGACACTGCTGGTCAGGAACGTTTTCGTAAAAGCATGGTACAGCACTACTATCGCAATGTGCACGGGATTGTCTTCGTGTTTGATGTCACTAACCCCATTAGTTTCCGCAATCTGCCTCTGTGGATGGACGAGTGCCGTCAGCACTCTCTTGGTCCAGATATTCCCCGGGCCCTTGTTTGCAACAAGGCCGATCTGGTCACTCCGATTACGTCTGTGGTAATCGAGCAGGCTCGTCATTTGGCCGAAGTCCATGGAATGTCTTTTTATCTTACTTCAGCCAAAGGTCACAAAGGGGACCAGGTGGACAGCATCTTTGTGACATTGGCAAAGAGTCTGAAGAGCCAGAGAAGCCAGAGTGTGAACGAATGTGTGTTAAGGTGCAGATCTGAGAGCTTAAAAATCCCAGCTAAAGTCACAATAGCACAGGAGACCAAGAAGAAATGGGGCTGCATTTGCTAACTGACAGATGAACACAAGAGTGGTGTGATTACTTCAGTATTTCCACTGACAGGGACAAGTGTATCCTTTGAGAATCACAAGTCTGTGGTCAGAAAGAGAGAAAAAAAAAATCTTTAAACTATTTGCAGTCGTAGCAACTTGTAAAGATTTATGTTGGCCATTATGCAAAGGACAATTCTTGAAGGGATTCCTCCTGCGTGGAACATTCTATGTGTAACTGCTAGACTAAACGACTTTATTCTAAACCTGGAGATTTCAAAAACTGCTTAATGGAGCTTAAAGGACTAGTTGTCACTGGTTAAAAGGGAAAGCTTTTGTCTGTATAAAAGTTTGTGAAGTCTCTGACTGAATCTTCGCTAACTTGTTGCTGCTCTTTGTGCTTTCCCATACATGTGTGTCTAAGGCTAACTGACTTACTGACCATACATGTAACCGTATATTAACCAATTTAAATATATTTTTATGAATCAATAAACAGTATGAAAAATACAATTGTCTCCTTTTTACATTTCCTACTTGGATCCTTTGACATCTGGAATTGAAGCAGGAACACAAGATTCATTGACACCCTCATGTGGCTGTGAGAGGAAACACAACTGAAGGGGGCTGCATAAATTCATAAAAAGAAAAAGATTTCATTAACTTTTTTTTTTGCAAATGACAGTTTGGTTTGATTATTACCGGACTATGGATATTAGCTTTGTTACAGCTGCCAATTAGTCATGTAATCATTGTACACTGTATAGATCACACATAATGTTTGTTCATGGCTTGGTTTCACAGACACCGCTTAGATTAAGCCAGGATTAGACTTTAGTTCAATTAGGACATTTAAGTAGCTTTTTTTTTTTAAAGATATGTCGTTGCTTAACAACGATATAAGTTGCTTTCAGTAAAAACAGCTCAAACATGCATTTTATTCTGAGAAGACTTAAGCCTTGTCTGTGAAACACTCTAAGAAATAGCAACTGTACAAGATTTAAAATTCTAAAATTTGTGTTTAGGTTTTTACTTTAAGAATGTTGCCTACCTCGTTGTGCATTTGTTTTTATTTGCTGTTTAGACATAGGCCTACTGTCTAAATAATGTTTAAGTTTAAGATCATGGCATCAGATGTGATGAAAAGAAAAGAGCTCCATGTCTCAACCAGTATAAAACAAAACTTTATAGATGAAACTTTATTTATTTGCTATTTCAATTCTATTAAAATGAATGAAAAACAGTAAAATGCAAACTCTGAATATTACGTAAACCTGCAATAACTAAGTATTAAAATACACAAATGTACTTTATGTATTTAATCTCATTTTATTTACCAATGACTTTGCTGTTGACCTTTAATGATCCAATTCAATCATACTAATAAGCAAAAATGACTTTAAAGAAACATCAAATTGCTGAAGTAAGATTGTTGAACTTTCTTCTACTGCATCCTATTCTTCTTCAATCCAAAATGGCAGCACAGCTTAAAGGTTTGTCTGAGCTGTATCCTCTTCTGTATGGGCGTTACTTTGCATTTCCTTCAGCTTGAGGCTCATTCTTTTTACTCTTGGTGTGAAAGAACCTTTACATTAGCCAAAAATAGAACTTTTTTATTTGTTATTAAAAAGCTAAAAAGCAATCTCAGCCAAGCCCAGGTGAGAAAAAGTTATGCAAAAGTAACATAATGCATTGCTTTTCAACCAAGTAACGCAATTAGTTACTTTCCGGGAGTAATGCAATCTTGTAATTTATTACTTTTAAAAGTAACTTTCCCCAACACTGGTCATAATTAAGTTAATAAATGTTTAGCATTTTTCTGCATACGCCACAAGGAGGCATGATAGCAGTAAAGAAGAAAGCGGTGAGCTGAGAGAAGCTCTCGGACATGTTGTAAAACTGTGAAATAGGCAGAAAATACAACAGCAATACTGTACAGTTAAAGACATTTTTTTCCATACGTTTGTTTTTCTATCGGTGAGGAGTTTCTGTTCATTTTTATTGTTTATATCATGATATTTTCAAGCCTGAACCTTTTTAATAGTATAAGCTTGAAAGAATTGTACTTCCACTTCTTGAAATGTAGATATTTCCACAGAATGTGATAATAAATTCGCTCTTTAATGCATCGTTTAGTAATGACACTGTCCTGCCTATTTCATCATCACTGTGTGTAGGATATACAAAAGCAGTTAAGTGTAGGGAGTGAGTGTGGCCACATGTACGGGAAATCTGAGAGATTTATCCAGCACTATTTTTTGATAGAACGAGCATCTGAGACTGCACTTTTAATCTAGGTATTGAAAACTGTCAATTTCATGTTAAACGCCGTTACAATCATCGTGTGACGTTCTCGGAGAAGTCAAAGGAGCTCTTTGCTGTATTTTGGACATCATAGGCTACGAATGAATATCACAAAGAATTAAAATAGCTAACTAAACAGACAACCGAATTCAGTCCATACACTGACTGAATTTCTCTCCAAGTGTACCTGAAAACTGAAATGGGAATGCTGGTCATTCTGTTTGCAGCAACAATGCTCTATGCGCAGGACCTCGCCGTGGCCGAGCCGAGGACAAAATGTTCATCCAAGTGTGATGTGAGTAAATGTCCGAGCCCGAGCTGTCCGAGCGGGTATGTGCCCGACCACTGCAACTGCTGTCTTGTGTGCAGCCTGGGCGAGGGCACATTTTGCGGTCGGAAGGATGATGCTCCGTGTGGCGACGGGCTAGAATGTAAATTTCCAGCCGGTAAGCGACTTTCCAAAGGCGTTTGCCAGTGTAAGACAACTCACAGAGTGTGTGGCAGCGACGGAAAGACCTACGGTAATGTGTGCAAGATGAGGGCAGCCGCGCGTAAAGCGCAACAGCGAGGGCTCTCCGTGATTACCCAAACGCACAAGGGTTCTTGCGCATCATCAAGCCCAGGTCAGTCACTGATGCAACTAATTGTTTTTCCTCTTGATTTTTCTGTTTCTGTTCAGTTATAGCCTACTATCAAAATTGGTTCTGTTCAGTGTGTCTGGAATAGTAACTAGTAATTATGTTTACTACTATTTTGTTGACCATCAGCGCTCTTGCCTTTGCGCATGACACTTACTCATGCTATTTGTCTATTATATAGGCCTACGTCTATTTGTATGAAAGTGTCAGTTAAACGGCTGCTTGAATTTCGTAAACGAATTGCATTTGACAGTATTTCCTGTCTTACACTTGCAATACTTTCCAAAGGTTTGGCAAAATATGTTTAATGTACACTCACATTAAAGGAAGACTCAAGTGGCATATACATTAGGGTATCATGGCGGTCGCCAGTTGAGATTATATGATGAGCTGAATAGTAGCTACCTCTTTTTTTACCATGATTTCTGAATAGTAGAAACACCCTTGTTATTGGACCTTTTTAAAATGGGGGATCAAATATAACAATGGGTGACAAATGCTCCTGCAAATACTTTCACGATGGTGTCAGTAACTGAACATTTTTGACTGCTGCTTCGTCCATGTGAATAAGACCACTGTTTTATTGACTGGAGGGAGACAAAAAAGAATGACAGTGCCAGTGTTAGTGTGTGTGTGTGTGTGTGTGTGTGTGTGTGTGATAAGCATAGGTTAATACTCAGTCAGCTGTAGGACTGTTGCTATATTTCCAATAATTTTGGCTTCCTTGTGTGATGTCTGATTTTGTCTGATTGAGACGTCTTGGAATGCCTACTAAGTAGAAACACCAGTGTGATTTTGGATGTTTAGTGAGACGTAGAGTCAACAGCTCTTAGTTCCTTCCTCTTACTATTCCAGTGTGGTCTGTAGTTATTTCACTAAGAGCTAGTGAACATAAACACCATCTAAATGCAGCTTTTAACCCTTTTATTCGAAGCGCGAATCAAAACATGCAACTATTTTTTTTCTAAAGCTTTGGAAAAGAGGACACAATCTAGGCCGATAACCATCTGTGTCCAGCTCACAGAATGTGAGGGAAGTTAAATGTGACACACCTAGTCACAGTTGAGCAGTGATCTAAATTATTACAATGGATGTCCTATATTCTGTTATGTGGACATTTGGTCACTGTGATTTTGCCAAGACATGTTCCTGCATCAACATATTCTGTCAAAAAAATGTGTCCTAATCCTATCCTTATCCCTAAACCTTACCCATAACCTATTCCTTAAACCAGAGGGAAATAATAGGTGAATAACAATGTAGAAGCACCTAACCCTGGTTGTAAGTCTAAACCTGACATAAAATTGTCTCTCAAATCTGATTAGTTGTTTGGAATGTTGTTCCAGAATCAACAAGGAAGTTGATAAAGGAACAAGTTGTTCTTGCTGAAATCAGGTTCTCCTAAGATTTAGTTCTAAGCAGCACATTGGAGGCTGCTGATATTGGGAGATTAAGTTAATTAAGCCTAAATATGTTTGTATTTCATAGATATGGGGCCGGTTGTATAGACATAGCCATTATGTTAAGACAGTGTCTTAAGTTCTAGTGTGACACACTAGCAGTTAGTCTGGGGATGTCAGTTTTACTTTTCGGTATCAAATTAGGCTAATCTATGTTTTTATGTAACTGATTTAAAAAAGCTATCAGCAGTCTTAAAGAAATAAAATTGGTGTCTAACTCGTAAGACTAGTCTTAGCGGTTTATGCATATTCAGAGGAAATTCCTCTGTCAGTGATTTCTCACTTAAAATCACACTACCAGTCAAAAGTTTGGAATAATTAAGTTATAATAATTGAATGTTTTTAAACTAGGCCTATATTAAAATAGAGTAAAACAGTATTATAAGTAGTACTAAAACAGTATTATAAAAATACAGCAAATATAAGTATTATTATTAGTTTTAATTAATAAAACAGTTATGCCCTTATAATTTTGTGGAAACTGTGATACACTACTATTCAAAAGTTTGGGGTAAATAAGATAAAAAAAAATACTTTTATTCAGCAAGGATGCATTAAATTAATCAAAAATGACAGTAAATACATTTACATTGCAATGAAATGCTTTTCTTTTGAACTTATTACAAAAATGTATCAAATTTCCCTGTATTATTATTTTTCATGCATATTCCACAAAAAAATAAGCATCAAAAACTTTTTTCAACATGGATCATAAGAAAAACCATTATTAATAATTGAGAACCAACAATAACTGAATTGAGCACCAAATCAGTGAATTTGATAATGCAACAATGAAGACTATAGTAATGGCTGCCGAACATTCAGCTTTACCACCACCGGAATAAATAACATTTTACAATATAGAAAACAGTTATTTAAAATGCATTAATATTTCACAAGGTTTTTATTGTATTTTTGATCAAATAAATGCACATTTGGTGAGCATAAGAGACTTCTTATTCTGCTAATACAATATAAATTCTGTGAGAAAGATTTGCTTAAATGTTAATTTAGTGCACATTTGCATCTGTATAGGTCAGGGGAGGCCAGTTCGGTCCTAGAGAGCTGCTGTCCTGCAGAGTTTACCTCTAACCCTGAAAAAAAACCTTACCTGTAGACAAGGTAAGGTTGCCTACAGGTAACCCTTGTAGGCAACCCCTGAAGCCTTAGTGATCCTGAAGACATTGATTAGCTTGTTCAGGTGATTTTGATTATGGTTGGAGCTAAACTCTGCAGGACAGCGGCTCTATAGGACCAAACTTGCCTATCCTGACCTATGCTATTTACCAAAAAAACAAACTGTTAAGTATTGCTTATATTAGTCATTAGTCTTCATATCTGGCTTATCATGTCATTGACGTGAATGATTCTTCCTGCTAGTATAGGTCCTGAACATCTGAACAGCCCAAGGTATAAGTTTAACTTCATCGCTGATGTTGTGGAGAAGATTGCCCCTGCTGTGGTACACATCGAGCTCTTCCTCAAGTAAATTCTACTCTTCTTTATACCTATAACTGTAATGATAAATGGTAAATGATGTTTTAGTAATGTTTTTACTGGTCATAGCTATATTTATTTCGTCATTTTTGCACTCGACTGAAGACTCTCAAGAGAAGGAGTTTTTATATAATTCAATACTGTAGTAATCTACTCATACCTTACTGATAGTCAGCAGTTGCTTTGGTATCATTTTGTTAAATTCTGTTGTAATCATAGTCATGTAATGACAGTGCAAGGGCGATATTACTGTCAGTTTACATCAAACTATTAGGTATGCATTTAGCAATTTGTATTGTTATATTAACTTTTATTTTCAAGCAATACTAGAATATAATTGTAATATTTTCACCCTTTCAGTCATACGATAACCACTGTTTTGAATGTTTGTGTCCAGCCATCCGCTCTTTGGCCGCCATGTACCTTTGTCAAGCGGTTCTGGATTCATAATGACTCAGGCAGGTCTGATTGTGACCAATGCTCATGTGGTGGCTAGTAGTGCAACAGTAACGGGCCGCCAGCATCTACGAGTGCAGCTTCACGATGGCCAGACGTATGACGCCTCCATCAGAGACATCGACAAGAAGTCTGACATTGCCACTATCAAAATTAATCCAAAGGTGGGAATCATTTCACAAGCATTAATGACCCATAACTATCAGTTTACCGCTCTTTTTTTATTGCCTTGTTTTCCTATCACACATTTTAGTAATAATCATATATTAGGTATCATTTGAAAGCTTAAAAACTAAAAAATCATCCTGTGAAAACCTTTTTGAAATCGGACAGTGAATTACCATGGACATGGTACTTTAAAAACCCTTTAGGGGACTCCTCCCCCAAGTGGGAGGTGTCTCATTTAAACTGTTAGTTCACCCAAAAATGAAAATTCTGTCAGTAATTACTCACCCTCAAAGGCTGCTAGTTGCATCTGCTGGCCCAGAAATGTTAGTAAAGACATCGTTAAAATAGTCCAAGTGACTACAGGGGCTCAACCTCAAGTTTATCCAGCAACGAGAATACTTTTTGTGTGTAAAAAAAAAAAAAAAAAGAAACTTTATTCAACTATTAATTTTCGTCCGTGTGGGCCTCTGACGTGAGTTCATGAGAGCACCACGACACTTCTCAGTTCTCTCGCATGCGTCGTGGCGCTCTCGTGAACTTACGTCAGAGGCCCACAAAGAAGAAAATAAATAGTTAAATAAAGTCGTTATTTTTGTTTGTATTTGCGCACAAAAAGTATTCTCGTCGCTTTATAAACTTAAAGGTGCTCTAAGCGATGTCATGCGTTTTTAAGGCCAAAACATTTTTTGTCACATACAGCAAACATCTCCTCACTATCCGCCAGCTGTCTGTCCCCTGAACACACTGTAAAAAACACGGTCTCTGCAGACACCCCAGGCTCCACAAACGGCAACAAAAACAAACTGGGCTAACCCGCACCACGAAACATAACACACTGTTCCAGCCAATAACCGACAAGAAGGATTTGGGGGTGGGGTTTGGGGGGTTAGTGCGCGGATGAGGAGGAGGGAGGGTCTAGCTAGCCTCTGTTTTGTTTGACAATACTTTGAACGTCTACAAGAAGTGACATCACCCAACATCGCTTAGAGCACCTTTAGGCTCAATCCCAATTCACCCCTTGCCTCTACCCCTTGTTTTCGAGTGTACCCCTTGGCCCTAAAAACAGAGTTACAAGGGCCAAGGAGTTGAAATATTCCCCTACGAAATGGAACAACCCTTCATAAATCCGATACGTCATCAGTCGTCGATGATCGCTCTGACGTTACGGAAGCGACAAGTTTTTACAGGATTTCTCCATGACAACGACTGACAATGAGCGCCACTGCTCTTACCTCTGAGCAGGGACGTCGTTAGGCCTATTTTAGGGGGGCTGAAGCTACCCCAAAATGTTCCTAAGACCCCCTAAATGATAATAAGAACAACAATAACAATTTGATTTATCAATAACCTCATTGGAATGAGTATACTCATAAGGAAAGGGGATACGGGATATTTTGGTTTCCTATGGCATACATCCCAAGTCTCCGGGAGTCTCCCGCATATTTATACCGCTATAAATATGCGGGAGACTCCCGGAGACTTGGGACTCCCTGATGCCCGCAAATTAGTTCAAATCTCCCGGAATCTCGAGCTTGCGAGCTCCAAACCATGTAGCTCACGGCAGAGAGGGAGAGAGCGAGAGACCTTGCGTGTGTGCAAATGTGCGCGCGTGTGCCTCACGAAGCGCATGGTGGTGTCATCTGGGGCTACATTTAAATGTTTAACCGTTTGCGAAGCCATCTCGCCGGTGATTCGCTATGTATTCTGCAAACTTTCTCGTAGCCCTCCGTTCGGAGTGTGCCTCTGAAAAATCTCTGTTTCGAGGGCTATGTAGCCCTACCCCTTCGCCCTACCCCTCTATCACAACAAGAATCGGGACACCATACCCCTAGGGCCAAGGGGTAGGGGCAAGGGGTGAATTGGGATTGAGCCTAAAGGTTGAGCCACTGTAGTCATTTGGACTATTTTAACGATGTCTTTACTAACTTTTCTGGCCCGGCAGATACAATACCTACCAGCCTATGAAGGAGTGAGCCAGCTCTCAGATTTCATCAAAAAATATCTTAATTTGTGTTCCGAAGATGAACGAAAGTCTTACAGGGTTAGAACAACAGTAGGGTGAGTAATTACTGACAGAATTTTCATTTTTGGTTGAACTAACCGTTTAACAAAAAAGTTCACCCAAAAATGAAAACTCCATCATTAATCACTCACCTTCATGGGGTTCCAAACCCATACAACCTTCTTTCATCTTCGGAACACAAATTAAGATATTTTTGATTAAATCCGAGAGCTTCCAGTCCCGCACTGGGAGTAGCGGAATTTACATATTCAAGGTCCAGAACGATAGGATAGACGTCATTAAGGTAATCCATGTGACTCCAGTGGTTTAACCTCAATTTTATGAAGCGACGCAAGTGCTTTGTTTGCACAAAAAACAAAAAACATAATTTACCACTTTATGAATGAAAATATTGAACCCTAATCCAGTAGGGGGAGCGCCACGACGCATGAGTGTTGTGTTGACTCAAGACAGGAAGTTGTTCCGTGAATGCGCTTTTGGACAATTTATTTATTTATTGCGCAAACAAAGCACTTGTTACTTTATTGATATCTTTCCTATCGTTTTGGTTGAATGTATAAATTGCATTGCTCCCAATGGAGGGACTGAAATCTTATGGATTTCATCAAAAATATCTTCATTTGTGTTCAGAAGATGAATGAAAGTCTTACGGGTGTGGAACGAGATAAGGGTGAGTAATTAATGACAGAATTTTCATTTTTGGGTGAACTAACCCTTTACCTACTTTATACTTTACTTTACTAACCTTTTACCTACCATATTTGGTGACTGTTTTGTGATAGAAGTTTTATTGTGACAGAAATGTAGTAATTTGTTACAGGAGAAAAAATTCAATGGAATGTGGGTGTCACCAGGTGGCTATTTTTGGTACAGTGCCTAACCAATTTTTGTGATATCAACTTCAAATTTGGAACACAACTTCAGTTATAAATATGGCCTTGAATTTTTTTTGTTGTTGTTGCAATTTTAGAGTAAAAAAATTAGTTTAGTACATTTGTTTTACAGTGCTTCAGCAATAACCCGCCGAGTGTCTTCTTTAAAAAGAGACCAACCTTAGTTATGTACTCAAAGCATTCATGAATTACAACCATTTAAGTTTGGATAGTGCATTTTCACATCTACGCTCAAAAAAGGGGGGTGACAGTTAAGGGATAATAGAATATAGGACCATTATATCTCATTTTTTATATTTTATAATATGTTTCCCTTGTCTCCATTATTTCCTTTTGTAAATGTGGAACAAGGCCTTGAGGCTGAAAAAGTTTAATCCTCAACCTTTCTTGCTTGTCAGTCTCACCACATTTTTCTTTATAGTGGAGTTTCCAGACACAAAGCCTATTAGCCAGTAGTCCAGAGTTCATCTTTCATAAAAATTCAAAATATAAAAACTCATCCAAAAATGGCAACACCTTTGACTCTTAAATCCCATGTTTATGACTCTAGAGGCAGATGGTTTATATCACACATCTAGACACACTTGGACATAACTGTAGCCTTATTTTAAGCACATGCTGACCTACATTTGTGTGTGGGAGTTTAGGAGGTTGTGTTGTAAGGTGTGTTTTGTTTCCTGATGCATATGGATCTGATTATGAAGATGTGTAAACCGTCTAGTGCAATATTTCTGTTTCCCATTTCTGAATTACACTTTCAAAGAGAAACTATTCAGAGTAGACATCCTTTGTTAACAAAAAAATGAAGAATGTTCCCATGTCAGAGAGTTGCAGATATTTTGTTTCTGTTTATAGTAGTTGATGTCATTTCCCCATCTCTTGCTCTGCAGCCTTAGACTTTTTCCACACTGCGCCCAATTTCTGATTTGTTTTTTAAAGTTGGTCTTAAGGATAGACTGTTCAAATGTTTTTGCAAGGACTGAAATCAGATCAGTTTGTTCAGGTTGTGTTATCAATTAAGCAATATTACATGAGCATTAGCGTTGTTGTTCATATCACCATCCCAGCCGTTGTTCTGAGTAAGTGTGTAAAAAAAATCTAAGTAGCACATCTTTACTTGAGGAAATAACATTTATTTCACCATTGAATGTCACTCACATATTGGCCGGGATAGCTTTGATTCGGCCATAGGCACGAGGCTGCACTTTATCAGCTTTTTACACTAACAGGATGATTGCATGTGTGGCATACAATAATGCAAAAAAAAAAAAAAAAGAAGTTAATACTGAGTAATGTAGTGGTGTTTCATTCCTGAGTGAAGCTGTGTTTTTGAACAAACAGAAAACATATGGACTGAATCACATTTCATTTGATTTAATTTTCATGAATTGTTCTGTTTATCTCCAGAAAAAATTACCAGTGTTATCACTGGGTCAGTCTGCTGACCTGAGGCCTGGTGAGTTTGTGGTTGCCATTGGAAGTCCATTCGCTCTTCAGAACACAGTCACAACAGGCATCGTCAGCACAACACAGAGAGATGGAAAAGAGCTTGGCATCCACGACTCTGACATGGACTACATCCAGACCGATGCTATCATCAATGTAAGACAAACAAGAATGGTGTTTTTAGGCTACAACAACTGTTTGATAGATGTTTTACCTGAATTTGATTGTCTATTTCTCTCTCTTTCATCATCAATGAGAAGTATGGAAACTCAGGAGGTCCACTTGTCAATCTGGTGAGTGGGAATTGAGTTTTACATCTAGATTAAGAGGACACTGGTTAGATATATTTAATATTGCTAGCTTTTTACATAATATTTCTGTCTTGCTAGGATGGTGAGGTGATCGGAATAAACACACTAAAAGTTACTGCAGGGATTTCTTTTGCCATTCCATCCGACCGAATCAATAAGTTCCTTGATGAATCCAATGATAAACAGCAGAAAGGTAAGCATCATGCCCAGAGGTAATGCAATTTGTTAGGGAATTCCAAAAATGAATTTCTGAACTCAACAGAAATTTTAGACAAATGGATGTTTATTTTCATTCAATTATATGGATTAATGAGGTGTTTGTGTGTCCCACCTATTAAATTATATTCTGCCAGCGGTAACAAAATGGCTACAAAACGAAGACACTATGCATGAAACAGCCTGTCCATTACATCCTTGGTGTCATTTACTTTGATTTCAGTCAAACAAAGGCTAGTCAGGACAAACTTCACGCAGTCTCAAGCTGTGAAAACTGCCTCAGGTGAGGTAATTGCTAGCAAATGTCACTTTGCTAGCTAGCTGCTAGTCATCTTGCTGGCCTGATGACATCAAACATGCAAGCTATAGCAGAATCAACTGAAATTGAACTGGTCCATCATACCATTAAATTACTTTGTGAGAGGAGGTAAAGTAAAGGTGCAGCATTGATGTTTAGGCCACAATGCTGAATTAGGTTGTTAACCGTTTTCCATGTTATACCGTAAAACTGCTATGCATGAATTTGTCCCAGTAACCTGCTACTAGCTAACTGCAAGTCAATAGAACTATTTGCTTCGGTGTTTTACGAAAATCGCTACCAAACAAAAAGGCAGTCATTATTTTGTTCAGTTCAGTTTTGTGCAGTGCTAAACTCATGTTTGTGAATAACACTCAGTATGGGATAACAGTTATCTGATGGTGCTTTCAAGTCCTCCTGGGAAGTTTGTATTTATGAGTTGGGAATGCGTACCAATGTACCAATTCTACCAAATAATTCTACAAGATTTTGATGAACTAAGAATGCGCATTAGTTTTTTTTTTGTTTTCTTTGCTTTCTTATGTTTGCCTTCAATTGAATTACTGAAGGTGCTGTAAACTGTATCGTTACTGTATCGGAATAGGACAATGTCGTATTTTGTACATGCAATTACAGTTTTGTTGTAAATGTAAACAAAAATATTTCAATCATTTCCACAAATTTACTGTCAATACCAGACCCTGCATCCCTGGCATTCGCCCTGTTTTCTCACTGACATGCCCCCAACTCAGAAGCTCAGGGCTCTAAGGAAATCCTGAATTTCCCAATCATATTTACTTTGTGGTGCAATTCATGTGCTTTTAACTCGTAAAAACAATCTTTCAGGCATGACTTGAATTCACTTTTTGAATTCTTGAATTCACACAAATTGTACAAATATCTAAAACTAATAATTTCTCTTTCAGATATAAAAGGCCCCAAGAAAAGGTTTATTGGAATCAAAATGGTCACTTTAACAGAAAAGTATGTTATGTCAATCAACAACATTGCTTTTTTTAAAAAAACAAAAAAACCATCACATTTATTCACATTTAATCACATTTATTAGTGTCAGGTATAATCAGTAAACCTTCTGAAAGGAGAAAAGTCTTTCTGCATCCCTTTTCGCTCAGATCTCTTCTTTTTTTTTCTTGTATTTCTCTTTTTTTCCTCAGCATAGTCCAGGGGTTAAAATGGCACAATCCAGACTTTCCAGATATCGGCAATGGAATTCTTGTCCATGAAGTTGTCCCGGATTCCCCAGCTCAGAAGTATGTCTAAAGGCCAATTCACACCACACCAACAGACGGCAACAGACACTTCATCGTTTTTTGTGATGTGCTGTAATCTGGTGACTGTCGGTGTTGATCTGCGTCTTTTGGTGCAGTGTATATCGGCCTAAAGCCAAACTATATATTTATTTTCACCCCACATTCTTTTCAAAATGCGTTTGAGCATATCATATATTAAGCATGCTGTTACATACAGTATATGTTGTTGCAACATCAATCAACTGCATTTGTATTTATCCCAAACTAATCACGTGACGTTCTCCTTTCATTGGTTCCTCTTCACAGGGGTGGGCTTGAAACAGGTGATATTATAGTGAAGCTAAACGGCCATCCATTGGTCAACACTGGAGAACTACAGGAGGCAATTCAGGGAGACATGCCCCTCCTTCTGGAAGTTCGCCGTGGTAATGATGATCTACTATTTAACATTGAACCTCATATCCTTATGCAGTGACTATGGCAGAGATGTGGAAACAGAGGAGTGATCTGAAGAACAAGATCAGCAGATTGGTAGACTCTGAAGTGTTCTTGAGTTTCTACAGCTGGATGAAAATGTGAAGAAAGTAAAGCACAATTAACATTGCATCTGGGCTTCAAAGGACAAATGCAGTAAAAACAATTGCCTAGTATGCGCACTGGATCTTCAGTCCTATTCATTATTTTTAATAAATAAATACATTTTTTATTAATGTCATTCTAACTCCAAAGTAATACAGTGTCTTTCTGTATGGATTGCCTTGGTCTTCACAATTAAGATCAATTATCATTTAGAAATAAAAAAAGAGGCACTTTGCCAATTATACACTTTATATTTACGCTACTGAATGCTTTTGGCACCTGATGAAGTGTATAATTTTCATTTGATTTGATATAATTGCTTACAGGAAAAACACCAGTCAGAGTAGTCTTTGCACACAGCTTTTGTAAAGGCAAATGCTGATATTGTTTATTAGTTTTTAAATGCCAAATATTTGCACAATGAATATGTATTTTGATAAATGACTATTTAATACTATTAAAAAACTATTATTTTTCAAGGCTGATTTAAAGTGTCTAGCACAGTTTTAACTTTTACAATGACTTTTGGAATGTCATCTAATAAATTGAATTATATCAGTCATTTTACTCAATGGTTTGTATCACACACTGTGTATCCAGGTCTCCTGTAGCTGGAAAGGCAGAATGAACTTTGTGAGAGTAGCTAGTAGTACAGTAAACAAAAAGATGGATTTCAACATCAAAGTTGATGTTAGAGTATGACAATATGTACTGTAATTTACAGTATATATTAATAATATATCTAATTTGTATATAAGAATGGGCACCCATCTATCTAATCACATAGAGGAATAAATAAAAAGAGATAAATAAATGTATGTTTTTATATTTACTTATATTTTTATTGTATATGGTTTGCAGAGCCGGACAGTAACGGAGTACATTTACTTGAGTACAGTACTTGAGTACAATTTTGAGGGATCTGTACTTTACTCGAGTATCATTTTTGGGGATTACTCATGACTTTACTCAAGTAAATTTGAGAGGCAAATATTGTACTCTTTACTCCACTACATTTCTATCCATAACCGTGAGTACCCGTTACTTCTATAAAAAAAAAAAAAAAAAAAAAAAAAAAAACTTGGAAACCCTTAATTTGTTGTTTCTCTCTCAAACGTGATTGGATTGTGCAGGCGCCACTGATTGGGACAGCCTATCAGCAAATCACCTTCACCTTCAGCTCTGAACTGACGCCAAAGTAAACTCCATGGTCAGATTTAGATAAGAGACAAAACCATGGATGAAACAGGTTCAAATGTGGGTGCAAAAAATCCATTAAAACTCTAGCAGAGGTTTGTCAGAGCGTTGCCATTGTGCATTGCCTTGTGGGCAAGTGAGAAATGTTAAATAAAGCAACATGGTAAAAAGATGAAAATGACTTGAATTAACTTTCGATTCCTTTTAGATGATCAAAGTTATTAACATTAACATTTTTCATAACTCCATGTAGGACGTTTCTGTACATAAATGTAAGCACGGTTCGCGTACCTACCCCGAAGTGATAAAATAAAATTCTGTATCAAATTTATATCAGCGTTTATCACAGGTTCGCGTTTAAAGTCTGTTTAGAGAGAACGGCGTCATCTTAGCGGCCCCTAATTTAATAACAAATGATCATTTCGCCGGAAGTGAATCAATCAAAACTAACTTTAGCTGGAAAATAACATTATTCAAGAACTGCTATAAACCCAAACCAATCTCTGTTACCTTAAATTATATTAAGTTTATCGCTGTAAAGCCGCTTTGAAACAATCTACATTGTTAAAAGCGCTATATAAATGAAGATGACTTGACACGACACTGTGGCAGTAGTAATGCAATATTTAGAAAATTTACTCTTGTTCTCTTGATACTCAAGTACTTTTAAAAACAAGTACTTCAGTAATTTTACTTAAGTAGACATCTGACTGTAGTACTTTTACTTGTACTTGAGTAAAATTTAGCAAGGGGTATCTGTACTTTTACTCAAGTAACGGAGCTGTGTACTCTGTCCACCTCAGATGGTTTGTGTTGGCACGTTAAAGACGATGGTCAGTCTGGTGGGGATTGACTCTTCTACAGATCGTTTCGTCAGTAGGTAAGGACAAGAGAAAGTCTGAGTGACTAATTTGAATCATTCACATTCGTTAAAAACAGTCGCTTCATTGAATCATTTACTCGATGAGTTTAAAAACACTGAGTCATGACGGAAGGAACAAAAGACCATTGTGTATTTGGTCAGTGTGTCAACGGTTAGCGAAGCAAAAAGAAACTGGCCATTGTCTAAAACGTAAGTTACTCGATTTTAAATAATTGAACTGTTGTATAAAATCTAAAAACTCCTGAAAAGATAACCTTTTAATATTAATGATCTTGAACACCCCTTTTAAACTAGCAACAGCAGAAATTCAGTGGCTTAATAAAAGAAGTAGCCAGCCTACACACAGAAGAGCTCCATGTGGGGCCTTAGAACTCGTTTTTGCATTCCACTGCGATCCATTTTCATTGTTTTGCTGTGTAATGTCAGACGAACGTTGACCGTTGCTCTCGAATCTCGCGTATGACACAGCGTTCTGGAGTCGAGACTTTTAAATGTAACTTCTCAATTTGTGCGTTTTTATACAAAGAAGCGTTCTGCGTGAATTAGGTTAGAAGCTTGTTTTTGACACGAAAAACAAAAAGGTAATTTTGACTTTTTAGCTCACATTTTCCCCTCAGAATTCCAATTGCCTAGTTTAATTTTTGTTTTAGAATAAAAAAAAAGTATTTTTATCTCACTATCCGGACTTTTCTTCTAAAACCTGCGAGTTAACATCAATGTTAATTGAGTTAAGGCTATCTTGCTATATCTGAGTTTATTTGGCAATTGTGACGTAAGGCTATCACAATTCTGAGTTAATAAGAATTAATAAGAAGAGCTTAGAATTGTGTGAGAAAAGTCAAAACTGTGAGATGTAAATCCGCAATTACCATTTTTTATTTATTTATTTAGTGGAAACAAGCTTTCAATAGCCCAAAAGACTCATTTCCAGCATGTGTGGGCATTTTGTGGTAAGTTTTCAGCATTCAGAGCAAGTGTTTCGACTGTCATTGGGTAATTAGCACAAACAGATTGAAAAAAAAGTGCAGTTTCATATTTTTGATTGATGAAATATAACAAAAATCATATGTAATATGGGGAAAGTAATACCTTTATCTTAGGGTTGAGGATGAGTGGATACTCCCTAGAACTGTTTCTCTCTGGTCATCATCATAAATCGTCACAGACATGTTATGAAATAGCAGGCTGCTATCCAGAACTTCCTCTGTCTCCAATAATTCACAGTTTATAGTTTCTTAAAATATATTTTAAAGAATGTTGCTGGATAAGATGTTCTCAACAAACATTGTAGCCTTCCTTTTAAGGTGATTTCAGGCAGTCAACAGCAGTTCCACACTCTAATTTCATCAAGGCACAATCCAAAACAGCTAGCAAAGCCTGTGACTCCATCACTGTCCTGAAGACAGGTAGGTGTGATTGGCACAGTGGTGGAATGTGACATGTCTGTGTAAATCAACACATCTCATCTACACAAAAAGTGCAAACAAAATATAGCTAACGCATTTGACATATTATTAGTGGTTGTAAAAAACAACAAGGTTACGTGCATTGAGTTACACATTCTTGCTGTGTAATAATAATCTGAAAAAAAATCATTTAGAAATGCATTTGTTTTAACCCTCAAAAGTGGACAAATGTCAAATTCTCTGTATTTATAACATTTTTCATTATCTGGCACTGGCCTTATCTGGATGCCTGTGATGCATCCTGTCTTAACTAGATGATTCATAAGTTCAAGTCCACAGGCAACCTTTTTCTGGAAGGTCACTTTTGAACACGTGTCCAAACTCTGACTCACATGTCAGTTCCTCTCTACTCTGTTTTGAGGCCGTTTAGAAGCGAAGTGTTTGTGTATCTTGGTCAATATGCTGTTTACTAGATAGAAAATAGAGACAAATATTTGATACTTTATTGCAAACCTTTATGGTTATGTTTATAGAGTAATTTAGACACATTTGCACTTGTGAAATTGGCAGTCACAGCAATATTATGTTAGAACTGCTAAGATGGTGTTGCAAATGGCCAAGAAGACATGACTAAAAGTGTCTGAACTTCAGGAAGTGGCAAGGCTGAATATTTACAAATATTCTATTTGGCAACACTGATTGGCAACCTTTTAATTTAGTTTTTTAATGTTTTTCCTATTTCACTTTTTAAAGGTACCCTATGTAGCTGTTTTTGTTCAAAATTAAATAAATGAGTCAATACATCATCAATCCTTCTTCCAAAACGTGTTTTTGTCTTACCCTAATTCACTATGGTAAGCCTATAAGTGTTTTTATTTTAGACCTGACTGGATGGTTTTCATGGGAAATTGCGCACAGTAATAAAACCAGAATCAACATGGCTTTTCGGAGGTGGCGAGAACTGAGGAATTTGAAATGTTGTAAAAGTGGAGATGGAGATTGTATGTTCATCAATATGCATTGTCCCATCCAAATAAATGAATAACAGAGTTCATTGTAAAGCATTATTTATTGTGAAGGGACATTTAATTATGGTTGTTATAGTGCTGTGCTGGAATGTATTTTCAAGGAAGTAACGTGTCTGTTAATGGGTATAGCTTCAGCTTGTCAGTTTGAGATCCTTCTTAGGTTTCTAAATTGTATATCTCTTAGTAGTGAATGTTTTATTTATGAGAAAGAACCATATTCTGCACAGTCACACAGAACGAAAGCACAACTAAAAACAACGTTCTTCTACAAAATGCATGCAGTTTCGTTTTTTTAACTGCTAGAGTGACAAAAGTTACAAAGTGAACCTTTAATGTAGGCAATGTATGTTAGTGAGAAAGAGAGTTGAGTAAAATCAAAACCTGAATAGTTAGAAGGATGATGCATGCAGTATTCTATTTGACTGCCACACTTTCTGTGTCCTAGTTTATTTTGGAGAAAGTAAAACCAACGCTGTGACAAAGCAGTCTGAAACCTCAAGACCTTCACTGTAGACTTGATCTGATTCTGAACTTCAGCAAACTTTTATTTTGGTTCATGTTGTGGTAGAGCTGTGGGATTGAGACATTATTGTGGATTTGGAAGACTCCAAGAATAGTAATTATATTAATAAGATTTTTGGAGTGGTTATTGGTATGATGTATCTAAAATATAGTGGACTGATTTTTACCTCCTGAGGTTAATACCAGAGCCATAGCACAGCAGTAGCACACGTGTTTATGACACATAAGGTTTTTAGTGCTCCAGTGAAGACACAAGTCTGTGGCCAAACCACATCATTTCCCAATCCCACACACCCCTCCTCCCTCCTACTCTTTCCTGTCATCATTCTTTAATAAAAGGTTTAAACTTTTCTTGGCAAAGGTTAAAATTAGGTCGTTTGACATGTCCATTTCCTACAGTTTCCCATCTTGGATAAAGCTTACGTTTATGAAGGCAGGCAAAGTCATATTTAATTTTCTGTATAGAGCAGTTTGTGAGCACTCTCTGGAGGAACAGACCATCAGAATAAAAAATAAATTAAAAAAACAGCTCATGCCACATGCACTTTTAACTGCTGAGGAGAACATTGCAGATGTTTTGATTGACCTTATCGCATTGAGTGCTAATTCATACATATAGGCTATTTACATTCAGTATATCTGTCTTTTGCAACTGCACAGTATATCGTGCTTGAGTACACTTGTTTGATGTTACTACTTGTTTTAACAAGTAATTCTTTAAGAGATTTCAGCAATGTTTATATTTTAGTTCAACTTATCATTTCTACATTAAACACTGCTCGGTTCCAGTTGTGACTGATCTACTCAAGCTGCCAATACCTATACATATTTTCACTTTCACATGTTGTTTTCTTAGTTTTTGAAGTCAGTACCGCAGTCAGTTTTTAACCAACCACTAGATGATGCTGTTTGTTTAGACATCGGGGAAGTCCTGCTCTTTGAGAGACGTGGCACAGTCCTGCATCTACTTTCTTGTGTTTATTCTAGTGTACTTGTCCTTCTCAGGCTCTTGAGTTGCTCTTCTATCAGAGGTTTGCTGCACCTTGCAAAAGTTGTTTTCTTAATCAATAGTTTTTGTCTATTTTAGTTAAATTATCCTCAAACCAGATAAAATTGAATTAGCAAAATTGAGTATAATGTTAAGACTTGAAAGATATTTTGTATTAAGCTGCCTATATATATGTATATATATATATATATATATATATATATATATATATATATATATATATATATATATATATATACAGTATCTCACAAAAGTGAGTACACCCCTCACATTTCAGCAAACATTTTAGTATATCTTCTCAAGGGACAATGCTATAGAAATGGAACTTGGATATATTTTAGAGTAGTCAATGTGCTGCTTGTATAACAGTATATATTTACTGTCCTCTGAAAATAACTCAACATACAGCCATTATTGTCAAAATAGCTGGGAACAAAAGTGAGTACACCCTAAGTGATAATAGCTGTACGCTGTTTAACCATGCAAAGCCACATGTCCTATTCATCATGTTCATGTTTTTGTCTGCCTGACAGGACCATACAAATGTGTGTATCTTGTATTAGAGCAGTTCAAATTTGTGCTTTGAGTACAATTCTCTCATACTGACCACTGGATGTTCAACATGGCACCTCATGGCAAATAACTCTCTAAGGATTTGAGAATTAGAATTGTTGCTCTCCACAAAGATGGCCTAGGCTATAAGAAGATTGGTAACACCCTGAAACTGAGTTTCAGTACAGGCCAGGGTCATACAGAGGTTTTCCAAGACTGGTTCCACTCGTAACAGGCCTTGCAAGGGTCAATCGAAGAAGTTGAGTCCTCGTGCTGTGCGTCAGGTGCAGAAGCTGGCTTCAAAAAACAGACGCATGAGTTTTACCAGCAATGCTTTAGAGGTTGCAGAAGCGGAAGTTCAGCTTGTCAGTGCTCAGACCATACGCCACACACTGCAACAAGTCGGTTTGCATGGCCGTCGTCCCAGAAGGAAGCCTCTTCTGAAGCTGGCTCACAACATGGCCCGCAAACAGTTTGCTTAAAGCAACCTGTCCAAGAGCATGGAACCATGTCCTGTGGCCTGATGAGACCAAGATAAACTTGTTTGGCTCAGATGGTGTTCAGCATGTGTCGCGAAGCCCTGGTGAGGAGTACCAAGAAAATTGTGTCTTGCCTACAGTCGAGCATGTTGGTGGTAGCATCATGGTCTGGGACTAGATGAGTGCTGCTGGTAATGGGCACTCAGCATGATAACGACCCCAAACACACCGCCAAGATGACAACTGCCTTGCTGAGGAAGCTGAAGGTGAAGGAGTGGCCAAGTATGTCTCCAGACCTGAACCCTATTGAGCACCTGTGGTGCGTCCTCAAGCGGTCGGTGGAGAGGCGCCATGTGTCTAACATCCAGCAGCTCCATGATGTCATTATGGAGGAGTGGAAGAGGGTGCAACAACCTGTGCAGCTCTGGTGAATCCCATGCCTAGGAGGATTAAGGCAGTGATAACAATGGTGATGACACAAAATATTGACACTGGACACAGTTTTGACATGTTCACTTAGGGTGTACTAACTTTTGTTGCCAGCTATTTTGGCAATAATGGCTGTATGTTGAGTTATTTTCAAGCAGGACATTGACTACTCTAAAATCTATCCAAGTCAAGTCAAGTCATCCTCATTTATATAGCGCTTTTAACAATGTAGATTGTTTCAAAGCAGTTTTTTACAGAGATAAACATATAATTTAAGGTAACAGAGATTGGTTTGTTTTTATAGTGGTTCTTGAATAATGTTATTTCCAGCTAAAGTTAGTTTTGATTGATTCACTTCCGTTGAAATGGTCATTTGTTATTAAATTAGGGGCCGCTAAGACGACACCGTTCTCTCCAAACAGACTTTAAACGCGAACCTGTTATAGAGGCTGATGGCATTCACATGTGCATTAAAAATTGATTCTATTGTTATGTGTGTTTGAATATATGTGCAAAGGTTTGTAATTCCCTACAAACCATGCCTAAACAAACTACTTGTCTTGCCTATCAATTTTGATGCAGAATTTTATTTTATCACTTCGGGTTGGTACGCAAACGTCTACGGTTACGTATGTAACCCTCGTTCCCTGAGTAGGGAACGGAGACGTTACGTCGGATGACGACGAATGGGGGTTTCGCTTAGAAAGCCTATCAACTTCGAGTATTACAAAACGAGCCAATGGCAAAGAAATGCCATGGGTCTGCGGAATTTGCATGACTTAACTCCGCCCCACCTCGTGGGTATAAAAGGAGGAAGTCCGCAACAGCAGTTTATGTTTCTTCGCTGAGGAGCCAAGACTGAGCTCAGGCGATCCCCGCGGTACAGCGGAAAGTGGCAGGCAGACGTAACGTCTCCGTTCCCTACTCAGGGAACGAGGGTTACATACGTAACCGTAGACGTTCCCTTTTGTTGTCACTCCGAGTTACGTCGGATGACGACGAATGGGGTTACCAGTCTAATCACGCCACCTTCTCAGCTGTCTTCCAGTGCCCTGCGTAAATCGAGATCCCTGTCATAGACTGGACGAAGGACTCCATTTAACACAGGAATACCAAGGTACACTGGGAAGCATATCCCAAGCTAGGGGAAGTATGCAATTAATGCCAACCCAGAGAGGGGGGGACTTAGAGAATACACATATGACCCGAAGGATGCATATGGGGAACACTGGGGTGTCCAGCCGCAGGTGGAATATTTCAACCCCAGGGGTGGCAAGGTGGCTTGCCAAGGGAAAGACACATGCTCAGAGAGGCTTACAGTGGAAATACACATGTGGGGGTCGCTCAGGGGAGGGACCATGCACACGGGAGGCACCTAGCCGACGCGCAGGCAATAGACACTGGCGCTGACGTCAGGAGTGCTGGAGGAGCTCAGGGCTTACGGGGAAGCTCACCTGAGGAGAATATCGCACGTATCCAGTCCGTGGAGTGGAATGGCGAGCAAGCGAAGACACCTGAGCGGGTCCGGTACTAGCTGGTTGAAGTGAGTACATGAGAGGACACAGGCTCCACTCGGAGATTATAGAATCTGGCGAATGTGTTAGGTGTCGCCCAGCCTGCAGCTCTGCAGATGTCTGTTAACGAGGCGCCATGCGCTAGAGCCCAAGAGGATGCCACACTCCGGTTGGAGTGGGCAGTCACACCAAGGTGGCACGGTCGACCTTGCTGCTGGTAAGTCAAGCAATGGCGTCCACTATCCAGTGAGACAACCTTGCTTGGAGAGAGCCTTTCCCTTCAGCTTCCCACCATAACAGACAAAGAGCTGGTCAGAGGTCCTGAAACACTGCGTCCTGTCTACATAGGCGCGGAGAGCGCGTACTGGACAGAGCAGTGCCAAGGCTGGGTCTGCCTCCTCCGGGGGCAGCGCTTGCAGGTTCACCACCTGGTCCCGAAAGGGAGTGGTAGGAACCTTGGGCACATATCCGGGCCGGGGTCTCAGGATCACGTGAGAGAAAGCCGGTCCGAATTCCAGGCACGCTTCGTCGACGGAGAATGCGTAGAGGTCCCCTACCCTCTAGATGGAGGCCAGTGCAACCAGGAGCGCTGTCTTCATAGACAGGAACTTAAGCTCAACTGATTGCAGGGGCTCAAAGGGAGCACTCTTCAGGGCAGTTAGAACCACTGAGAGGTCCCAAGAGGGAACGAGAGGAGGACGAGGAGGATTCAGTCTCCTCGCTCCTCTCAGGAACCTGATGACCAGGTCGTGCTTCCCTACCGACTTACCTTCGACCAAGTCATGGTGTGCGGCAATAGCGGCAACATAGACCTTAAGGGTGGAGGGAGACAGCCTTCGCTCCAACCCCTGCTGAAGGAAGGAAAGCACAACGCTGATCGAGCATCTCCGGGGGTCTTCTCGGTGAGAAGAGCACCAGTCGACGAAGAGGTTCCACTTCAGCGCATAGGCGTGTCTCGTGGACGACGCTCTAGCGGAAGTGATGGTAGCCGCCACCGCTGGTGGAAGGGTACTCAAACCTACCTCGAGCCGTCCAGGAGCCACACGTGGAGGCTCCAAAGATCGGGGCAAGGGTGCCACAGGGTGCCCCGTCCCTGAGAAAGAAGGTCCTTCATCAGAGGAATGTGCTAGGGAGGTGCTGTCGCGAGGACTACAAGTTCGGGGAACCAGGTCCGGTTGGGCCTATACGGCACGACCAGAATGACCCGCTCCTCGTCCTCCCTGACCCTGTGCAAGTCTGCGCAAGAAGGCTCACTGGGGGAAACGCATATTTGCGGCCCGGCGGCCGGCTGGGCGCCAGTGCATCCGTGCCGAGCGTGCCCTCGGACAGGGAAAAATACAGGGCGCAATGGGTCGAGTCGTGAGAGGCAAACAGATCTATCTGTGCGTCCCCGAACTGGTCCCAAATCAGCTGAACCGACTGGGGATGGAGTCGCCATTCTCCAGGGAGGGGCTGAAGCCGTGAGAGCTCGTCGGCTGCACAGTTAGCTCCGGGAATGAAAATGGCTCGAAGCGACCTCAGATGCTTCTGACTCCATAGGAGGAGGTGGCGGGCGAGTTGTGACATACGGCGGGAGCGTAGACCACCTTGATGGTTGATGTATGCTACAGTAGCGGTATTGTCTGAACGGACTAGTACGCGTTGACCCCTGAGCAACGGAAGCGGTGCAGGGCAAGGCGTACTGCCAACAACTCGAGGCAATTGACATGCCATAGCAGCTGGGGTCCTATCCAGGAGCCCGCAGCAGCATGTCCATTGCACATGGCGCCCCAGCCCGTGGAGGAGGCATCTGTCGAGACAACAACATGCCGGGAAGCTCGTTCCAGGGGGACACCCGCCCTGAGGAAACTGAGGTTCGACCACGGGGTGAAGAACTGACGGCAGGTCGGAGTAACTGGTACTCGCCAAACAAGCCAAAGCTGAAGCGGTCTCATATGAAGCAATCCGAGCGGCGTGACCGCGGCTGCAGATGCCATGTGCCCCAGGAGCCTCTGAAAGTGTTTCAGTGGAACCGCACTCTTGCCCTCAAGTTGTCTCAGGCAAGTCAGCAGTGACTGCTCGCGCTCGCTCGTAAGCTGCGCGGACATGGCGACCGAGTCGATGTCCATACCGAGAAAAGAGATCCTCTGCACGGGGCAGAGTTTGCTCTTCTCCCAGTTGACCCGAAGGCCCAGACGAGCTAGGTGCCGGAGCACTAGTTCCCTGTGTTCGCAAACCTGATCTCGAGAGTGAGCTAGGATCAGCCAGTCGTCGATATAACTCAGGATGCGAACCCGTGTTCCCGAAGGGGAACAAGGGCAGCCTCGACGACCTTCGTGAAGATGCGAGGAGACAGGGCTAGCCCGAAAGGGAGGACCGCGTACTGGTATGACTGCCCCTCGAAAGCAAACCGTAGGAACGGTCTGTGTCGAGGAAGAATGGAGACATGAAAGTAGGCGTCCTTCAGGTCGATCGCTGCAAACCAATCCTGGGGCCGAATGCATTCGAAAACGTGTCTGGCGGTGAGCATCTTGAATGGCAGCCTGTGAAGGGAGCGGTTCAGCACGCGCAAGTCCAGGATAGGCCGTAACCCACCGGTTTTCTTGGGGACAATGAAGTAGGGGCTGTAGAAACCAAACCTCATCTCGGCTGGAGGGACAGTCTCGATTGCACCCTTCGCCAGCAGGGTGGCAATCTCTGCTCTCATGATGGGGGCATTGCCACCGACCAAAGTGGAGCGGACTCCCATGAAGCGGGGAGGAGACCGTGCGAACTGAATCGCATAACCGAGCCTGACGGTCCGCGCGATCCAGCGGGACAGACGGGGAAGCTCTAACCAGGCTCCCAGGAACTGAACCAGCGGGATCATGCGAACGACAGGCGTCCCCCCGGAGGGGCAGCGAAGCGGAGTAACTAGCCCAGACGTGGACGGCATAGTGGCCCGGTGTGGGGGCACAGTTAGCAACAGCGCCCTGGCAGAGGGGGCCAGGGGAGGAACCAGCCTGGTCGTCCCGCGGGGGCCTGCTCTGCCAGGGGTCTGGCGACAGAGGGGGACAGGGGCGAAGCGGTCCGTGGACGGCACGCCGTGTCAACGGCGCTCTGTGTCGTCCGAGAACTCTATGTGCTCAGAGACGGGAGAGTCAGTTCTTTGGAGAATAAGGATTCTTCCCCGGCCCTCCACCGGGGAAAGGAGTGGTCCTGCTACCAACTCCTGGAAAGAACTGAGTCCCATCTCTGAGGAGCCGCTCTCAAGAGCGCCGCCTAACCCGGCGTGTAGCGGGGGGCGGGGCTGGAGAGGGCTGTGGTGTCCGACCACGGCCTCCAAAGCCGGCCGGGTGAACGGGTGGGGTGGGAGCCGCGGGGGGGCGCCCTCGGCGGTGGGCAGACCGAGGGACCTGAGCGGACGGCGGGGCCGTCGGGACAGAGTCAACCTCAGCCTGCTCCATCCCCGAGGAGCCCGTCTCAGGAGCGCCGCTTTACCCGGCGTGTAGCGGGGGGCGGGGCTGGGCGGACGGCGGGGCTGTCGGGACAGAACCAACGTCAGTCTGCTCATGGGCGGCTGAGAGCTGTTGGGCAAGCCCTCAACCGCACCGCCGAAGGGGCCGACCTGGGATATGGGAATGTCGGACAGACGGGTCCGCGCCCATCAACCCAGCACATCAGACAGGTTCAGCCACAGAATGGTGAGCATCACCTGACCCAGGGAGCGTACGGCCACTTTCGTCGCTCGGAGAGCAAGGTTAGTGGCGGCGCGCAGCTCAGTGAAGAGCCCTAGGTCAGTCCCGCCCTCGTGCAGGTCCATGAGCATCTGGGTCAGGTAGACCAGCAGACTGACCATGGCATGCAGTGAGGCGGCTGCCAGTCCCGTGGCGCTATAGGATCTCGCCACAAGCGTAGACGAAAAACTACAGGCCACGGACGGGTGCTTAGGATTGCGCCGAGAAGAAGCACTCTGAGGACACATAGCATCGCAACAGAGCGTTCAGCTGGGGGAACCCCAGTGTACCCATGGGCAGTGGCCCCATCGAGGGGAGGAAAGGCGGATGAGATCAGCGAGCGGTCCCTAATCTCATCATGCACGTCCGGGAAGAATGGTATTGGGGTTGCCGTGGACGAGGGTCGGCGGCCTTACCCAAAAACCAATCGTCCCAGGAAAGCATGGCCGTCATCTCCGGATCAGACTCGACGAGTCGTCACTTCCAGGAAAATCAAACCCACCTAGTGAAGCTGCTACAAACATAGTATCATCCTCTGTAGCTTCAAATGAAACACACGGGCCACCAGAGGGTAGACCTGTGGGAATCACCTGTACACTAGCGGGCACCGTCATTAAAGAGGGGGGCTGGGGTCGCGGACACATAGTCGGCGCCTTGTTCCAGACCCTAACCCTCAGGTCACCCTGGCCACCAGCCGAAGATCGGGGGGTGGATGAGGGGACTCTCACTCATGTGAGTTCACCGAGTCTCGACCTTAATGACGCGATGATCATCGTTTCCACGGAGAAAACATGAGTCATCCACGAGCGCTGCTCTAGCATGATCAAGCCCAAACATACTAGACAACGCTCGTGCCCATCAGAGTCCGATACCAAGCTGCTGCACCATTCTTTTTTTTTTTTTTTTTTTGAAATGCACGGGCGAGCCGTCTTTAAAAAGACGTGCCGCGTGCGAGCTCTTTTAGTGAGAGAAAACTCAAGTGTTGAAGCACCCGGGGAGACACGCACCGACTAGCAGACCACTGCAACAGATCAGCAGGAAGCACGCGCTCGCCGTAGATCGCCATCACACCAACACTCGAGGTACTCGTTTGTGAAGCTGACAATTCAGAGATGGCTTGTGGAGAGAAGAATAAACTTGATTCCGAAGCGAAAACATAAACTGCTGTTGCGGACTTCCTCCTTTTATACCCACGAGGTGGGGCGGAGCTAAGTCATGCAAATTCCGCAGACCCATGGCATTTCTTTGCCATTGCCTCGTTTTGTAATACTCGAAGTTGATAGGCTTTCTAAGCGAAACCCCCATTCGTCGTCATCTGACGTAACTCGGAGTGACAACGAAAGGGAACCGAAAATTCCACAATGCTTTATCTGTAGAGTGGTATAGGGATCCTCCATAGGGAGAGGCTAGTTGGCACTTCATCCAGGTTTCATTTCTATAGTATTGTCCCTTGAGAAGAAGTTTGCTGAAATGTGAGGGGTGAACTCACTTTTGTGAGATATTGTATATATTTATATGTGTGTGTATATATGTATATATATATGTGTTGTGTTGTGCGTGCGTGCGTGCGTGCGTGCGTGTGTATTTTAACATCACCTCGCCTCACTAAATTTTTCTAAATGTTTTGATCATTTTAACTTATTTAGAATTTTCTAGTGGAAAACAAGTCAAAAAATAATTATGAAAAAAATATATATTTGTTAAATTATAAAGTAAATAAACAGAACAATTCCACCAGTGTTCTGGCCCTAATAAGACTTTGTTTGCAAAATGACTATAATAAGATATACAGTATTGCAAATATTAACACTGCATGCCAAATCTCCTTTAAATGCTTGTCCATTTTTCATAATAACCTTTCCTTCACACTAATGGCATAGCAGAGCACTATAATAGGAAGGCAAGCCAGAACATGTTCCTATCATTTTTTTTTAATCCAGTGATTTAGGTCTCTTTTTATCTTTTTTCTTTCTCTATTTCTGAAATTGCACCATTGGACAACCTTTAAAGAAACTCACAATTACACATTGGGGCCCTCCTGCATAGAGACTCTTTAGCATGGACTTTTTTTCCTGCAAGTGGTAAAAGAGCAGTGAGGATTCATACCTCTGGAACACACAGTAGACAAAAGCAGTTAAACACGGGTCACAGACAAACTGGCATCTGCTCCACTGTCTCTGCGCCAGTACAGATTATCTGTTTCCTGCACACGCTGTGCTAATTCTCATGTTATGACATCTGGTTATGACATTTTTGGATAATAATTAAACATAGTTGAACTCATAGCAAAATATAAAATTTTATTACAGCTAATGATGTTGCATACACTTAAAACCTCCAACCTCAAATGCATCCTCTGAACCTCTGACTGAGTCTCAATATAAGTTAATGTCCTTTTTGAGAGCCAGCATACATATTTATATATACATATAGAAATCTAGCTCATCTACTGTATATACTGTAGCATTTGGAGATTTGTGTGTGTGTGTGTGTGTGTGTGTGTGTGTGTGTGTGTGTGTGTGTGTGTGTGTGTGTGTGTGTGTGTGTGTGTGTGTGTGTGTGTGTGTTATTTCAGTGGATGACTTGCCAGTGTTTATTTATTGGAAGCAATTCTCTTGGGAATGTTTTGTCTTGATGTGAAACAAAAAATATCAATATTCTGTTTAAAAGTAAATGTTTGTTTGCAAGCTTGATGTAACTTGAAACTACCTCTGTGATTCAAAATATAATTGCATTTAATGCTCACCAACATGCCAGTTAAAACGATCATTTGTGATTAGTCAGTTATTATTAAAACTTCATGTTAAAATCAACACTTAATCTATTGGCCGATCTGTCTGGTTCAAGACTGATATATAAATGACCCATCTGTCATAGAAAGTCATCCACATAGCAACTATATTTCTGCTGTTTTGAGTTGACCTGGTCACCCCCCCAAAAAATCCCATGAGCCAGTGATGGCATGTTGTTGTCCAGTATACTTGATTCATCTGAAACTTGCTATTTGTAATGTGTTCCAGTCATACAGTTAGAATATGAAAAAGGTCACACAAGGAGATAATACGGTATCTTATTGGGTCAAACCTAAACAGAAGACAAATCATCTTCAAATCAGAACAGATAATTATCCTGATCTCAGGCATTTAGAGTTGAGCGATTAGTTACAGCTGTTGCTAAGCAACATCAGAATGGGAAGACTATATGCTAATTTAATGGTTTTATTAACTGGTTGTATCTCTAATTATAATGCATGGGCTGATCTACAGTATATGTGACCCTGGACCACAAAACCAGTGAAATGGGTAATTTATTTTAAATTGAGCTTTATACATCATCTGAAAGCGGAATAAATACGTTTTCCATTGATGTATGGTTTAGTAGGATAGGACAATATTTGGCAGAGATACAACTATTTGAAAATCTGGAATCTGAGGGTGCAAAAAAATCAAAGCACTGAGAAAATCGTTTTTAAAGTCCACTCTGCTGCATTCACTCACAAATCTAAATGTTTTATATATTTACGGTAGGAAATTTACAAAACAAATCGATAATTTTGACCCATACAATTCTTGGCTATTGCCACAAAATATGTTTAACATTAAACATGCTTCTTTCAGTTTTAAAAGAGACATTTTGTAACGTGTAAGCAGAGAGGGAATCCAGATGCAAGCACAAGTTTTAATAGATAAACATAAATAGAAAAATAATCCAGGAACAAAGATAAAATAAAGAGAAGGCAGGAGAACAACGACAGGAATACGCAAACAGCAGTAATGACCGACAAACAACAACCAAAGCACAGAGGTTTAAATAGACTGGTTAACAAGGGGCTGAGGAGGGACAGGTGATGGTGATTGATGTCATGGGAACTAATGAGGGTAACTATGGTGACATACAAGGTACAAGGCAAAACTGGAACTAAACACAGGAAGTGATCACAGAAACAATGGGGAACTAAGACTATACTTCAACATATAATTCCTTCAAAACACAAGACAGTACAGGGATCGTGACACATTTATGTATGACAATTTAGCACACACAACAACATTTTTGACTGATGCAGGCTTGTTGGCTGCAAATAGTTTACATTTGTGTTTTAGGCCTGTAATAAACCATGTAGAAAATGATATGTTGGGCTACTGTTTAACATTAACATTAAAGGCCAAACCAAAATGCAGGAAGGGAAAACTGATTTGAGGGCCAGATTTAAGGATAAACTAAACACTTGTGGGATGTAAGACTTTTATGTAAACCATGTAATTTGATGTATCATGCACATCAAATGTTTGAGACCCCTGATCTAAACTGATAATATCTCGCTTAACCTTTGGCTTATTCCTTTTACAGCTGAAGCCTGCAGGTTTTTTTTATTTGTTTTCCCTTTTTAGTCAATATTACCAGTTATTTCCAGATGTTATTTGTTTTGAACATGTGAGGCCACCCAGTGGTGTTCTGATGAAATACAAAATCAAACAAAATTCAAACAGAGGAAGGAGGGAGGGCGGGCAGGCGGGGGCTTAGGAGGAGGAGGACGCAGACGGTAAAACCCAGGACTAGGGAGGAGATGTCGATGGGAGGAGCCAGAGAGTGACCCCAGTGTTTCCCACAGGATTTTGTGAAACTGTGGTGGGTGGACCTTGATTTCCCTTAGAGGATTCCGGGGGCATATTCCCACACAACACCGCAACCCAATTTTTAATGGGAAAATCCAAGATCATAAACCGTATAACAGGCAGTGGTCAAAAGCATAGGGTAATCAGCCCAAACAATGACTATCAAATCCAGAGAGTAAGACGAACGAGAAAACCAAGACACAGGCAGATAACAAAATCCAGGAACATGGAAAACAGTGGAAAAGCTCAGAAATGCAGTGTTACATGGACTTTGCAGGGAACGAATGTGAAAACCAGGGTATTATAGGGTGAGTTAAACAAGGTAATGAGACACAGGTGGATTTAATCAGGGATGATGAGTCCAGGCAGAGAGTTATGGGAAATTTAGTTTCATTAGGGAATGACAATAGTCCGGGGTGGAGTGCCCTCTGGTGGTAATGATGGGCACTCTCACTGGTAATCGTCACACATATATTTAAAAACAAAAAATAAATTAAACTTTCATAAATAGTTTTATCCTAATTTCTGTACATACAAGAGATAAACCCTTGAGCTTTTATTTTGACAGAAACTGCAGTCGAGCTTTTATTTTGGCGGAAAACAAGTTAAAGTCGTCATGAATCGGAAGTTGAGATTGTCCTTTTTTCCTTATTGTGACATATATACGAATGAAATGGCTTCTGAAATTAGAAAAAAATTTAGGGCGGGGCTTGATTTCTTCCTTCGGGAATTGATTGGATCGTTGGAAGTTGGGCGTTGCTAACAAAATGGAGACAGATTTGAATGCCAGTTTACAGTCAGTTGTGGAGGATATCTCCACCGGACTCACCACCGTTACCCTCCCATGAAGCATTTTTAATTGAGAAACCCGACGATGAGAAGGAGGAGGAGCAGACAAATTTTCCTGAAGGAATCACCCCATGTTTATATGAGCCTCCCGCGAAACAAGATGAGGCGGCTGATAGTCACGCCCTCTAGTAATAGTTTTTGACCGGAAGAGAAGAGAAGTCGTTTCGAGGGGGGAGGGAAGGGTAACGTAGTTGATTAAAGATTATAAGGGTACATGAATTTAAAAAAAAATAATGAAGTGCACAGATAAATCATTTATAGTAAACACTACAATATTGCATATAAAAATACGAATGGTAAAATTTGATTTCATGACAACTTTAACAAACGCGTTTCATTACAAATCTAGTGAAATGCTGTAATTGTCAACTATGCAAATGTGGAAATAATGGTAACTGGTGCCCAGCAGATTAAAGGCCCACGGTGGAGCCGATGGAGGGAGGAGCCTTGGCAGAATGGCCAGGCGAAACCAGGGGGATGACTGACAGAGGAGGAGACTCAGGCAGGGCCAAAGAGACGAAAAGGCCGGATGACACTTAGGCTGCATTTACACTGCAAGTCTTAATGCACAGGTCCAATCTTTTGACTATATCTGATTTTATTGGCCCGTCTGTACATTCACTTTAGACAGGACTGGTATTTGATATCTCTGTTTGATATCTCCATAGTGGAAATGATGGCCGGTTCACGCACCTGGTTAGACTAGGCTATCCTTAGCACTGGGTCTCCGGTGGGCACTTGCTTCACCTCCTGTTTGGGATTTTGCTTTTGTATAGTGGTGGGTTTGTGTTCTAAGTCTGTGATGGGCTCGTCTTGAGGTCCGCTGGTGGTTTGGCTGATGGTGCAATATGTGATGCGATCGCTAGCAGGTTTTGATCATCCTCACTCTCACCGTTGGAGATGGGGTAATAGTAAAATCTACTCAACGTACTTGTGGAATGTCCTTTGAGGGGCATCTCAGGGCAGGGGCGCTCCTTGGTCTAGATAATTAACTAGACACAGGTGAGACATAGACATAGGAAACTGAACTTGGAACAGTGCAAAACTAACAGGCTAACAACTCAAAGAGTGCGTCTCAATCAGCTCCCCAGCCTCCCTATAGGTTTTGAATGAATATATTGTGAACATGAATTCGGGCACTGGTAAGGACAGTAAGGACCCTGGCTCACTACACATTGGGACACTGATGACTCTATTTTCGGCTACTTGACATCTATCGCGTGTCATTATGTGTAGTGAGTTGGCTCACATGATTTATGTTTTGCGCTTCAGAAATTATGTTAAGAGAGCATAGTGAGCATTGATGCGCTCTGATTTTCACGGTGTGTTTTGGGACTTGTCAGGGGGAGAATGTGTCAGTGCACTGGATGGATTTTGTGTTTCAGACAGCCCTTAAAAAAGGGCAGACTCCCTGAACAGTGCCCTGACTACTGAACTAGGGAGCTGATTAAGATGCACACAAACATAACTCAAACCCAGAAACAGACAACACACTGGGTATACATACGATTTTTGTGTACATGTGGTTTCAGTTTAAATGTACAGTACATTTTAGTGTGAACTTGATGAATAATGATTTCTGTGTTGACAAAATATATGAAAAATGATATGCATACAGGTATATACAATTTATATGCATATTTTACACACAAAATGTGAAAATGGTTAATGAATAAGACTGTTGAATTTTTCTTATAACCGAGAGGAACAGACTTTTAATCACTCACTCCTTCAGAGTTCTATTCCTGGAGGCTGAAGTAAGCACATGTTGTCATTTATGCAGCTCGCCTCAGTTAAGAGTTTGCACACAGACTGATAAGGGAGAAGGAACAAGCAGAGAGTGCTTTTGCACATTGTAGTCTGTCAATTACTTACCGAATTCAAGCTCCACAGACACACACACTAAAGCACTATTACAAATGGAGCATCTAAGCCATAGTAAATCACCTTTGAAGCGAATCTGGACACATTATATAAAACCACTGCGAGGAATAAAATAGCAAAGGTGATGGAGACTATGAGACCCAGCAAATAGGGTGTGTTTTATTTTCCCGGCTAAAAATTGGCAGTGTTTGAAGAATTCAGACACATTTCCTCTAATAGCACTCGCCAAGATTAAAGGCCTTCCAGAAAGCTTATTACTCTTTTTTTTCTTTTTCCACATACTTTATCTCTAATGCTCCTTATTGATGTACTTTTGTCTGTCTTTCTCTATTTCTTTTTTTTTCTTTTTGGTCATTCTTCATGATCTCCTCTACAAGAATGTTTTTCCAACCACGTTCTTCACATTTATTAAATGAATTTTACCCTATCTGCCAGAGGTTGGAAAGAGAAAGAGAACATTTTCTTTGTTTTCTATTTTTGTCACTCCAGCGGTAACGGACCCACTGTCTCTCGAGCAGCAGGTGCTTGTGGATGATAAGAAGTACCTGTCAACTGGTACAGCACTCTCACCTGTCACATTCAGACTGCTGTGAAGTGCTAAATATAGTCAGACCACTGCAGTGTATGTGTGTGTGGGTGTGTTCATCTAATGAGTAATATAAAAAATAAAGCAAATAAAAAACATCATTTAAAAAAATAGTTCAATTAACAGTTTAATTCAGGTTCATTCAATTTATTTGCAGTTTAATTAATTCAAATGAAATAAAATTACACTTCACAATAAGGTATCATTTAATAACATTAGTTAAAGGAATAGTTAACTTTAAAATGAAAATTAGCCCAGGATTTACTCACCCTCAAGCCACCCAGGTGTATGACTTTCTTCTTTCAGACGGAAGCTAGAATTTTGCTTTGCAACGTGTTAAATACGAATATTTTTCTTACCTCATCGCTTTGCTTCAGAAGGCCTTTATTAACCCCTCGGAGCCATATGTCATACTTTTATGATGGATTGATGCACTTTTTTGTTTTTTCTTCAATCTGATGGTTGCAATGGTTGCAATCCACCATTATAAAGCTCGGAAGTCAGGGTGTTTATTAATATTACTCCGATTGTATTCGTCTGAAAGAAGAAAGTCATATACACCTAAAGGATGGCTTGACGGTGAGCAATTCATGGGCTAATTTTCATTTTAAATTGAACTACTCCTTTAATAAAATACTTATCATGAACTAACCACGATCAATATATTTTTACAGCATTCAAATTCATATCAAATAACTTTTATTGTCACATCACAAACAGCACTTGTGCCGTGGTGAGTGAAGACAGTGCAGAATACAATCTAACATACTTACAGATAACAATATACATGACAATGCACAATATAAAACTATATAGTATACAATTAAACATACTTATAGATAACAGTACACAATATATAAAAAGTACAGATTATACATAAAATACACTTAAAAATACACACAAGTTCACACAATGCAGAATAGATATGCATTGGATTTGGATTTGGTGATAGCAGATATAGATCATTGTATTAAAGGGCAGTGTGTCCAGTATGTTGAACTGACTTAACTTTTGTTCATAAAAATACAACTGTTCATTGTCCACTCATGTTAGTTCACAGTGCATTAACTGTGTAATGTTAAATGTGTAACAATTGACTATTAATTAAGATTAATAAATGCTGTAGAAGTATTGTTCATGTTAACTAATGTTGACTTATCAAACCTTATTGCAAAGTGTTACCAAATTATCTAAAAAGAATATTATGGACCTTAATATGGGGTCTTTTTTTTTAAAAAAGGATGTAAAGTATCATAAAAGTGGTCCATATGACATGTACTACATTTCATGTCTTGTGAAACCATACAATCATTTTTTGGAGAACATTGCAATGAAACTTTAATAAAGGGACTGATCCATCTAATCTGGACTGATCTGGTTCTCGGGGTCTTAATGTTTCTAACAAAACTATCATATGGTTTTTGAAGATTTGGAATAGTATAAGCACAGTTAACGTGGACTACTTTGTTACTTTTATGGTGCTTTTGTGTCTTTTTTAAAGCTTCGATCACAAACAGTAAATTCTTTAAAATGTCTTTTCCTGTTTTCAATTTAGCGTGAACTATTTTTTTCCCAAGTAAGTTGTGTCCAATACATTCCATCTTAATGTGTGTGGACTGTATGTATTGGGGAATATGGGAGGACTGTGATAAGCCTGTGGAGCCAGTACTGATTACAGAGGTGCTGAATACATTACTGGGGGGGCTTGTGCAGTCTCATTATAAACAAGGCAGATTGAAGCTAAGTGGCTTGTAAAAACAAAAGGAGAGATGTTAGTGTTTACAGCAGGGTAAGAATGGCTTAGTCGCACGGATTAAATCAAGAGCACAAGTAAATAAAATTGTAATGCAGCCTGCTGTTATAAATACTGGTGCATGCTAACTGCAAGTGTGGGAAAATTAAGAAATGAAAAAGAACCTTTTTCTGCTGGATAAACGGAACATTTATATTAGATATCATCATTATGTGCTGCAATCTTGACAAATAATACATTTGCTGATAATGTCTTATGATGTCAATTAGTAGATGAAATTCTTTGGGATGTTTACTGTGTTGTATGGTCTACTCATAAGTCATAATGAGTTGGATCTTGAGTGAACACAACCCCATCCATTCCCAATGGAACACTCACACAATTGGAGAGCCCATTAAACTAAAAGGGAAAACAAGTTCATTGCAAAACTGAAATTCCAGTCGCTTTAGTGTAACATGTTGCTCCATTAACAAAGGAATTAAATAGAAACTATTACCCACATCAGTGAACTCCTTCAAACCCCAGAGCGCTTGAGAGGCTCGAAAATTAATGAGATTTTTGTGGAGGAATAGCGTATTTCACAACAGCCTTTGGGTTCACTCCAAACTAGCCTGGCTCTGGGTCCACTTTCACTCACTGTTATCATATCTTTTTTCAGTGTTATTTTATCAACTTTA
Source organism: Gila orcuttii (assembly GCA_026230005.1). Classification (NCBI taxonomy): domain Eukaryota; kingdom Metazoa; phylum Chordata; class Actinopteri; order Cypriniformes; family Leuciscidae; genus Gila; species Gila orcuttii. The sequence goes on along the minus strand of JAPDVR010000002.1, from coordinate 23,231,069 downwards.
TTCTCACAAACTTGTGCTCTGAAAACGATACCCATCCACCTTCCGTCTACCTACCATCTGGACATGTTGTTGTTAGCCACTATGGTCACACAAAGCACAAGATATTAATCAGCACCCACAACATAATTAGCAGATAGTAAGCAGATAAGAAATGCAAACAAGACAGTTTTCCTGAGAAAAGCATATAATGCAACATACAGATGCTTACACTATCAGTTAGTGACAGGATACAGCCTACAGATATATTCTCATACTGAACTTGAATAATTTATGGAATGCTTTATTGCCTCTGTCTTTGCATTTTATGAGCTGATATTTTTACCTGACTGTTGTGAGATATGTCATCATGTCTGTTGAGGTCATTTAGAGCTGATGTCTGTGGGAAAGATGATCCGTAAAGTGTCCTGGAAATATGACACGCGATAAACAATACAGGTTCAACCCTTTAGAGGAGAGGAGGAAACTGTTTCCCAACCTTAAATCATGGAGTTGATTTAAACTAATACTTAACATTAATATTTAATCTTTGAAACACAATTACAGATTGAAACAATTGAGGAAACATGCCTTCACACGTGAGATCACACGGAAGAACAGCAAGAACTGGAGGCAATTAGCCAGTTTTAGACAGGAGTTTTTAGTGAATTATTTACTAAAGCCTGCAGTGCGGAGGAAAAAGCTTGTTGTATTTAAGTGGCTTGTGTACCTAAAGGACAGGTCTGTTTTTTTTTTTTCTTCCAGATTTCAGTTGGCCTATTTGAAATCCAATATATAATAGGCTAGATATAGTGGATATAAAAAGTCTTCACACCCCTGTTAAAATAGCTATTTTTTTGTGATGTAAAAAATGAAACAAGGATAAATTATATCAGAACTTTTGCACATTTAATGTAGAAATTACAATGCAACTGAAATCACTTGACATGACTAATAAAAAAATAAATAAAAAAAGGTGTTTTAACAGGGAACTTTCAACTGTCAACTTTTTATGTCCACTGTAGTATATACAGTAGGGCCATAGTGAAGGTCATTCCACAGATATTCATATGTTTGCAAATATACACTGTTTGCATCACAATGTCCATTTTAAATTATTTATATACACTAGAGGCATTTACAGAATGAATTAACTAATTAGTCCACCATACGCAATTTCATTTGTTTGTCATGGGAAAAATAAATGTTATGGCAGAAGTTGATCATAACTGAAAGCACATTAATTTACATCTATGGGGATGGAAAGATTTTTTATCTATATTTTAAATGCTAGCCAGCCTGCTGTGTGTGTGCCTGTGATGCAGGGAAGCTGAAGGCAGTGGAGGGTCAATCTGTCTTATCATATTAATATAACAGGAGCAATAGCAAAACCACCAGTGGCTTCTTCTCCTCCTCTTACATCATGTTCTTCTCTTATATGTGTTTGCATGTATATTTACATTACTTGTTTTTACTGCATAAAGAAAATTAAACCTTGTTGATAACTACTGTGCCCCTATCATGCATTTGTTAAATATAGGGGTGTAATACTGGAAGTCATTGTTTACTTTGGTTAGATTAACTATTCTGCAAACAGCCTGTTGATTGTATGACGCTGTTGGCTGCTTAATTTGATAAATACTTAAATATAGTGGCAGATGTGATCCTGAATCGGGTCAAATGTAAGTTTGTAAATGTTGTTGACACAATATATAAGACAATTTGGTGTGTGTGAGTAAGGTTTTTTAATCTATGCTACAAGGAAATAGTAAATCCTTAAGTCACAACACATGCTCATTGGAAAAACTTGCATTTTTGCAAAACTCAAAACAAGCACCCAATACATACAAATCACTGCAGTTTCCAGCTGCAATGAACACTAGAGGCAATGAAACTGCAACAAATATATTCCTTTTTACACAAAATTATGATTACAGGGGCAGATTATTGATTAATAAAACCTTTTTTTTTTTGTCTCGCAGTTCCTTGCACAACACCATGTTGTGACCTCAAAACACTTTTTCCATCATTTGGAAACGTATACATTTTGACGTATGCATCACATAACCAGCTTAATATGTGTGGCTTTTCTGAGGTTGGATACTTGCTCAGTAGCTCTTCTGGTACAGCAATGCACTTACTTTGTGGAGCGCTCGGGTACGAGTCACAATATAAGACTTTTAGAAGCAAGCTAAAATGCTAAAAAAAAAAGCTAAACCTTTTAGTGCCACTCCAGACATTTCATTTCCGAACTGCCACGTAATAAACCGTTGCCAGATTCACATTCAACTGTTTTGGATAAAACTGAACACACTTTTAGTGACACTCAATGCTCATTTCACTTTGAAGGTGTCAGATCGTTTGAGTTTATTGTGGTCGAGTCCTGTTCCTGTTCGTGTTTCTGGTTTCTCGTCTTCGTATCCAGTTGGATGTCTGTTCCTGGATCCCTGCTCGTCCCTGAGTCTCACGGAGGATTTGTTGCCCATTGTGTCCCTGCGCTGCCTTGTACCACTGCTCGGCCACTCTTCGAACTTTGGACTCTGTCTCTCACTACATTGAATCCTTATTCAATAAACTTGTTTTCACTCGCATCTGAATCTGACTCTAATTCCAGTCCAAACCTGACAGCACGATCTGACCATCATGGATTAAGTGAGAGAGGAAAGTCTGCAGGAATTTCTATCGTGTAGCAATTCACGCATTGATCGTCAAGAGAAGCAGATGGTGGCCACGGGTCACGCAATACAGGTCTTGGTGGCGCAGGTGTCCGAGGTCACGAACCAACTTCGTCAACTGACAATTCCCACTGCGCCAGCCCCACCACCAGTTTCCCCTGCTCCTACTAACACTGATCGTCAGCACGAGCCATGCCTACGCACATTAGAGGTCTACACGGGTGAGCCCTACTATTGCAGAGCATTTTTAACCAAATGTTCTCTGTTCTTTTCTTTCCAGCCACAGACATTTGCCACCGAACAGTCTAAGGTAGCTTTTGTCATAACGTTGTTGTCAGGGCGCGCGGCTCAATGGGGAACGGCGTTGTGGGAGAATCAACATCCTTGCTGCTCCTTGTTTCATGCACTCTCTGGGGAGATGAGGCGGGTCTTCGATCGCGCAGTGGCGGGTTTGCGAGGCGGCCCGCGTGCTCACCGACCTTCGTCAGAACAACAGACCCGTCTCTGATTATTCTATCGAATTCTGGACATTGACGGCGAAGTGCAAATGGAACGAGGAGGCGCAGTGGGATATGTTCAGCATTGACTGGCTGACCGCATTTAGAAAGAGATCTTCGCCTTGGAACTTCACACTAGTCTGCATGGATTAATTGAGTTGGCGTTGCGCGTGGACACGCGTCTTCAACGTCAAGATCAGCGGGCACGTCAGTCTCTGGGTCCTCAACCCTCTGAGTATTCTACTCATGGGCGTAATTTCCGGGTGGGACGGGTGAGACATGTCCCCACCACTTTTTGCTAGGGCCGATAATGTCCCCATCTCGCGGCACGGATGTACCAATACAAATAAATAAAATATCTCCAGTTAACTTGCAGAGCATGCATTTCGTTCGTTTGTTAAATAAGAGGTGATCTAGCACGCTAAAATTTGTGCTTGTTGCCGCTGCAATCAGTGGTGCAGATACAGTGTTCTCTCGTGACTCGCGCACACGACACAGTCTTCACACGGACGCGTGCTTTAATCCATTTTGGAGACTCTCTATTCGTTCCGATGAAATCACAAAATAAAATGCACTCAAATGTGCCCCTGCTTGATATACAACCACTGAGAAACATAATCGGTTTTAATGAGGAAAATACTAGTCATTGACTAGAAGGTTTGGGGGTACCTTTTATCGTCTGGACCGATCAGAAGAACCTTGAATATATCAGATCAGCTAAACGACTCAACTCCAGGCAGGCTCGGTGGGCACTTTTTTTCAGTCGTTTTGAATTTTCCTGGTCTTATCGTCCGGGTTCTAAAAACCTCAAACCCGATGCTTTGTCTCGTATTTTTGACCGTTCCGAACACCCGTCCACTCTCGAGTGCATTTTACCTGAGAGACTCATTGTCTCCACACTCACATGGGAGATCGCGTCGAAGGTCCGTTCGGCCTTAGAAGGGGTAATGCCTCCGCCTGAGTGTCCACCGAATCATTTATTTGTGCCGGAGGGATCACGGTCCGACATTATTCGGTGGGGTCATTGCTCCAACGTGGCGTGTCATCCAGGAGTAAATCGTACCAGTTTTTTGGTCAAGCAATGATTATGGAATCCGAAGTCGCGGTCCCCTCTGTTCACACTTTCGTCCAGAGGTGCCGCCACACTTGGAGAAGAGTCCGCGAGACTCTCCTTTAGGTGGGAGCGTGCACGAAGTCTCAGGCCGATCGAAGCCTCCCGTCTACGTCGTGGGTCAAAAAATGTGGCTTTCTTCCAAGAACATTCCTCTCCGCTCAGTCTGTAATAAGTTAGCTCCCAAATTCATCAGCCCGTTCACTGTCACCAAGATTCTTAGCCTGGTGGCAGTCCGCCTTAAACTTCCTCCTGCCTAGAGAATTCATCCCGTCTTTCATGTTTCCAAATTGAAGCCAGTTTTTCATTCTAATATTAACTCGCCTGCCCCGGTCCCTTGCCCATTGCATTGAACCCGACTCTAATTCCAGTCCAAACCTAAAAATATCATTGTCTCAGTATAAAAACAGTAGAAGTCAATGTAAATTGCTCACTATGATAGGAAATCAAATGTGTGTGTTTGAGAAATGTGTATGTAGTTGTAGCCTACTTTATGGACAAAAAATGGCTAGAGGTGTCCATGTGAATGTGAGTACAGTACACCTTCATATGCACAGCAAAAATTCATCCTGACCTCTAGACATCTTATGTAATTTCTCTCTCTATATATATACAGTATGAAGAGAGTGAAAGAGAGGTATACCCTGACTGTTGACAGCTTAAGTGGTTCTCTCATCAGCACTTTCTTGCATAACATCCTCTCAGGATCTGAACATGTGAACACAAAGAGGTTTCCTTCTTTACCACAGGACACTTCCTCAGCACTCTAAAGAGGTTTTCCGGCAAGACATCTAAAATGACCATGAGCAGAGCTAATAGCTAAACATGATGAGAGAACACTTATCTCAATGCATGATAGTAAACTGTTGAAGCGCTATCAGAGACTTGCGAATCTGCAAATTGAATCACAGCAGAGACATTTTAATTTGCATCCTGCCTCACTACACAGTATAATATAATGCAAAGCAGTATGATGACACCATATTGTGTTACCAAAGCTATTTGTAAATGAGGTGATGAACACATTCTTTTGGTGATACTTTGCCGTTTTTATACACAGTCTTTATTTAACCTGCACTGCATGCTCATTGTCTTCATCACCTGGCTCTGACTGCAGAGGACTCATGTCTGAAATCATCTTAAAGGGTAACTAAACCCCTGGTCAGAGCCTGACTCCACCCACTGGCAATATTAGAAAAATGCTGGAAAAGAGGGGGGGCGGGGGCGGGGGGGGGGGCACCTTAGACGCATCTCTCAGTAGGCAAGGGCGTGGTGAGCTGGTACCCTCTGACGTCAGAGGGTACCACAACTTCCAATAGGAAAATTCAACTGCAGTAGCCACCGTTCAACCTGAAGAGGGCAGCAGTCAGACGTTTTTACACCATATATTGTAGAATTAAAACACTTTAAACCCAAATGTCAAAAAAATGTTACTCGACATGTACTCGAATCAATGAACAGCATTTATGAAGCTCCATTCTTACAGATCATTAACTAAAAAAAGTTGTTTTAGTGTTTAGTTACCCTTTAAATAATTGACAGAGGTTGAATTTATCCAATGTAATAATACAGGTAGTTTAACCAAAGTGACAGAGAAAATGAAGCAGGCTATTATTCAGATTAGCCTTTTGAGTATTTAGTAAGAGCCATTTGTAAAGCACTGCCAGTATTTTGTTTATTTGATTTGGAGTTTAGTTAAAGTAACACTATGTATTCTTTCAACCTTCATAATATATTTCCAAGACCCTTGTGATGATACATCGACTTACAATAGGTTAAATGACATGTCTGCCATAGCCTGGCGTGGTCTGTATCGCTTTTACTGGCACTATGTAACTTCAAAAAGAACTACAAAATTCGACTGCTTTATGGCATTCATAGTTTTTCTTTGTTTGTGATGTCTTTCATAAAATCATGCATCATACTCTACCTTGTCTGTGGCCATTGTTAATTCCAAAGCCGGTGCTGGATAAACAGCAGCGTGACAGTAGGCTGCAGTGGGCTAAATTATTTATGACAGCGGTAATGGACAATTCCGCTTCCAACCTGTAGGGCGACCGCAGAGGAAAGGTTCATTGGTGTTGCTTTAAGTATAGGATCAGGCATTGGTTTTCTTTCAGCATTCAATAGATAACTTTTCGATCATAAATTTTCAATCAGAAAGAAAATACCGGGTCTTTAGTCCTATGCAGATCAGCCGCCTCAAAATACTACCCTGACAAACATGTTTCATAAATGGTCCTCAGTGTTTAAATAAGAAAAAAACAACCTTGTAATGCAGTTCGTTTTTATGGGGAAAAGGAGGCGGGAACCAGCGAACATTTAAAGACTTTAATAATAATAAAAAAACAAAACAAATACAAAACGTAAGTAAACGACAGCAGCACCTCACGGACGACTGCTGTCATATAAAATAAAACGAAACACAAGATAAGACCAGGCCTGTTCCTCTCTCGATCTCCATTGTCCTTACTCCTCCTTTTATGCTTCCGCTCCTGCGTGAGAAATACGAGACCGGTGTGCCGCGCCGCGCAGGTGTCGCTCATCAGTTATCACGGCACCGGCCTCGTGCTGTCCTCCCATGGCCCTCGACCTCATCCTGCTTGCCACAACCCTCAAAAGATGGAAAAAGATCACATAGTTTACAAGTTGCCATAGTGATGATGAAAAATAGCCAATGGCTTTACCTGCTGAGCAATTTTGTGTTTGCATGTGCATATGAAAGAAACACGTTTCACATTTGTTCTCACAAGAAAGAAATGAAGAAAATGAAAAATGTTGTGCACGTGAACAATTTAAGTGAGTCAAGCACTATATGCTATGCAATATAGAAATTATCTTATAATTCTTCACTGATCAATGGCTAACTTCAGCTTTATTTTCATTGTTTTCAATCTTTATTTCCATTTTATTAGGTTCCAGCCTGTTAAGAATCCTCACAATTGTACTGTGAATACCCTAATTCGCGAGTAAATGTAATTCGTTACTTTCCACTTTGCCTATAATCAAGCTTCTGATTTTTCTGAGAAATCAATTTTCTTTTATGTTACAATAGGCTACAGACCTCAAAACGTAAGCTGCTGCATAACATGAATTAGCCGGTTTTATATTTGAACAGAGTTTTGCAGCTTCCTTAGGCTTAAAAGAATCCATCTCTTCCTTCCCGCTGACCAAACTGCATGTTTATCAAGCAAACGTCACATGCAATAAACTGGCTGCACGTGAGCCGGAGAGCTCAGAGAAGAATTCCAATTGCCACGAGCACGCGCTCCGACTGCGCGCTCTCAATTCACCCTCGAACGTGTTGTTTTGCGGTGCTTAAAATAAATTCATACAAATATGATAATTTTAACCTAGTCAATGTGGACGACAGGATTGAGCTTAATTAAAGGATGTGATCGATGGTATTGGTAATCGAGTCATTCAGAGATTAGGCTACTTCAGCACACTGGACAGCAGTCATCGCCAGTGACCGTTTACCAAAGCAGAATGGAAAGCAGCAAAGATGAGCCAACGAGGACCCACGGGGAAATCACGGACAAAACACCGCAACAAATCAGCAGTTGTTTACTTTAGAAAGAGACATGAACTTATTGGAAATATTTCTGGAGTTACTCATCGTTGTAATTGCAGTTGTGTCACTCGTGGCGAACTTGCTAGTGTTCGTATGTTTCACCTGCAGCGCACAAGTTCGTGCACAGGTGCCAGGGATCTTCATCATGAACCTCTCATTCTGCAACATCCTCATCACTGTTCTCAACATGCCTTCTACACTATTTGGGGTCATAAAACGACAAAAGCCGTTTGGCGATCACTTTTGCCAAACGGTGAGTTTTATGGATACTTTTCTGACTACCAACACAATGTTGAGCATGGCAGCTCTCAGCATAGACCGCTGGATAGCCGTGGTTTTTCCTTTGACTTATTCCAGCAAAATGAGACTCAAGAATACCGCGCTGATGGTCAGTTATGCCTGGCTTCACTCGCTCGCATTCTCGCTGGCTGCTGTCCTGCTGTCGTGTGTCGACTATAGTCCCGCGTACGCATCATGCACTGTGCACCTGGGAGACGATGATGGGAGCCGTGGGCACTTCATAGTGTTCACCACAGTGTTCCACGCATGTACTTTCGCCCTCTCTCTTTTCATCCTATGCTTTACCTACCTGAAAGTACTACAAGTTGCTCGCTTCCATTGTAAGAGGATAGACGTTATAACGGTGCAGACACTCATGTTACTTGTCGACATTCACCCAAGGTACATTTAAAACATAATATAGCAACAATTACTGTTACATATTATAAGCATGTGTATTCGTGACGTATTTAAAAAAAAAAACTTTTTAGTGTGAAACAACGGTGCTTACTGGAGCAGAAGAAAAGGAGAAAGAGGGCCATCAAGAAAATCTGCATATTCATCGGGTCGTTCGTCCTGTGCTTCGCCCCCTATGTCATAACACGGTATTGCTTTATGATAATACATTTTAGTAGAATGGAGATCTATACCACGAATGTTATTTCTCGTGCCATTTATACGCCAAAAATGGTTTTTGCGTGTATATGCTACGCACTGAAATCCCCTTGGGTAGGATTAGGGGAAGGGGGGAGGGGGGTGCGTGTGTATTAGGTCACCGTGATTTTGCCAAGTAAGACATGGTCCTGGATCAACATATTTTGTTGATCCTGGATCAACATTCCTGTCCCAAAATGTAGTCCATACCCAATCCCTACCCCTAAACCTGACCCTACCCATAACTTTTCTCTAAAATCAGAGGGTAATGATAGGTGAATGACACTGATGTTTAAGTACTTTACCTTGGTTCTAAGCCTAAACTTGACATAAACTGTAAACTTGTCCCTCAAATCTGATTGGTTAATTGGAAAGTTGATCCAGGATCAACAACGATGTTGATCCAGGAACATGTGGTACTTAGTGAAATCACGTTCACCTGTGTATTACACGCCATAAACTGCGTATCATATGCACGCGCAAACTGCGTATCATATACACGCAAAAACTCTTTTAGGCGTATAAATGGCACGAGAAATAACATTAGTTGTATTGATACGCACTTTCATGAGATCGGGCTCAGATGTGCACATACTTTTGATAACCGGAATAGATTGCCTACTTAAATGGCAATACTAATACAGGCCTATGCAAAACTGTAAGGGGAGCCCCGGTGGGCTAGTTGTCACAATTTTTACTCCAGTTAATATTTCTCAGAGTAGGTTTATTTGTGAAAGTTAACTACTGTATATCTTAATGTCTTTCTATAATGTATTGAACATTTACACCTTTATTGCTCAACAAAAATTATTTTTTTTGTGATCATGTAATATGATTAAGTCAACCTCTGTAATAATCCTACACACTACAGACTAGAAAATAAGAACACTAGTTTATTGTAAATTGTTTCCAGCATAGTAATACATCAATTTCCTCAATATAGTGCCATATTAAATGTTTCTATAATAGCCTAATATCCTTCTTTTCTCATAGACTGACTGAACTGACTCCTTCGGTAAAAATCGACCGTTATTGGGGGATCATAAGTAAGTGCTTGGTGTACAGCAAAGCTGCCTCTGACCCTTTCGTCTACTCCCTCTTACGGCAACAATATAAGAAGGCCCTTTTTGAATTGTTTAACAGGATTTTGGGACGGGAGTCATACACACTGTCTGGTCACAGCAGCCCCTCAGACATGGAAAATGAATGCTGCTCACAAAGGGTTAACAAGTTGAAGGAAAACTGTCACTAATGCCAAACCAAACTGCCTATAATTTCTTAGTCTTTTGAAACCTTGGGAGGCCACAAACTTTGCCAATCACTGGATTTTCTTTTATTGAAATCAGACCAGTTGCACATTCATCTGGGATTTGACTCTATTCACAACATATAATGTGAATTATAATGTACATTCTGAAATAAAAATAATTATAGTAGAAGAGTAAGAATTATAGATGTATGTTGCCACATGACATATTTATTTGGATAAACTTTACTTTTTCGCCATCCATCAACACATATTACTTAATAATATGCCTACATTAAATAGCACAAATACAAACTTAAATCTCTCATGTAATTAAATATTTAGAACCTTTTTGCAGTCTCTGGCAGGGCCACAAGGCTATTAAAACATGTCCTAAAGTCACTCCAGTGTTGTCTTGAAAGGTGAAAATTTGTTTAAAATGTCTGTTTCTGTTTGATTTAATATTCTAATAATTCTTTTGTTGCCTTACCGAACTGCCATCATCACTCTGGTTGCCACTGTTATTTTTCTGGTAGAGGTTATGTGTCTTTTCGAAGTAAATTACAGTTGACAAGTCACATGAAAAGGAAACATTTTGAAACATCAATCATAACAAGACATAATGAAATGCACAGCTTACAATGAGTTATTTCTATAAGGAGATTGCGCAATTTAGAATTACTGTATTGGTAAACAAATAAAATTTTAAAAACACAATGGAATTCAACACATTAAGTTATCGAGTTTTACATGTTCAGAAATTCTTAAAAAGAAAGTCAAAGAAATGTGCAGGTACATTCCCATACATCCACCATGCATTGTCATTTGACCCTTGTGTCATTTCCGTTGACATACTAACAACAAGCAAGAAAATATGTGCAATTTAAAACAAAAGATTTAACTTTCGTGGTATAGGCCTACTTGTAGCCTATGTATCGGCCTAATTTGCAAAGGCTCCACATCAGCTCTAGACTAGTGAATAAAGATTAGTTTCTTACTCGTATACGATATAGGCTACTGCTTTTTGCAGGTCTTGGGTTCATTTATTTATAAGCTGTCTTCGATTTTGGTCTGAAACAAATTAGTGTGGGTCTTTATTTAGCCAGATGGACCCGCCTTTCAGAATCCAGGCAAGTGATTTTACCACACACAGGGATTAGTCAAGTTCTTGAAAATGAAAAGTATTTTTCCCTTTCTTTTTCTTTAACACGGCATTTATTTTGAAACAAGCAAGTCTATACCTTAAAAGGGGTAAATGTGAAGTTAGGCTTTCTGAAAAGACTGTAATTACAGTGGGTCCCAGACACAGCAGAAGAGTGGCCGCCTACCGCGGGAGAAACTTTTTTTTTTTTGCTGTAATTTGATCATTTGGCAGCGGTGCTCGTGTGCTCGTGCAGGCTCTCCCTTAAGCGATGGGGGTAGCGGGACTTTTCGGAAGATGATCAACTTTGAACGTCGTTGCGAATGCCACATCATTCAGTTTATGGACAACAAAATGCTCACAGTTTTAATTCTTATAAGCGCACTGGCGACATGCTTGAGCGTCCCACGACGATGTGAACCGGAAGAAGCAGCAATAGGTAACCTTACATTCATTGAGTGTTGCACCCATTTTAGTAGGCTACTGTTAACTGCAATTTTATGTGAGGGGAAACTGGAAATGTGTAGGCAATATAACTACACAACTAGTCTGAATGCTCTTTTGAATTGATTTATCATGATCTTAATTTAAAAAAAAAGTATAAATTGTGATGTATTATTATTAAATAATTGTTTTTAATTAACGTTTTTAAATAGTTTGTTTTATTAGTAAAGGGGAAAAAAGCAAAATATTAGTGTAAAAAGCAAAAACATTAGTATAAAATGTTAGTTAAAATGTACTATACATTTAAAATGTGTAAATAGCAATAATAAAAATGAGAGGGTGTGAACAAACTTTTGACTGGCAGTAGGCTATAAATGCTCAGAGGTCAAATAACTTTTTGCATTTACAAATGCAAGCACCAAGTGTGCGAAGGCTTGACATTGTCATGCAATATTCCTGCAGAAAGATGTCTTTCTTTCCACTGTGTACTCTACTGCCATCTAGTCTTCAGAGTCTAGCTTTGCACTGACTTTAGCAGCTGTAACATCCTCTGTGAATAATTGTTTTTTAGGAAGATGCAGAACACCTGCAGAAGAGAGGCGTAAGTATACTCCTTTTATTCCATTGTGCATATGAGTCAGGTTGCCGCATGTACCTATTGTTATATTTGTTATCATGTTGCATGGTGTTCTGAAATAGAGTGCAAAAACTTTTTTTGTTTCACAGCTCTAGTCTGTAAGGTATGGGGGAAAAGGTACTCTGAATACCAAACATCACTGCAAGATGGGGCTTGTCTACATCACTGAAGAAAGGGAAAGACATGATATGCCTTTAAAGGCCTCAGGGTGATTTAGTAAAAGTTGTGAGATGGCTTATAAGGTGCAGTTTGCTTAAATAAGAACAAATAATTAATCTGATGTACTAAACAAGCATTAATGTCTTGTCATGCTGGGTGTCACATACTGTCATTGTAAGAAGGGACTTATTACTAAACTGCCACTAATAGGCTGAATAAGCGAAGCAGCCATGAATTTCTTTCTCAGAAATTTGAAATATTCCATATATTTGATTTATGAGACCCTCCCTTCAAAATCTAGTGTTAAAAACATTCAACTGCAGATGACATTCTACAAACTGTTCCATTTCAAGAACTTGGAGCGATACAATACACTTTAGTTTCCATATTAAATTAAAAATAGTGCTACACCACCTGCAACACATTCTTCATCTACGCAGCTCAAACTGATTCTAAATTCAAATCCTTCCTCTCCTGTCTCTAGCGCAGTGCATAGAGATGGTGCTTGGTTACTGTCAGGATTTGCCCTACAGCCACACCACATTCCCCAACATTGTGGGCCACCGTTCACGACAGGAATTAGAGATGGGTGCAGAGTACCTTCTCTTGAGTGTGATCCACGGGCTGCTGAATGGAGAGTGTTCTCCAGACATCCGTCTGCTGGGCTGCTCAGTGTTGGCTCCACGTTGTCAAGACGGCAGACTTATGAAGCCGTGTCGTAGCTCGTGTGAGATGGTGAAAAAAAGCTGTATCCATGCCTTTGAGACCATCCAAATGGCATGGCCTTACTTTCTGGACTGCGACCGATTCTTTGTTAGCAGTGAGGAGGGTTGTCATGACCCATTGTCAGAGCTAAGAGGTAAGAATTGTGGAGTGATTAAAGTAAAATATAAGTTCATAAAAAACATGAATTAATATGCTTATATAGTATGATTAATTAAAAATAATTAAAAGGGTTGTTCATCCCAAAATGAAAATTCTGTCATCCTTTACTCACCCTCAAGTTGGTCCAAACCTGTATGAATTTCTTTTCTCTACTGAAAACAAAATAATATATTTGGAAGAATGTCAGTAACCAAACAGTCGATGGGCCCCATTGATTTCCATTGTATATGGAAACAAAATACTGTGGAAGTCAATGGGGCCCATCAACTTTTTGGTTACTGACATTCTTCAGAATATCTTCTTTTGTGTTCAGCAGAGGAAAGGAATTCATACAAGTTTGGAACAACTTGAGGGTGAGTAAAGGATGACGGAATGTACATTTTTGGGGGGAACTATCCCTTTAAAAATTAGGCTAATTTATTAAGTACTTGTATGTATTTAAAAAAAACAAACATACTTTTTCCCCTCAGAAAAGCAAGATGTGGCCTTTGCCAACATATCTGATGGTGGTCTTTCCACTATCCTTCAGTTCACTTACCATTCCAACTCTCAGATGTTCAATATCCTGAAGAAGACAGCAGCTAAATGCCCCCATATCTCAAATACGTATAGCATTGGACGCAGTGTGGAAGGAAAAGACTTGCTGGTTATTGAATTCTCTAATAACCCTGGACAACATGACCTATGTGAGTATGAGGTACACAACAGTTACCTTTTTTAATCAAAGAAACGTATACTTGTATTCTGCAAGGATGCATTGAATGCCTCTAAAGTGACAGTAAAAACATTTATTACAAAAGATTTTTATTTCAAAGAAATACAAAGTTATGTCATGAAAATCTCGATGGCGCCAGCTAATAAGTCCTTAACTAAATGTGCTTGCAATCACATCATTCTGATCTGCTACGGGTCCACATCTACACATAGATCTGCTACAGGTAATTCATGTATTCTACATGTACAGTATATAGTGCAGGAGCACCATGTCTTATTTGCTCACAGCAGTGTGTCGTGTATGTATTGGCAGTAGCAAGTCCCGTACTTGCTCTGCAGCAGCAATAACAGCAGCGTAGCAGATCTATTACGCCAAGACCAAACATATCAACAATGCCATATCCGTTACTATGCCAAACACTCTAAGAGTTGTCATGACAGAAATGTAGTTCTTTTGAATATTCTCAAAAGAACATTAAGCAGCACAACTGTTTCACAGTGCCGGCTCATCAGGGCAGGCAAGGGAGGCACAGCCTATACAATAGCAAGAGTACTATTCTAGAATACTATTTTGAATTAAGCTTTGATTAAATTCCTGTTCCCAATTGTCTCTTCACTGCCCTCTAGTGGAGCCTGAGATCAAATTAATTGGGAACATGCATGGAAACGAGGTTCTCGGCCGACAGCTGCTGATATACCTATCGCAGTATCTGTGCTCTGAGTTTCTGCTGGGCAATGAGCGAATTCAGACCCTCATCAACACCACACGCATCCATATCCTGCCCTCCATGAATCCTGACGGCTACGAGATTGCCGCTTCTGAGGTAGCCGATAGGAACGACCCCGAAAACATCTACCAGGAAGTAAATATTTTGTTGTCTGAGTCGTCTGCCTGTCTGTTTGTCGCCTGACTGACCATGCCAAGCTCCCTGAACCAGAGAGTGTCCTCCAGAACAGGTCAGGCCTCGGAGGAAGTCCATGCTATTGTGGAATAATTGTGTTTTAAAGTTGGCACAGTTTATCACTGCTTTGGAAATAAAAACCATTGCAAAAATTGGTCTAGTGATTCAGCTATGAACTGAAAAGGACAACTGGTAGAGGGAGGCCTTGACTAACCACTCTAATTGACAATTGCCCGCATTTTATTTGTCATTTAACACAGCAGTATTTTAACAATAGCTTGTTAAACTAATAGTAGATTCATCTAAATCTCTTTACTGATCACCACGGGTGATGTTGAAGAATATAATGTGTTGTGTTGGAAACAATTGTAGGACGAAAAATTTAATCTTAAATAAGAGGATAAAACTATGTTGGTCTATTCATTTAACACTAACAGACGTATCTTTGCCTGGTTCTGATGTTTTCTGTCTTTTTATAAATTTTCATTCACTGTTTACAGTCTTTAACCCTTCGCCTCTTTCTTAATGTCTGACTTTCATTTTGGCTTTACGATCCATCCGATGTGTTAAATTGTTTAACTCCTTAATTGGTAATTTAGTTTGATGTGTAGCAAATGTCTTACATGTAAACTGAAAAAGAGTATTACAAATGTTCTTACATATTTAGTGACTCTTTGAAACCCTGTTAAAAATTTGCCCATGATTTTTTGTTGACTGGTGGGATTTGTAACATTTAGGGTCATGAGTACAATGGATGGACCAGCGGTCGGGCCAACGCACAGAATCTCGATCTCAACCGCAACTTCCCTGACCTCACCTCCATCTTCTACAATCGGCGTCGCTTCAGACATTTCCGCAGTGACCACATCCCCATCCCTGAATCCTACTGGTTGAATAAGGTAGAAGTGAATCCATTCCCATCTCTATCAAATGTACAGTTATATTACAAAAATACATTTGATTCATGTTCTGTTTGAATATTTGAATAACCTTTGTATATATATTTAAGTTACTTTCATATAAATGTACTGTATTATAGTAATATTCAATATAGTGACAATACGTTGTTCATACAGTGAAACTATGAAGTGAAAATCGCAGAATATGTTTTAGTGGTGACGAGCATAGTGAAACTTTGAAATTTTGGACATCTTGTGTTCATTTCTTTTTATTTATTTACTTTCAGGTAGTTGCACCAGAGACATATGCTGTAATGAAGTGGATAAGATCCTATCCTTTTGTTATATCTGCCAGTCTGCATGGAGGAGAACTGGTCATCTCATACCCCTTTGACTTCTCTAGACACCCCCAAGAAGAAAGGATGTACTCACCCACACCAGATGAACAAGTGAGTAAATGTATATTTCTCCAACTGTTGCAGATGAAGCTCCTGCACGCACTTATTTTGCATAACAAAGCCATTTCCTGTGTGTAGATCTTTAGGCAGTTGGCTAGGATATATGCAGATTCCCATGCCACTATGTCCAACAATGACACAGAGAGATGTGGAGCCTCATTTGCCAATAAAGGAGGGATAACCAATGGAGCACTGTGGTATAGCTTTTCTGGAGGTAAATTCTTTCCTTAAAGAAGAATCATTGTGTCTTTGAGGCTTAATTAAGTTAAATATGTAGCCATACCTATCCATGAACAAAAGGAGCAAGCCATTTATTTTGTGTAAAATCTCCATCTAGCTGTACAGTTTGTGAGACATTCCCCAAAAAATCCCCCAAAAAACTTCATGAGGACATTTTGCCATCCAGTGTGTGTTTTGTCAGTGTGACACTTTCTGTTTCCCTTGTCTGTCTATGTTATTGTTTCAGGGATGTCAGATTTTAACTACCTGCACAGTAACTGTTATGAGATCACAGTGGAGTTGGGCTGTGATAAATTCCCCTCTGAGGTGGAGCTCTACCCTGAGTGGCTCAGGAATAAGGAGGCTCTGCTCAGCTTCATGGAGTCTGTGAGTTCACTCTTCTTTTGGGTCATCGAGCTAAGCATAGATTTCAAAGTTGCAGCTGCCTGGACTCTTATCTTTGTTTTTGTTTTTTTGTTTGTTTATTTCCTCACATTCCAAATATGTGCTTGATTTAAATTTCTTTTTCATTTTTAATTCTGGCTGTTGACAGTATTTTCTGATTTATGGAATCATAAAAATAGCTACTTTGACGCGTGTATGGTGTGGCAGTGGCGTAGGTTAGTTGTCACAACGAGTGAGAAAGGTTGACATGGAGCAGCTAAATCTCCAACCTCCGGGGAATCATCTGTCAAAAAAAAAAATGCAGAACAGAGGAGAGTCTGCTGACAAAAGAAAACGCAACAGAGCTTGTGATAAAACCAGAATCAACATTGGCTTGGCTGTTCGGAGATGGCGAGAACTGAGGGATTTGAAATGTTGTAAAAGGAGATGGCATGCCATTTTTATTACTCCACAGACGAGCAAGGTATTTTATTGAACAGATAAATTGCCATATTTAGCTCTCTAACAGAGTTCATTGTAAAGCATTATCTATTGTGAAGGGTCTTTTCATTATGGTTGTTATAGTGCTGTGTTGGAATTTTTTTTCAAAGAAGTACCGTGTCTGTTAATAGGTATAGCTATGGTAATGTCTTCAGCTAGTAAGCTTGAGATCCTTTTCATCTAAACTTGTTATCTCTAAAAGGGTTCTTCACTGCTGGCAAAATGGGCTTTTAAAAAACAAAAAAGGTGTTTAAAAAAAAAAAAAAATCGGTGCCACCTGACTGGAGAAAACAAAGAAAGTTGTCTTCCCTTTTGCCAAATAGGAAAACATCAACACTCATAATGTCAAGTCAAGTCAAGTCAAGTCACCTTCATTTATATAGCGTTTTTAACAATATAGACTGTTTCAAAACAGCTGTAGAGTAATAATAGGAAATTAAAGTAACAGAGATTGTTTTGGCTTTACAGCAGCTCTAGAATAAAGTTATTGTCCAGGTAAAGTTAGTTTTGATTGATTCACTTACGTCGCAACGATCATTAGTTATTAACTTGGGGGCCGCTAACACGACACCGCTCTAACAGAAAATTCTTTAATGCGATCCGGCCGCTCATTTGCATAAAACAGTGCCTGGTGGCTCTGAGAATTTTTTATCGCTGCCGCGTAGCCACGTGAATCGGAATTATCCCGACAACGTTTTATCAGTACAGAGGTAAAGGGAAGGAGGCCTTCACAAGGGAGAGACTAGTTGACACTTCAGGACTGCGTTGTTGTCGTGTCCAGGCGCAGGTCCTTCATCAGATCCGGATACGGCCTGGATCCTGCGGACTGCGGTAAACCTCGGGTTAAACAGAGAGACTAATATTAGCGTAGACGCCATCCTTCTTATGATGTAGTTCCCGGTTCCGGCTGATCTAAACTATGTAGCCTAACATTGAATTATAGACGTCTATAATGTGTTATGTGTATGCTAAGCCAAAGAGATGTGTTTTTAGTCTAGATTTGACAAACTGACAGACTGTGTCTGCTTCCCGGACAATGTTAGGAAGATTGTTCCAAAGTTTTGGTGCTAAATAGGAAAAGGATCTACCGCCAGCAGTCGATTTTGATATTCTAGGTATTATCAACTGGCCAGAATTTTGAGATCGCAATAGACGTGAAGGACTATAATGCGTTAAGAGCTCACTCAAGTACTGGGAGCTAAACCATTTAGTGCTTTGTTAGTAATCAGCAATATTTTAAAATTTATACGATATTTAATAGGGAGCCAATGCAGTGTTGACAGAACCGGGCTAATATGGTCATACTTCCTGGTTCTGGTAAGAACTCTAGCTGCTGCGTTTTGGACCAGCTGTAATTTGTTTATTAAGTGTGCAGGGCAACCACCCATTAGATCATTACAATAATCTAGCCTTGATGTCATGAACGCATAAACTAATGGTTCTGCATTTGTCATTGAGAGCATATGACGTAATTTAGATATATTTTTTGATGGAAAAATGTGGTTTTACAGATACTATTCACGTGACTTTCAAATGAAAGATTGCTATCAAAGAGCACACCCAGGTTCCTAACCGATGACGAGTACTTGACAGAGCAGCCATCAAGTGTTAGACAGTATTCTAGGTTATTACGTGAGGAAGTTTTTTGTCCAATAATTAGAATCTAGTTTAGTTTTCTTCCAGTTTCGCTACATTTTTTTGGCTGCTCTCTTAAGGGCCTGAGTGTGCTCATTGTACCACGGCGTTGGACTATTTTCTTTGATCTTCTTTAAGCGCAACGGAGCAACTGTGTCTAAAGTGCTGGAAAAGAGAGAGTTAAAAGTTTTTGTCGCAATATCGAGTTCTTCTAAGCTATCTGGGATGCTGAGATGATGAAACTGATCAGGAAGATTATTATTAAAGCAATCTTTAGTGGCAGAAGTGATAGGTCTAACATATTTGTAACACGGAGTTGGCTTTGCAGCCTTGGTTAAATGAAGTTTACACGAGACTAGATAATGATCTGAGATGTCTTCGCTTTGCTGCAGAATTTCAACAGCATCAACATTGATTCCATGTTATAATATTAGATATAGAGTATGATTACGACAATGAGTAGGTCCTGACACGTGTTGTCTAACTCCTATAGAGTTAAGAATGTCTTTAAATCCCAATGCATATTTTTCATTATCTACATGTATATTAAAATCACCAACAATTAGGACTTTATCTACAGCCAGTACTAACTCTGATAGAAAGTCAGCTAATTCTTTGATAAAGTCTGTATGGTGCCCTGGTGGCCTGTATACAGTAGCCAGCACAAATCTTAAACATGATTTATCATTTGCACTATATATTGTTACATTAAGCACCAACACTTCAAAAGAATTATATTTGA
Organism: Gila orcuttii; assembly: GCA_026230005.1. NCBI lineage: Eukaryota > Metazoa > Chordata > Actinopteri > Cypriniformes > Leuciscidae > Gila > Gila orcuttii. The sequence continues at coordinate 23,211,337 of JAPDVR010000002.1, read as the reverse complement.
AAGTAGACTTCTTAGTAATTTTGAAAATATTACTATAAATTACAGCAACACCTCCCCCTTTGCCTTTCAGACGAGGTTCATGTTTATAACAGTAATCTTGGGGGGTGGACTTATTTTAAAGTAATGTAATCATTTGGTTTTAAGCTGGTTTCTGTCATACACAGCACATCTAGGTTATAGTCTGTAATCATATCATTAACAATAAGTGCTTTTGAAGTAAGGGATCGAATATTCAGCAACCCAAGCTTTATCATTTGTTCATTTGTATTAAATCTGTTTTTTATTTGTTGAACATCAATTACATTTTTAACCTTGGATGGGTTTGAAAGTTTTTTGTATTTCCTAATTCGGGGAACAGACACAGTCTCTATATGATGATATCTAGGTGAAAGAGCCTCTATGTGATTTGATTTATCTGACCTTGGTAACGTGAGACACCTGGCAGATGGTCGGTTTAGCCAGTTTGTCTACTTCCTGACCTGAGCCCCAGATTGTCATGTTTGAGCTCTAAGACTATGTGCCATATTACTAGAGAGAAGAGCAGCACCATCCCAGGAGGGATGAATACCATATTTTTTCAACAGGTCAGGTCTGCCCCAAAAACTTTTCCAATTGTCTATGAATTTTATATTATTTTGCGGACACCACTTAGACAACCAGCCATTGAGTGATGACAATCTGCTAACTATCTCATCACTCCTTTGAACAGGAAGGAGGCCAGAGCAAATTACAGTGCCTGACATCGTACTTGCGAGTTCACACACCTCTTTAACATTAATTTTAGTGATCTCCGACTGGCGAAGTCGAACATCATTAGTGCCGACGTGAATAATAATCTTAGAGAATTTAAGATTAGCATTAGCCAGCACTTTTAAATTTGCTTTGATGTCAGGCGCTCTGGCTCCCAGCAAACATGTGACTATGGTGGCTGGTGTTTCTATTTTCACGTTCCTTTTAATAGAATCGTCAATAACTAGGGCACATTCAACAGGATTCTCAGTGGGTGTTTCACTGAGTGGAGAGAATCTATTTGATGTTGTATTTGGAACGGAAGAGCGGTGTTTTGTCCCGCGACTACAGCACTTCACCGTCACCCAATTGCCTTGTTGCACTGGCTCTACTTCAACCGGAACCTAACAATGTACAGTTTTCTCTGAGCTAGTCGCATCCAAAGCAGTATCTAAGGCCCTTGCACTCTTACAATTAACCTCAATTAAAGTTTGAATGCATGTATCTAGTTCTGAAATCTTCTCCGTCAGCCTGACTATTTCCCTGCATTTATCACATGTAAATCCTTTGCTGACAGAGAAGGCTATGCTATACATGTTACATGAAGTGCAAGTCACAATAAGAGGAGAAGATGACATGACTCACCATGTTTGTTGACTGATTCTACTTACCACAGCTTTGATGGATTTGTATAAGGGGTGAGCTAAATAAAGAGCTCACGGATGGCACGCTAACAGGCTAGCGAATTAGTAGCTTGTTGTGCTAGCAACAATTTAGATTGAAGCTACCGATGTCAGGTAAATATGTGATGTTGAGTAAGTTGTATTTAGCAGTATAAACAACAGGGAATGGTAGTAAATAATGAGTCAAAACAGAAAGATATATGAAGCTACAGACACAAACCAACAGCAAGACAGCAAGGCAGACAGGAGCAATCGATAATGCACTGGGAATGTTGGTGTCCAAGGCCACTCCCACTAGTCTGTCATGGATATGCTGCGTTCACGCCATGTCGTAATTACCGTAAACTTGAGATTAGAATACGTGGCATTCTACTTAGAGCTGTAAGATGCTCAGTAAGATGGCGGCGCGCAGCTGTGCAGAAGAGGTGAGACGATGACGACGGAATCCACAAAAAGACAACGATAATCCAACACCAACGATAATCCACGGAAAACACGAACACTGGACGAGCAGGAAGACAGGACTGGAACACCGACACAGGAGACATCAAACAACGATCTGACAAAGAGGACAAAAACCAGTGAGTATTTATAAGGTGAGGAAATGGGCTGCAGCTGGTGACGATATGATGATCAGCTGGAGCGGATCAGGTAATGACACAACACTTTCACGCCCACTACACATGTGCATGCATACAACAACATAAACACAAGACGAGAAGGAACGAGAGAATGAGTATACCGTGACAGCGGGATGCTGCATTTAGAGATGCAGACGCACTGAGGGCAGCCCGACGAGGCCTGGTGGCAGGCATAAGGGGGGCAAAATCAAACTATGCTCGGAAAATACAGGGAAACTTTTCCTCAAATGACCCTCTGAGCATGTGGAGGGGCATCAAATGCGTTATGGATTACAGCAAGAAAAATTTAAATTCTTTCCGAGACCTCCGACTACCTGATGCCCTTAACTCATTTTATGCCCGGTTTGAGGCATTAAACAACACCACCACGTCCAGTGTCACACCTCCACAGGAGGACCCCCCTCTCAGTCTGACAGCAGCTGAGGGGAGGATGACACTGCAGAAAATAAACTCTCGAAAAGCTGCAGGCCCCGATGGGGTTCCGGGCCGGGTCCTGAAGGACTGTGCGTACCAGCTGTCAGATGTCATGACGGATATTTTCAACATCTCATTCTCCCAGGACACAGTACCAACGTGCTTTAAGACGTCGTCCCAGTGCCAAAGGCCACCACAGTGTCCTGTCTAAATGACTACGCCCGATTGCTCTTACACCAATAGCAATAAAGTGCTTTGAGAGGCTGGTTATGTCATACATAAAAAAGTCCATCGACATAACAGCTGACCATCACCAGTATGCCTACAGGGGGAACCGCTCGACGGCTGACGTCATCGCTGCTGTGGTCCACAAGTCCCTCACAGACCTGGATAACAAGGATTCCTACATGAGGCTGCTCTTCTTGGACTTTAGCTCTGCGTTCAACACAATCATCCCATAGACACTGGTGAATACACTAGCAGCACTAGGTCTAGCTCCATCACTCTGCAACTGGATTTTGGACTTCTTGACCAACAGACCCCAGTCTGTAAGAGTTAATAACATTACATCATCATACATTATCCTCAATACTGGCTCCCCCAGGGCTGCGTTCTCAGCCCACTGTTCTACACACTGCTCACGCACGACTGCAGAGCTCACTATGACAGCAACCTCATAGTGAAGTTCGCAGATGACACTGCAGTGGTTGGGCTCATTACCAAAAGGAACGAGTTAGCATACAGGCAGGAGGTGGATGGACTAGAGCTGTGGTGCAAGGAGAACAATCTCATCCTGAACACAAACAAGACCAAGGAGATGATTGTGGATTTTCGCAAGAAGGGCACTGTTCCCCCTCCTCTCCGCATTGATGGTGCAGTTGTGGAGAGGGTATCCAGCATCAGATACCTTGGAGTAGACATCTTCAACACCCTCACCTGGCGCCAAAACACCTTGACCACCCTAAAAAAAGCCCATCAACGCCTATATTTCCTGAGGAAGCTGAAGAAGGCAAAGATGGACATTAAAGGGGCATTCGGCAACTATTTCAACTTAATAAAACCGTTTAGAAATCATTTGGATGGTTCAATAACCTGTTCTGGTGAGAATGGTGACTTTCCCCGCTCCCCCCAACGTTCCTAGGCGGAAAACTAACCTTGCAACATGAGGATTAAAGTCCCGGTAAGTTGGAAATAGTAAGTCTCGTGAGACTTACAGCTTACAAGTTGTAATTACGAGTTCTACAAGGATGTGAAGTTACTGTACATCTCATAGTTATTGTAAATACGACATGGCTTTAGTAGGAAATACTTTTTAGCAAACTTTTAGTCATGATGGTGTCGACTTGTATTGTTCCCAGATGCAAGAATTCAAAAAGTGAACACTGAGCAGGAGAGAGTTACTTTCGGTTTCCAGTGAAAATGTCTCGGTTATATATGGTAACCCTCGTTCCCTGAAGGAGGGAATGCAGGCGTACGTCGGATCGACTAATGGGAATCTAGCTAGAGAGACCAATCCACTTTCAGTGTAACTATAACAAGCCAATGCACATTGGCATGCAATCATTTGCAGCAGCCGCTCTGCCACACAGTGTGGGTATATAATGAGCAGCAGGTGCGATTGCACTTCAGTTTTTCGCTGAGGAGCCAAGCAGTTGACCTGGCTGCGCAGCAGGGAACAGGAGGTGTGGTGAGGGGACGTAGGTCTCCGTTCCCTTCTTTGTGGAACGAGGTTACCATATGTAACCGAGACGTTCCCTATCAGTCGATTACTCTCAACGTATGTCGAACTTACTAATAGGAATCCATACCAAAGTGCTGCTGCCCCCTTCCAGTGCCCTGGGCAAGCCTCCTGCCCCTTCTTGCCTGGAAGGACGATAGGAAAGGGCTTACACAGAGATTATCTGTCACTGTTGTTCCGTGGTAACCCATACAGTGAGACTATTGGATAACACTGGGAAAGCGTGCCCTTTCTGAATGACGGAGAATGCTGTGGAAGCCACATTCCTCCCCAAAGGAGTTATGTGGAGTTATCCCAGCCGGTGACAAAGGCATCTGTGAACACCACAGCATGCTTGGACACCTGTTCCAAGGGCACTCCTTATTCTTTTATGTAATTGGTTAAATCAATGTTAGGAGATGCTTATATTGTATAATTTATCCTTCATATGTTTTCATATTCCTTTAACTTTCTTAAACATTTTAACGGTATCTAACAAATTAAATGAATGAACATTGCCCCCAAAATTCAGCAACACACTGGACTAGTCCAATCTCATAGGATGACTGTTTTGATAACTTATTTTTTGTTTCAATTATTTAGATTTCTTTTTAATTGCACACATAAAAGAAAGAACAAGACCTGGAACACTTAGAAAATCTATGAAATATATGGGACTATAGGCCCCTAAGTACACTAGTATCTATATTTGAGAGAAAGGATTAAATGGCTATATGGCACCAGATGAGGTAAATACCAACTTCATCATTCTGAGCTGTTACTTGCAGGTCCACAGAGGTATAAAAGGCATTGTAAAGGATGAACATGGAAATGGCATCAAAGGAGCAACAATATCTGTTAGGGGGATGCGACATGATATCACTACAGGTAACAATTTATAGTAAAGTCATAATGCAACCTTCAACACACTTTTACAAACCTCTTGTGTTTCTTTGCACTGACCTGAAATGAATAATGCAGTTGTAAATGAGTGTTGATGTAGCCTCTGTCTCTCTCTACAGCTGAGGATGGTGATTACTGGAGGTTGTTGAATCCAGGTGTTCACATTCTGACTGCAGCTGCCACTGGCTACTCTAAAGTATCTAAGCGCATTAACTTGCCAAAGAACATGCTGGTTGGCAGAGTGGACTTTGTGCTGAAGAAGGCCCCACGAGAACCCTATATTGACTACTTTAACATCCCTGAGCTGGACAATTATGAGCGTTTTGATCCCTTTAATCAGTTTGAGCAGTACAGCCAGCGGGAGCTTGGAGAGAACGGGGAGGAGAGAACTGAGAAGCCCTGGTGGTGGGCTTATTTCAGCCAGTTAGGCATATCTGCGCCTACCTGGCTCCTGCGGAACTACTAGGGACCCTCAGGACACCCTTGGAGAGCAACCTATTCCCTAACTTTTTGCACCCAAGCCATCACGATGGTGGCATTAACCACATGCTATAGATGTGCAGCTAACCACTGGGAATAGTGAAGCATTGCTTCTTTGGTAAATTGACTATCTTTTTAAAAAGTCAAAGAAATCTCTTATGCTCACTAAGGCTGCATTTATTTGATCAAAAATAAATAAGTTACGAATAATTAAATAATTAAATAATTAAATAATTTCACAGTAATACTGTGAAATTATTACAATCTAAAACAATATTTTTTATATTTTAATATTTTTTAATAATGTGTCACATGATCCTTTAGAAATGTTTCTAATTTGCTGATTTGTTATTGATGCTTAGTTATTAATAATGGTTCATATTATTATCAATGTTGGAATTTTTGTGGAAACCATGATACATTTCCAGGATTCTTTGATTAATACAAGTTAAAAAGAACAGCATTTATTTGAAATATAAATCTTTTGTAACATTATAAATGTATTTTTTGTTACTTTTGATAAGTTTAATACATCCTTGCTGAATAAAAGTAATTTTTTTCTAACCTTCCCCAAACTCTTGAATGGTAGTGTATAACAATTTCCATAAAACTTAATGCAAAATCAAAAAAACGTTTTTAACATTGATAATAATAAGAAATGTTTCTTAAGCATCAAATCAGTATATAAGAATGATTTATGAAGGTTCACGTGACAGTGAAGACTGGAAGAAGACTGGATTAAATTACATTTAAACATATATTAAAATAGTTATTTTAATTTGTAATAACATTTCACAATATGACAGTTTTACAGAATTTTTGATCACATTACCGCAGCCTTGGTGAGCATAAGAGCACTTCTTTCAAAAACATAAAAAAAAAATCTTAATTATTCCAAACTCTTGACTGGTAGGCCTAGTGTATATCAGACTGGCGTGATATAACAGAATTCACCTGTAAAACTAAGAGGAAGTATTATTTTGCTTTTATTTTCTCGTTGATTTTTTTGTTCAGCACTAGATCAAATTCCCTAAATGCAGCTATAAACAGCTTATTCTGATAAAGTTTGGCAGCTAGACATGGGATGGATAGCATTGCATATAGTAAATGATAGCTTCGCTGTGGCTTTTGCACATTAAGGATGTTCAGTGCATGACTTTTGAGGCTGTCATTAAAGTAAATTAGCCATAAAAATTAAAAAAAATAAAAAAATAAAAATGAGCATGGACTAAACATCAGGTGTGCAAGATAAATAAAAACAAACTTCTGTGCAATTTCTGATTATTATTTTTTTCATTCTACAATTCGATGTACATTAAAGTTGGATTATCTTAAATATTTAAATGAGGATTCCTAATGAACCACAATAAGCTGATAAGAGAGTTCCTTAAAGGCATAGTCTTTTTAAAAATTTTAATTCATGTAATGATGGTGGGTACATTTTCATTTTGAGTAAACTATTCATTTAAAATTAAAATAACTATAAATTTAAAAAAGTCAAGGAATACCATTAAAACATTGATGTAGTTCATACATTGTAGGGTATACAGCATACTGTTATTCTGTTATAATATTCTTTTTTTCCCCTATTGTCAACCTTTTTATAAAGGTTTAGTAATATGCAAAATGCTTTATGCAGTTAGGAGGCTACAGTGCTTTCTTGAACCACTAGATGGCAACAAAGTCTATATAATGACGAATCAGCTCTATCTAACTATCTTTAGGTACATGTTTTGATTTACATTAATTTTGGTTACTGTACCATGCGTTTTTTTTTTAAACAATGGAAATAGAAAACATATAATAAATATATGAGGATTTTGATCCTGGGGGTTGATTGATAGGAAATCTAGCCTACAGAACAGAGTATTCAGAGTATATATATATATATATATATATATATATATATATATATATATATATATATATATATAGAGAGAGAGAGAGAGAGAGAGAGAGAGAGAGAGAGAGAGAGAGAGATAGATATAACACATCATTGTATTTCCGTAATATTATTACTAAGAGGATATTTATTTATGTTCCTTAAATTTCTGTTTTGAGTTTGCTCTTGAACCTGGTTGTTGTGCAAAATCCAAGAGGAAATCCAAGGAAATGGTAATTGTGCATCAGTCCTGTCTCAGTCTCAGCAATGTTAGCTCAGATTTAGCACAACAACTCTCCATTTGCCTTCAAACCACTTTACCACTGACCCATAAATGAACTGGTGGCAGGGGTTAATCCAGTGTCACATTCAATTTAAAGATGTAATAGTAATGCACCCATAAAGTATACTCAGTTTTAATGGCTACAGTATATTTCAGTATATTAAAGTACATTAGAGAGTTCTCATTACAGAATATTACACCTATATTCTGAACACCAAATAAGACACGTTGAGAGCACAGTATAAGGCAATATAATTTGCTGTCAGCATAGCCTATCGTAAATTACAACTGATGTCATAAGACCGCAGCTGCAGCAGTATTCTTTACACTTGAGCAGGTGTCTGTCCCAGTGGCTTTTTAAAGAAAGTCTCTAATGGCCTGTAATACGACTGCATTCACAAGCTCCAAACACATGCTGATGGAATTTACATGCAGCAAACATCATAACTTGCTTCTGTAAGTGCCCCGGATGCATATCACACTGGTTGTCTTTATTGCAGCAAATCATTTTGACACATTAGCCTGAAGAATAAGCAGAGTGCGGTCAAAGTATCACAGCAAAGGCGCCGCTGTAAGTGCCTTTTCACACGGCCTTGTCAAGTTCTGCACTCTACAGGCTCGGCATGTCTTTCTTGCAGCCAGTACATCATCAGTGGTTTTTGGTTATAGTCTGCTAACAAACCCCCAGGAATAATTACATAGCCTGTGTACTTTACCTTTGAATTAGAAATTGTCATCAGACCAAAACAAAGGCACAATCACAACTTTCTTAGAAACTAGAAACTTTCTAAAAGCCGGTAAGATTTTATTCTGCATATTTTGCAACATTTTGTACGGTTGGCCTTAGAAAATACGCACCTTTCAAATGCTGGTCAAGATTTGGTACATATATTTACACATCTTTGTTGCTTTGGCAGGTCTTGCTTTTATATACTTCCTAGAAGGAGGCTCCAAAGGATCTCACTCAAATAACCAACGCGAGATGAGAATCCATAACATCAGACAGGAGATGAAGTCCCTGAAGCGGCAGTACAGGCGAGCAGGAAAGGAGGAGCGCATTAGCTTGGCACAGCTGATGAGCATCCTACTAAAAAAAAATCAGGATCCTCCGTCGGGCAGAGTGGCACCGGAGGCGCCGCCGCGAAAGAGCCCGAAAGCGAGCTGCATTCATTGCCAACCCCTTTAAGTTCACTAAGGAGCTGCTAGGGCAGAAGCGTAGTGGCCAGCTGGTCTGCTCTCAGGAGGAGATTGATCATCACCTGAAGGAAACATACAGCGACCCAGAGAGAGAGAGCAAGAGTTAGGGGAGTGCAGCACTCTGATAGACCCTCCTGTGCCAAGTGTGCAGTTCAACATGTCAGAGCTGCAGCTAAAGGAGGTTCGAGAGGTTGTCAAGAAAGCGCGAGCAAGCTCTGCTCCAGGACCAAGCGGCACTTCGTACAAAGTGTACAAGAACTGTCCTAAACTCCTGCTGCGCCTGTGGAAGATTCTGCGTGTCATCTGGAGGAGGGGCAGGATTCCTGAACAGTGGAGAGTTGCAGAAGGGGTCTGGATTCCGAAGGAGGAGAACTCCAAGAAGATAGACCAGTTCCGCATCATCTCCCTGTTGAGTATTGAAGCTAAGATCTTCTTCAGTGCTGTCTCCAACCGGCTGAGCACCTTCCTCTCAAAGAACAGGTTTATCGACACATCAGTCCAAAAGGGTTGAACAGCTGGAATGTCTGGATGTTTGGAACACACAGGAGTGGTAACACAGCTCATCAGAGAGGCCAGAGAGAACAACGGCAATCTGTCAGTGCTGTGGCTCGATCTGGCAAATGCATATGGCTCAATACCACACAAGCTTGTGCAGTTCACTCTGACAAAATATCACGTCCCCAGCAGAGTCAGAGACCTCATCGCTGACTATTACAACAATTTTAGGATGAGAGCCTCTTCAGGAGCAGTGACATCAGGCTGGCACAAGGTTGAGATCGGAATCATCACGGGCTGTACCATCTCCGTAATCCTTTTCTCCCTGGCCATGAATATGCTCACAAAGTCTGCTGAACCAGAGTGCAGAGGGCCCAAGACGAAGTCAGCTCAACGTCAGCCACCGATCAGAGCATTTATGGACGACCTCACGGTCACCACAGAATCTGTTCCAGGCTGCAGGTGGATTATAAAGGGTCTTGAAAGGCTAATGGAGTGGGCACGGATGCATTTTAAACCAGCCAAGTCAAGATCAATGGTACTGAGAAGAGGAAAGGTGGATGAGAAATCCCGGTTTATCGTCGCAGGTGTAACAATCCCGACCATCACTGAGAAGCCTGTCAAGAGCTTAGGCAAGGTGTTTGACAGCACCCTGAGGGACTCCGCATCCATCCAGTCAACCTGCACTGAGCTGGACAGATGGCTGAAGTCAGTGGACCGGTCTGGATTGCCAGGGAAGTTCAAAGCTTGGCTTTACCAGCATGGTATTCTTCCCAGAATCCTGTGGCCACTACTCGTCTACGAAGTGCCACTCTCGACTGTGGAAACCTTAGAGAGGAAGGTCAGCAGCCACCTCAGAAGATGGCTGGGGCTTCCAAAAAGTCTAAGTAGCATCGCACTTTATGGGCAACGTAACAAACTGCAATTGCCACTCAAGTCCTTGGAAGAGGAGTTCAAGGTATCAAGAGCTAGAGAAGTGCTGCTATACAGAGATTCAAGTGATCCAAAGGTGGCAACTGCTGGGATTGAAGTGAGGACTGGTCGGAAGTGGAAGGCTGAGGAGGCTGTTCGACAAGCAGAGGAAAGATTACACCACAAAAGGCTGGTGGGGGTGGTAACAAGAGGCAGGGCTGGACTGGGTTCCTTTTCAACTCCTCACATTGACACCACCAAAGGAAAGGAAAAACGCTGCCTAGTCCAGGAGGAGGTGAGAGCAGTGGTCGAGGAGGAGAGAACCTGCAGGTCAGTAGGAATGAGGCAACAGGGTGCCTGGACAAGATGGGAGAACGCGATCGAGAGGAAGGTGACATGGGCGGAGCTGTGGAAGGCAGAGCCACAGCGGATCAAGTTTCTTGTCCAGGCGGTATACGATGTGCTCCCCAGCCCATCAAACCTTCACATATGGGGCAAAGTGGAGTCACCAGCATGCCCACTGTGCTCCAGGCGTGGAACCCTAGAGCACATTCTGAGTTGCTGCTCAAAGGCACTGGGAGAGGGAAGGTACAGGTGGAGGCATGACCAAGTACTAAAGGCCATTGCTGAAACCATTGCTACAGCAGTCGAGTGGTCAAAGCGCTCCCGCCCCTCCAAACAAGCCATCGTCTTTGTCAGAGCTGGAGAGCAGCCAAAACCAGCCGCAAAAACATCCGCAGGCATCCTGGCCACGGCGAGGGACTGGCAGCTGTTGGTGGACTTGGAGCAGAAACTCAAGTTCCCCAACCAGGTTGTGCCCACCTCCTTAAGACCAGATGCCGTCCTCTTGTCTGAGTCCACCAAAAAAGTGGTCATGTTGGAGCTTACAGTCCCTTGGGAAGACCGCTTGGAAGAGGCGTTTGAGAGGAAGCTCGCCAAGTACGAGGGACTAGTAAGCGAGTGTCGACAAGCTGGATGGAGAGCAAGGTGTCTCCCAATAGAGGTAGGATGCAGGGGCTTTATAGCACGATCCCTGTTCAGAGCCTTCAGTCTGTTAGGCATTGATGGGGTGAGGAGGAGAAGAGCCATCCGCAATACCACTGAAGCGGCAGAGAAAGCCTCAAGATGGCTATGGCTCAAGAAAGGAGATCCATGGGGGCAGGGTAGCTATATTTGCCAACTGGACACAAGCTGGGGTCTGATCAGCCACAGCTGGGTCACCTGGAGGAGGGTGTATGATGTTGAAAGACCCGAAACACCCAATGATTCCAGGAACATCACTGAAGATGTGTCCAGTAGCATCAGTAGATGTATTTGCACAGCTTACCTTTTACTCATTCATACGGTTTTAAATATTTTTGGTTAAATTGGGCTTTTAAAAAATCCATCATATGACTTTCCCCTCACATAAACGCTTGTCCTAGTTAATACAAAATTGCAAATTTGCAACTCAAGTTTTACTCAATGAGAAATGTATCAACAGGCACAAGATCAAAGCTGTTGAGTACTGTACATCCTTTTGTAGTGATAGCAAAATTACAACGAGTGACTAAGTATTATTTAAAAAGTACTTTGCTTACATAATCAGGGTATTTACTCTGTTTTCTCTGTTTAGCTCTTGTTTCCAATAAGTTATATAATTTACATTGCTAACTGAAGCTTTCTGAAAATCTAGGAGCAAATGACAAATTCTAACAGCTCAATATGGTTTTATTCAGTCATGCTCAATGAGTTTATACAAGAGAAAACACCACTAACTATTATGCTACCTTAACATGTCATATTTTTTTTCTATACAATATAAAAATACTATATTATTTATATCATTTAAAATATATATTTTTTATGATTGTGTAATTTAATGTTAAATGAATGTTAAAATAATATCAGTTTGTGAGAGACAGTTCTTAAAAGGTAATAATAATGATAACGGACCACTGCAAGCACTTTGTTTTCCATCCCACAAGTCATCCTTACAGTGGATTTTGAAATAAAACATAATTTACAAATAATTTTTGAAAGAGCTGACACTATATAGTGCATCCAATGAAGAAAAACTAATGAATGAAATAGATGCACATTTAACCTCAAGCTAAATGGGTCATTCAGACTTACTGGCAGCTTGTCACATGCTTGACTCGTCCATGAGAAGTTTGTATAGAATAAAATACTAGTGCCCCCCCCCCCCCCACTGGCTTTCCGTAGACTAATTGCACAAGCTTGATTTTTTAATATATCATCTTTAGTATACTGTGTAATGAGGATATCATGAAAATCTTTCATGTTTTCTGCTGTGTCCAATTTAAGACGGACCTCTTTCTCCTTTCTCGTTTTTTTATTTTCCCATCCGTTTGACGTGCAGCTCAACCTCTTTCCCAGATTCTTTTCCCCACTGTATAATTGGAGGCACAGTATAAACAATGCAGCTTCAGTTGGAACATGTCAGCGTGGAATCCGTGGTTTAGGCCTATGCATCCATGTAAAAGAGCTCTCTTGGTAGCGTTCTTTCTTCTTTCTCTCTCTCCCGGCGGTGAGGTGTGCTCAATGTGGCAGAGATAATTTGTTTGCTTTGCAATTATTTTCCATCAGTGGAGACAAATTGATTTGTACAGCATAAAGCGACAGTGAGAGTGTAGTGCACTATAAGCAGCTCAGACAGATCAGCACTAACTTGCTTATGCTAAAGTCTGACAGACAATGGCACTGTTCCTGTCATTCACTCTCTGTTGAACTCAGTAGTTGGTGCACCTAAGAGAAAACAACTGTGGAGCTCTAAAATCAGTCAGCTGTACAGTATTTGATATAAAAAAGAAAGTTACCAAGCCCTGTGCGCATCATGGAGTAAGACAATATCCAGACCCAAGTTTTACATGTATCTGCATATAACATTCCATGCAGCTGATTCTTTTCTCTGAGAAAAAAAAAAAGAATTGGTCAGATATATAGCAATAAATGATTCCTAAACAATAGGTTGTGCAAGACTGGTAAAAAAATATAAAAATAATCTCATTAGCTCTGTTTAATAGTGAGTTTTTTTAAATGAAAAATTAAATATGTGAAAGTTTAGTTGAGCCAGTATTGTTAATGCAATATAAATGATTCTAATTCTAATTTAAATTACATATTAAATAAAAAAAAAAATTCTAGTTTTAGTTCAACTTGGAATACCAAACTTTGACAAGCGCAGACTTTATTCTACTTTAGAGTGTTCTTTAGAGTGTTATTCTTTAGAGTGTTATTCTACTTTCTACTTTCTACGTCACAGTGTCAGCATTAGCTTAATTCAGTGCTTGTGTTAACATCAGATACATTTACAATTTGTTTTCAAATCACAACAGTAAATTTAGTACTCTGTCACAAGAATGAAGCCATGCTGTTTCACTGTCTGTGAAAAAAAACCCCTGCCTTTTTGATAAAGATCACAGAGCTTTTCCAGGTTTCTTTGGATTTTTGGTTTCCATTGAGTCAAATATAATAGTAAATTTTTTCTCTCTCCCTAAACTGCAGCAAGGACATACAGTAGGCCTCCATATGGTTATTTATATTTACTCCATGATGTGAAGTTTCATAAACAAAACTTTCAAGCTAAACAAAATCAATGTTTATTGATTGAACTATAGGGCTATTTAAACATTTTCCAAATTTTGCTAACCTCTAGCAAACCTCGTATAAAGTGAAAATAAAATAAAATGGCATATCTATATCATATTTATACATTTATTTATGACCTCCTGGGGTTAACAGTAAATATTTTCTGAAGGCAAATCACTGTACATTGCAATACACTGTAACCAATTTTTGTAATTTGAATAGTATTTTACTGTAATATTTACAATAGGATACTGTAAGCAAAATGTGTATACAGTATATTACTGTAAGCAGCAAAGAATTGTGGGAAAATGGTCACTACTGTAATTCTTTTCATAAATATATTTACATTATGAACTTGCAAAAAACTGAACAATGGCAAGGAAGATTTTTTGAACTGTTTGGTGGAAGTGGCGGTAAAAGTGCAAAAGAGAAATAAAGGTGTAGGCTACCCGGTAACTCAACAAAAAGGTTAATTTCTATTTTATTTGAAAACTTTAGTTAAACAGAGAAACATAACTTTTGTATATTACGCTGCCTCTTTAACGTAAATTAGTCATTGGTATCTTACAGCGGGGCGAGCTAATGTGAAATACTGAGGGAAAGTGAGTTATGTAACACCAAGTTTTTAAACAGAATTTTAAAGTACATCTTTTGTTTTTTTATTTTCATATTTGAATTTAGTATTTCAGTTTCATACCCTACTTTGTTCCCTGTTCAAGGAAAGTGTCTTAACAGGTTGTTGTCAGCTTAACACTTAATAACCTAATAATAGCAAACTTTAGAACTGCTTTTGCTACATCTGTTGAAATTTGATTAAATGTTTACTGATATCAATGTAAAGTTATAGATTTCTTATGTCTGCTAATAAAAAAGCTGTGTATGACTGTTAAACAGAGAGCTCAAAATCTCTCTCTCTCTCTCTCTCTCTCTCTCTCTCTCTCCACATCTCTCTCTCTCTCTCTCTCTCTCTCTCTCTCTCTCTCTCTCTCTCTCTCTCTCACACACACACACACTGCTCCCCATGTAAGCCAGAGTTCAGGGGTCACCAATTACTTGGGGAGGCTGAGAAAGTTGCAGAGGCCAACCCATGGCTGCCATGTTGAATTAATGTCTGTTTGCTCATAGGTAGGAAGTCAAACCTCACTACAGCTCAGTGGATCCTTTGAGTTATAGGCCAGTCATGCAAAATGCATAATGTATTTGAAATCACTTACATGTATAAAAAGTAATTTCTCTTAAAAAAAGCACTGTTTTTGTATTTGAATATTTCAGACATACATTAATAACATTAACACAGAAACCATTGTAACAGTGTGGTTCAATCACATGAAGGAGAATATCAAATTCCAAGAATTTGTCTTTTAATGATAAACCAAAATAGATCATACAAACAGGCAGAAGAACAGAAAACCACATGTAGTCTCAACAAGAACCGACAGGAGACTGAACTAAACAGGGGGTATATAGACAGGACTAAATGTGTGAGTTAACAAGTGGCAGGTGGTTACAATAGGTTACTATGTTAACAAATACGCACACACTAGGAAACCACGGCTGTGTCCGAAATCGCCCCCTATACCCTTAAATAGAACATTATTTGAGGGGGCCGCCATTTGTAGTGGTGTCCGAAACTGAGTGCACTTATTCAATCTTATAATGCACCACAGTAACGAGCGTACAACTGATTTACACTCAATGGCAAGAGAATACCCATAATGCACTGTGAGGCTCTTGCCGAATGAATTCCCACGTCTCGCCTGAAAATGAGAGAGAGGTGTGAAAAGGGGAGCCTGACAGAGGGAACCACCACGGAGAAGATGATCTAGCAGCACGCCATCCTGACGAAGACCCACGGTGGAACCGATGGAGGAAGGAGCCACAATGGAGACTTGAACCTGACCGACATCAGTGGATCCAGGAGACTTGGAGACCCAGGCAGAGCTGAAGAGCCAAAGAGGCCGGGTGACACCATAGGTCCTGGTGGCCAGGGTGGAGCCGTGATGACGAGTGGCCGAGGGTGGAGCCAGGATGCCGGAGGACTGAGGTGGAGCTGGTGGGTCAGAGGACCAAGGACCAAGGTGCAGCCGGGGGAACGCAGAGCCCGATGAAGCCGAAGGGGTGGAGGGACAAGCCACAGCCAAAGGCCAGGAGATCCAGGTTGTAGGCAACTGACCAAGACGAAACCGGAGGGACAATGGAGCCTGGTGGAGCCGTGAGCATGATGGTCCCAGGTGGAGACCTTCCCATGCCCTCAAACTCCACTAAAATGCCCTCCCCACAGGACGTTGTTGCCAGCTCACAGACTCACTGTTGGCCTCGGGCTCCATGGCAAAGTTTGTCTCGGGCAAGCGTTTTTGGCGCTTGCTTTGTGGAGGGCTCGGGCTCTGGGTCCATGATCATGGTGAGAGTGGTGAGGTGCTGGATGGGGTCTGGGTCAGTGACTGGCATGATGAATAGTGGTGATGGGGGTTCCTGGGATGGCACACGATCGCAACAGTAGGACAGGAGTGGACTGGGAAGGCTGCAACTGAATGGCTTTGTTGTCTTTTACTTCTCCAACTGTAAAGGGTGAGCCACTCAGCAACAGTGCATAGTCGGCATTCTGCGCCAGGGTGCAAGATGTTTCTCTCCAAGGCATCGGACGAAATAGATGGTTATCCAGCCCACTCCAAAAAGATACCTTGGTGTCGTTTCAGGACACCAGGTGGAAGATCTTCAGGAATTCCTCCCAGAATCTTCCAGTAAGTGGCCAGCTTGAGATATGGTGAGTAAAAGCTCAAGTAAAAAAATCTGATTCTGATAATAATTCTTCGGCTGAGCAGGCTGAATAATCAGTTGAGCTCATAATTAGGGTCAGTTGTTTTGTAATGGTGTGGTTCCATCAAATGAAGGAGAAAATCAAATTCCAAGAATTAGTCTTTTAATAAAACAAAATACTCAGGAGATCATACAAACAAGCAGAAGAACTGAACAAGGACTTACAAGAGTGTATACACAGGGAGTATATATATATATATATATATATATATACACCCTGGGTTGTAAATATATACACAGGACTAAATGAGTGAGTTAACAAGGGGCAGGTGGGCACAATAGGTTACTATGGTAACAAATAGGCCTAGGAAACTAGAGCTGTGTTCGAAATCGCTCCCTATACCCTCATTCACTATTCCCTACATTGGCCACAATAGACCAGCGGTTTGTAAAATAAATGGATGGATGATTCAGCTGCTGGTGCCATCTTCTGGCGAGACACAGGAATTCATTCGGCTGTGTCAACCCTCACAATGCATTATGGGTATTCTCTAGCCGTTAAGTGTACATCAGTTGTACACTCATTGTTGCGGTGCATTATGGGATTGAATGAGTGCACTCATTCACTTTGGTTTTGGACACCACTACAAATGGCTGTCCCCTAAAATAGTGCCCCATTTAAGGGTATAGCTCCAACACTGGAAGAGGAAACTCAGACAGTGTCGGTCCCAAGTCCGGATAAAGGAGAAGGGTTGAGCATGGGGCTAGCAACCCCACCCCGTAAAACACAGAAACACCAAGCAAATCTCAACAATCTCAATTAATGGGTCATGGCAAGAGAGGCCGAGTTAATGTGATGATGACGATGTTGGACCAAAGCCCTGCGGCCGTCTGATGTATGGTCCCTTTTTCAACGAGAAATCAATTACACGAATAGCGACATGTAATGTTAGAACCCTTTACCAGCCTGGCAAACTCATCCAACTGCTTCAGCGATTGTACAACTACCGGCTTGATATCCTTGGGATTTCGGAGGTACGGTGGCTGGGATCTATAATCTTTGTGTTGGCAACACCTTCTTCGAGAACATCGAGGAACATAGTTTTTGGATTGCGGTCGTCAAAAGTACCGAGGTCTTTGGTGAAACCCTGAACCAACCGGAGCCGACGTTGACATTCCCTGAAGACCACAGCCGAAGACCTTCCAGTGGACATTGGCCCAATTACTGTGGCGGAGACCATGGCGGCGATCATTGCTTTCAAGATATTGTATTTTGGATGAGATATCACCCAAAAATGCTCAAACATCGCGACTAAGCCTTTGTCGAAGCGCTAACTCTCTGTCTGTCGTGTCACAAGATTGGAGAAAAAGAATCATAATCAAGCTCCCAAAGAAGGGAAATCTTGCTGATTGCAACAACTGGCGCGGAATAACTCTACTATTGGTTCCCGGAAAAGTCCTTAGCATGGTCATCCTCCAGCGGATGCGACGTGCAGTCAGTGAGCGGCTACAGGAAGACCAGGCCGGATTTAGGAGCAGACGATCCTGCTTGGAACAAATTTTTGAACAATTAGACAATTATAGGGGGCGATTTCGGACACAGCTCTGGTCAACTAAGGAAAACAGGAAATGAACACAAGAAATGGGAGCACAAAACTAAGCCAAAACAGAACATAAACCTGACCACCATAGCATGTTTTATTATTGTAATAAACAAAATTAAGCAATATCTCACAAAAAAACTGGATTTAATTGAGATGTAGAAATTCAAATTGAAATGACTGTAATTTTTGAACATTGTTGAATTTGTTATCATTAAATGTGTTCATTAAATATACACTATGTGTAAGTTTTGGATACGTACAGTATATAAACTATTATGTGTCAATTGTTTTCTTTTTCAATCTTCCTGAGCAAAACATTATTCTTTGTACAAGCACAATCTGGATCTGAGCCCTGAATTCCTCACATCATAGCTTTCCTAACTCCAGTCACTCAGACACGATTTGTTCAATGCCCGAAAGCTCTCTCCCCCCCTGTGTAAAAAGAGAAAAAGAAAAGAAAAGTGACCATTGTTCAGGTCAGAGTTTACAGAAGGCAAGCCCTTTGCACTTTGTGAATGATTTAAGTCTCAATGTGTCTGATTCATTTTGTTCAGCCAAACCAGCATAATTTGCAAAAACAGCACTTGATTTTGTAATAAAGGTCCAGTGTCGTCTTCAATTGAGTCCTGCTGCTCAGTGGCAGTAATTGCAGGGGCCTTCTCTGTCTCTCTCTTACTGGGTCCCCAGTCTCCCTCTCTCAGCGTCAGTGAAAGTCCAGCTGAGCTCTGATGCAGAGCTAATGCTAATATACTCAGTCCAGTATGTGCAAAACACACAAATACAAATACAAATTCACTGCACCATTTTTTATTGTTGGTAAGTACACATAATGCAAACGCATTTCAGAATCCCTTTTTCTGTTCCTGTAGGATCGGCTCCTACTCTGTAAATTTAGAAAGCCCTCTGAATTATGCGCATTTGTTTGCATTAATATGTGGGTCCACTAGGTGGCAACACTCATATATGGGCCTTTGCTTTTAAGAACTAATCGAAGAAGACAATGGAAAATGATGAAGGTGGAAAGATATTACAAAATTGCAAGGATTTTTAGAAGGTACCTGTTTATACAATATGAATATAAATATTATACTGTTTGGAGATCAGGTGAAGTTTCACAAAACATTTGCAGTGCACATGTCTCAGATTCACTGAAGTAGCAACTGAGCTAACAGTGGACTGACAAGTTTGGGATTTAGATGTACTTTAAAGGGTTAGTTCACTCAAAAATGAAAATGATCCCATAATTTACTCCTCCTCAAGCCATCCCAGGTGTATATAACTTTCTTCTTTCAGCCAAACACAATCTGAGTTATATTAAAAAATATCCTGGCTCTTCCAAGCTTTATAATGGGAGTGAATAGAGCCTGAGTTTTTGAAGCTCCAAAAACGCGTATCCATCCATCATAAGATCCATACGGCTCCTGGGGTGAAACGATGCGTTTTTGTAAGAAACATATCCATATTTATAACATCATAAACTATTATCACTGGATTCCGGTGACGGCCATACGCGAGTCTAGTTCCAAGTGACCTCTGAACCGCGAGAGGCTAGTCTATCCTCACCTAAGCTTCCAACATCCTACGTCATACGTCGGGTCAGAGTTCACTCTTCTGCCGGACTTGCGTACGGCCGCTACCGGAAGCCAGTGATTATAGTTTATAAAGTTATAAATACATACTTCTTTTGTCACATTGCTGTTTTTCGCCTACTATATAAAGAAGTATGATTTCGGATGCAGCTAATAACTCAAGTTTTGAAGCGTGAAACATAAATCATTTGAGCCAACTCCTCACACATAATGGCACACGATAGATTTTTTGAAAAACAAAACGTTATTTAATTATATTTCAGCATAAACACATCTCTAGACAGGTAGTGAACATGTTGTATCTAACATTTATAATTAATTTGCGGCTTAAATGTTGCAGCTATATGCAACAATCAAAGTATTTATCCCAATGTGTCATGATTCTGCCTTTGTGTCCTTGATTTTCCCTAGTCGTGAGGCAGGATCAAGACAGAATCATGTTTTGTGTACAAGCGCATGGCCAGTTGTTTGAGCCATGTGCTTGTGTTGTCTCGTTACGTTACCCCGCCCCCTTGTTATCCCCGTCTATCCCCACCTGTCCTTGTCATTAGTGTTCCCTTATTTAATCCCCTTGTGTTTGCTGTCCTGTGCTGGTTCATTGTTTCTCATTGTGATTTCTACCTGTGTGTTAACTTACCTGTGAGTACCTTGTGAGAGTTTTGTCTGGAGAATTACTGATCCTGTTTCTGTAGTTAGTTTATGGTCTAGTTTGTCAGTCCTAGTCTAGTCTTGTCATTTCTTTTGCTGTTCATGTTTTGCCCCCTCGTGGGTTTTGTTTTCTCTGTTTTCTGTCTACAATAAACTTTGTCACTGCATCTTGTCTGCGCCTGGGTTCACCTTCCACCGTCATAACAGAATGAACCGTCCAGTACAGAACCCAGCAGACAGTTTGCCTGTTCCCGCAATACTACAACCGACTGGCCCTGAACTATTGTGGCAGTCGGCTATCGCCGACAGTTGGTATGACAAGCTTCCAATTCCTCCCCAGGGTGAGAGGACCCTGAGGGAGTACGTGCGGGTTGCAGAAGAGAGGAGGTTCTTGCCTGACATCCTCTTTAACCGTTACCTCATCGCGGGCCTCAAGGAATTTCCGCCTCTGGATGAACTGGAAAGGCTGGTTCGTCGCCCCTTCCAGGATATGGTGGCCGGTCTGTCACGGAAGGAATCGCGGGCTCCCACCATATCGTCATCACCTGGCATGCTGGCCGTGATCCCGGAGGGTCGCGTCTTCGCTGTGGCTACTATGGGGAACCAGATTCGTCCCAGCTCGACTCCCGAGGCATCTACACCCGTTGATCTCCGTGGCAAACGAGAGAGACAGCTGTCGTGGGAGTCGACTTCGGAGTCCTCTTCCACTGAGACCACAGTTCCCGTTGTGCTTCCCCAACCCGTCTCAGCTCCGGGTATGGTCTCTGCTTCCCGACCTAGGAGAAAGAGGAGGAGGAGGGGAGCCTCCCGTCCTTCATCAAGCGCTGTCCCAGAGCCCGCTACTGCGAGCGCTGTCCCAGAGCCCGCTACTGCGAGCGCTGTCCCAGAGCCCGCTACTGCGAGCGCTGTCCCAGAGCCCGCTACTGCGAGCGCTGTCCCAGAGCCCGCTACTGCGAGCGCTGTCCCAGAGCCCGCTACTGCGAGCGCTGTCCCCGAGCCCGCTACTGCGAGAACTGTTCTTGAGCCTGCTGCCGTTAGTGCTGTCTCTATGTCAGCTTCAGAGAAAGCTGCGGCCAACGCAGCTGCAGAAGCACTCCTCCGGTCTGTATCGGCTCGTCAAGAGATGCCTGTCGTCGTTGCTGACAAAACTTTGTCTGACTATCTGTCTTGTCTAGTCAAAATCCTTCAGATTCCTGTCATGCCCTCAAGTCCTGTGCCCACAGCTGAGGAGAGCGCAGTTTCCAGGTCTCCCACAGAGAGCACTGTTTCCACAGAGAGCGCTGTTTCCAAGTCTCCCACGGTGAGCGCTGTTTCCAAGTGTCCCACGGAGGGCGCTGTTTCCAAGTCTGCTGCAGAGAGCGCTGTTTCGAGGCCTGCTGCAGAGAAGGCTGTCTCCGGGCT
The DNA here is from genome assembly GCA_026230005.1 of Gila orcuttii. Lineage (NCBI taxonomy): Eukaryota > Metazoa > Chordata > Actinopteri > Cypriniformes > Leuciscidae > Gila > Gila orcuttii. Next base: position 23,189,411 of record JAPDVR010000002.1, on the reverse strand, counting down.
ACTGCAGAGAACTTTGTTTCTGAGTCGGCGATGGAGAGTGCTGGTTCCGAGTCTGCTTCGGAGAGCGAAGGCTCCGGTTCTGTTTTTGAGAACTTAGATCCTGTCCCAGCTTTACAGCCAGCCGCAGCGCCTTCCTTTCCCGATCCTTCACCACCTGCCACACCCCTTGTCTTCGCTCCTCAGCCGGCTGCAGCGGTTCCCACTGTCACCCGACCTCTGAATGTTTCCCCGGTCTCCCCCGTCATGGTTCAACCTCGGACTGTTTCACACACTTCCCACACTACACCACCCAAACTTACCCGGATCCCTCGTCCGAAGCCCACTTCCCGTCAACCCAAGACCACCGTCCCACCTACCCACCCTGGACAGTTCCCCAAGAACTTTGTTGTTCCTCCGCCTCCCCGTCCTTGTTTATTGTTCCTGATTTGTCATCCCAACCCTGTTGTTGTGTTTTCTTGTCTGCCTTTGTTAGTTTTTGTCATGTGTTGTTGGTTTGTGTCTTTGTCACAGTCGGTCATGTCCCGTGTTTAATGTCCCCTTGAGGAGCGTCTGGAAGCCGCTCCTTAAGGTGGGGGTTCTGTCATGATCCTGCCTTTGTGTCCTTGATTTTTCCCTAGTCGTGAGGCAGGATCATGACAGAATCATGTTTTATGTACAAGTGCATGGCCAATTGTTTGAGCCATGTGCTTGTGTTGTCTCGTTACGTTACCCCGCCCCCTTGTTATCCCCGTCTTGTCATTATTGTCTAAGTCAGCTTCACCTGTCCTTGTCATTAGTGTTCCCCTATTTAATCCCCTTGTGTTTGCTGTCCTGTGCCGGTTCATTGTTTCTCATTGTGATTTCTACCTGTGTGTTAAATTACCTGTGAGTACCTTGTGAGTTTTGTCTGGAGAATTACTGATCCTGTTTCTGTAGTTAGTTTATGGTCTAGTTTGTCCGTCCTAGTCTTGTCATTTCTTTTGCTGTTCATGTTTTGCCCCCTCGTGGGTTTTGTTTTCTCTGTTTTCTGTCCACAATAAACTTTGTCACTGCATCTTCTCTGCGCCTGGGTTCACCTTCCACCGTCATAACATAATGGACACAATGTACCATTAGAAAAATAAATATTAGAAAATATCAGTTCTGCTCTTTTTCATAAAAACCAGTAGTGAGCCAAGGTCCTCATTTCATGTAAACAATTAACTGATTCACACCCCTTAGGGAGCTGACCAATGCACCATATGAATTAAAAAATGGGGACAATAAATTTTTGTATGTTTTTGTTTTTCTCATGTACTATTATTAGGCCTACAATTCATAATTATTATTATTTTTGTGAGTCAAACTGATCCTAACTGGTTTTAGTACAGAAAAAAATCCCACTATAAAAATTGTAACCATTGCAAAGAGCAAACAGATAAAAACAGTATGTTATAACAATATTCGCAGACCTATTTTCATAGATTAAGTATGGAAGCACAGACAAGCACCCGCAGATGAAAATGGTCTCTTGCACAGATGTGTGGTTTGACATGACCACAAATAGAAATAGATCTGACCACACACACTGTCTTGTAAGAGACTATTGTCCAAATTCCCCTCAAGGCTTAACAGAGCCAGGTTTAGTTAGGTTAGAGGTATGCCAAGGCTTTGTTATGTTACTGTCTCCAACACAAAAGACAGTAAGTGGTGATGGTGATGGTTTTGGGTGGTGTGTTTGTGTGTGTGCACGCAAGTCAGTTTAGTCAAAAACACATTGGCGGTTACGCATCCTTACATCACAATGGCCATCAACGGTGCTTAGAGAAATTTCTCTGATTTCTCTGAAATGTGGGTATTGTTTTATTTGATTTTGGCTGTAGAGGCATGACGTTCACAGGTCATCCAACAAAGCATGTGTGGTTAAAGCTCTGACCCCTATAGTAATTGGACAGCTTAAGGCTTTTCATAGTCCTAGTTTCAACAAACAGTGTTTGTTTACATTTCCCCTTCTTTTCCTCTCTATTTGTTATGATTTCTTTTTAACACTCTGTTGTCCCCTAGATGTGGTTGGTTTAAGGAGAAAAAAAGAAGTTCCTGGAATTTCTTCCTTACTTTTGTCATGGGATTACTTAACTGAGGCTCTGATGATTTTTTCCCAAGTGAAGCTTTTTATGTTCAGGTCAACCAGATACAGAATTATTCTGTTGTAAGCTGCCTTAAAGATTTATTGGCTGACTGATTGCAATTGTCTTGATTTTACCTTACCCTTTCCCAAGAAGTAATAATGTATGATGTTATAACCATTTTAAATCGCATACACTGTACATTCTGTATGTAAAATGTAATTTTTTAAAGGTTGTCACATGACATACCAAGTGTTTGATTACTGGATGTCCTAAAAATGAAGATGGGCACATTGTGAAATATAGTAAACTGGTTGTCTGGTTCTATAGGCTACTATAAATACTAGTGAATTTACTGTGTGGTCTGGGTGTTATACATGTTCATTAAGAAACAATTTTCACCCTGAAATTGCTAGTAAATTTCACAACAATTGCAAAGAAACGGCAAGCACAACCCATTCTCACAGGAAAATGTAACTATTTTACAATGTGGAGATTTTGTATGAGTTCGTACAATGTAAATCGTACGAAAATGTGCGATTTTTGGAAAAAAATTAGCATGAAGGTCCTCGCTTGACCCCACCCATAAACCTAACCTTCACTGGAGCATAAACAGATCGTACAAAAAATATGATTTAGCTACTAATACACAAAAACTTAAAATAGTTACAATTTGGCAACAGATTGAATTAAATGTGAAGTTTTGAGGTAACAAAACTGAAATGGTATTTTCTTGTAAAACATACTGCCATATTATGAAGTTAAAGGCCATGTTGCAGGTTTAATTTTTCAACTAATTTGTGCAATTTGCTTGTTCGTAATAAACATTTAAACTGTTATCCATTGTATTTTATGTTGTTGGGTATCACAAAACGAAAAAAAGTAGGTACTATCTTACAGCGGTTTGCAACGATTCTCCTTTTCCCCACAATGCATTGCATTACGTCACCTTGGGGAGAGAATTTACCAAAGCCCGCTGCCCGCCTTGTTGAGAGCGACGAGTAGTAGACGAGAGTATTCAGATAGCGCAGATTATAGATAAATACATAGATATAGAGAGATAGATAGACAAGATATATATATAGACTAGATATATAGACAGACTAGATATATAGAGAGAGAGATAGGCAGACAGCATAACGTTAGCAGATATAGCTAACGTTAGCAGCTAGATAGACATATATACAGTTGTAGGTTACAGTTTGACAAGAGTTTTGAGTGTGACAGAAGCACAATGTTGTGTTTTATTGCGAGTGTACACAAATATAAGTAAACACTTTGCAGTTTGAACGATATCCTGTATGAACAAAATGACGATGTTTTTATGTTTCCACTGTTCGATCGCGCCTCTCTCTCTCACTCTCACACTCACACTCACACACACTACGAATACATGTATAATTCCACCCCTAATAGCTAGCATGATGCTTTCTATTTCTAGATGACAAAGACAAACATTACCAGTACTACGACACTATGACAAAGGTTACCGGTACTTATCTGAACTAACGTCATGATCATATACTGCCACTAGATATAAAGAAAACGTTGATTTTTCACTCGGTGCTATTCAATGACCGTAAAAAAAATATATGTATCGTTATTGTGCACTGCTGCTCGTAAGTTAAAACGGCTTGCCATAGCTTGTAGACTAGCTCCAGTGTTCATTTCTGCGTTGCTAAATGATAGCAACTCACCGGGACACTTCACCAACTCTCCACTCATTCTCCTCGGACCATGCATTCAATTGGCTTTGACGGCCATCAGTTCTTGGCAATTCTTCATTTGCCCTCTCACGTCTAGCAGGTTCAAAATTATACGGCTGCGGGCCATAATACATGTTAGTTCTTCTTGCCAACTCCTCATCCCAGTCAGTCGCCATAGTTCTAATACTAGGCTGAGGCACCCTTTCCTCCGCTTCTCGCCAACGTGACGTCATCACAGAGTTGCGTAAAAAAAAAAAGTTATACCAGAAACGTAAAAAAAAAGGTCTTTAAGACCATTTTTGAGACATTTTAAAAATTATACACATATCTTGAGTGATTTATGTACCCATTAATCAACAGTGGTGGTTAACCTGCAACATGGCCTTTAAACGAGTGCACTGTGTTCTTGTATCATCCTTTGTTCTCCACCACAAAGTGCATTTGTCAAGTTAACTCAGATGAACAGTTTGTAAGGGAAGGCAGTGACTCATTCTAGGTGCATTAACTCCTTTGAATAGCTTAATGGTTTAGTTGCCCGAAGGCCACTGAAACCCAGTGAAACAAACGTAAAACCTAACTCAAGCTGCTGAGATGACAACAACATGTAAGCTTGTTTGAGAGACTACTAAGTAAATGGTAAAAAAAAAATAACCTTGACAAAACGGTTGTCTTTCTTTGTGGCATTATTGGAGTCATGATAAATTGAGATGAGGGTAAATACTTTTGAGCAGTTGAAATGCCTTGTGGTGTGACATGTTATACTCCATCTAAAATATATATATATATATATATATACACATTTATATTGATGTTGATAAAATATGCTTCAACTAGCCATGTGATGATATCTGGAATAATTCAGTGTTATGTGCTTTGCTTCAAAACACAAATAGGGATTTTAAAGACAGCTTGATGGCGATGAGAAGTGCAGTTTGAATGACTCTGAGTGTAAATGTCAAATGACCTCAGTCTTTACAGCTAAAGCAAGGCTATTTCCCAAAAGGCCATTGCAGGAGCAGGACTCCATCCTCTATGGCATTTCTCTGTCATTGGCCTTATAAAGCTGCAGGATTTGTGTGAAGCTTCTATTCATTTCTCTCTTTGTCTTTCTCTCTCTTTCTCTATCTCCCCTACTCTATCTCCCCTTCTCCATTGCATTCATTTCATCCTCATATTATCCCCATTCGGATTTTTTTCCCTGAGTGTGTGTGTGTGTGTGTGTGTGTGTGTGTGCGTGTGTATCTCAGGCATACGGCCTGGACAAGTGAAGTAAATGCAATTCAATTAGATACTGCCCTCAGGCCTGTAGTGTTCCTGCGTCTCTCCATCGCACATATTTATCTTACATAACTCACAGGAACTAGTCCGTCCATTACTGCACACTCACTTTTTAAGTGCTTCAGCCCAGAGAATAACAAATAAAGATGGTTAAAGGCAGTATGTTCGTAAAATAGCTGCCTGAAAGTATTGTTACGTTGGGGATTTATATTTTCCTGTCAGCAAGGATTATGATTCTGGATTTAGTTGTCATCGCATGTCTAATGCTCTAACCAGTCCGTCAAAAGAACTATTGATTGAGGGGCTTACCGGCTATTTAGTGATTAAATTGAATTATGATTTATTTTTCAACAAATAAGATGGTTTTAGGATATTAAAGTGAAGCGACAGACTGATGTTTCTTCATGAGGCTATTATCTATGCATCAGTGAACGATAGAGCGAATCAGTTATCCGATTGTGTCTTTCTGATGTTGCACAATGGTCTCCATTCAGGGCAGACTAGAGAAGACTCTCAGCTACGTCTTCAGCAGGATTCTGTTTCCTTAAATATATATAATACTTCATGTTAGTAACTAGGGGTGAGGCTAAAGGGCAAGGAATGTGTTCACTTTATTGAACCAACCTTGACAATCTTTCACCCTGCTAAGATTCATATCCCCTATCCACTTGTGTGCTCCAAAATTTTCTTAAAATTTAAACAGCCCATTTTGTTGCCATATATTCCTCTACAGCCTCATCAACTCATTCTTTTCTTATTTTTTATTTTATTTTTTTGTTGTCTATTATTGTGTTAAAGATATTAATGTTTTTGTCCTAGCCTTTTTGCTTTATATAACTTTATAGAAAAGTGGAAAAGCAGTTGACAGAAGGAAGTAAGTGAGAGTTTCTGTGACTGTACAAACCACATGAATATTTAATGAGGTGACTGCTGGGGCAGTTTATGATTGGTTGTTTGTTGCTAAACCATTTGTTGTAGCTTCACACTGTACACCTTTGGCATCACATTTAGGTGCTATAGTTAACCGTGTTCCGGAGCAGGGTTTCATAACCCTGAATAGAAAGCAGTGTGATGGTGTAAAAAGAGTTACATGACACCATATGACAGTAAACATTTGCTGCTTTGCTTTATCTATTCTTCCACTTCTTCAGTTTGCATGCTCCTCATTTCTCTCTCTCACTCCTCCTGTTATATAGATTATTTAACTGATGAATCAAGCTGAGCAATGCACAGGCAGCAGAGAAGTGTTCCCTCTGTTGCCGTTCACTGTTGGTGTGCATCAGTCTGAGTTCTAGAAGCAGAGTCCTGCCATGCATGTAGCAAGTGCCTCTCTGAGCTCCAAGACACTCAGCTGTCACACATCTGTCTGCCTGGTTGCTCTTCTCTCTGGGTAAAAAGTGTAAAGGATTTCCTCAAGCTGCTCTGTTGGATGTTAAAGTTGACAAAACCTACCCATTTTGTAAATGCATGTTATAGATCGTATTATGAGCAATGCATCCATGCATGTTAACTTTTTTTTTTTTTAAATCTGACCTTGTAATGTTTAACCCTCTGGTGCTCCTCAATTGGGAGTCACACTTGTTATCTTCGCGGTCAAAAGTGACTGAAGAACACCAGAGGGTTAAAATGTCATAACTCAAACTTCCAGTGAAAATGACAAACTTCACTCTGGTGACATATGCTGGAATTATTTAGTCCGCTTAAAGTCGGCATGAAACGAAAGTCGCGACAGATTTTTCTTCACTGACATATGTCCGAGGGAAACGGCTTCTCGAACAAGAAAAAATGTAGGACGGAACTAGATTTTGTCAATCAGGAATTGATTGGATCGTTGGATCATTGTGGTTGGCTATCGTTGTGATCTCATTCGTGCCTGTAAACACGTCATGAGAGAAGAGATGTCATTGTGAGTGATTTTGATTAAAGTTTACAAGGGCACATGAATTTAAAAAAAGATGAGCACGGATAAATAATTAATAATAAACACTGCAATATTCCATAAAAATAAGAATTGTCCATTTTGATTTTATGGTGATTTTTTACAGTCTCACTCCCTCCACAATCAATTGACTGCAAGCTTTTTAAGTGCAGCGCTCACTTTTCAAAATTCAACAACCGATGGATAGAACTAAGTCCCCACACTATATATTTTTTCTTTTCAATAATCCGTTACACTTGGATATATAGTATGTCGAAATATGGTATCGAAGATCAGTCGCTACTTCAGTTGAAATATATCTCAAAATATCTAGTATTAGGGATGTACCACAGATCTTTTTGGCAAATACTGATATTGATTTTAACGAATAACTGTTGGTTGTCTTTTGTTGTTTGATTAACATTAAAACACAGACAGCAGCACAGCTCGAATATTAGGCTGCTGTCACTTTAAGAGCTGCATGGATCCAATATACTGATACATAAGCATTTTATTTCTCAACTGTTTACATTCATTTAAGACATAACCAACTATGTTTTTGTATAATTTTGTGTGATTTAGAAAAAGTGAACAAGGAGCTCAATTCAGTATTTGTGTTTAAAACACGGTTTTCTGCGCTCGTGCTTTAGATGTGTGAGTTACGCAAAACTTCTCACACAGTGAGTAGAAATGAGTTCTCTTTCTCGTCATCTTGCACTTGAATATTTAAAATTGCAAGGCTTAAAACTTTAGAGAAGATGCAGTTCAGTCCGTTGTTCCGAGCGTCTTTCACGCTGGTCCCGGGCAGTCCTCATTGTCGAGTCCTGCTGTATTTTGTACAGATTTCGACCGATAAACATTGGCGGCCAATACATTGGTGTATCTCTAATCTTAATAATTTAAGGTAAAAATAGTGCAGTTTTACACATTTTATGTGGTTCATAATGTTTACACTGGCTGATATAATTAAATATTTAGCTTGTCTCAGATATGGGCAAATCGAAATATCAATTTGTCATACTAATGTTGTATCGAGCGTATTGATCCTCACATAAAATATAAATCTTTTATGTTTTTCTTTCAATTTATTTAGCACAAAAATTAATGTTTCAATTAAAATGAAATCTTCAAAGTAGTTGTGTTGGATAGGAACAATTTCTCACTATCTCAACACAAGCAAAAATGCTGAAAAAAATACATTTTGTTTAGGACTATTTAATGTTAATTCTGTTTTTAATATTAAATAGTAATCACAACAACTTTTTACTTAATAGATGGATCAGTGTTGACATTAGCAATACTTGCCCTATTTATTCTTGGTATCAGATTGGAAGGAAATTCACTCATCCCTAGGCTTTTAAATATGAAATCTACACAAGTGGAAGTGCTTTGAAATAAGGATTGTTGTATTAACAATGTTTATGCCAGTTCTGTAATTTTACTTAAGACACAGAGCGTTACATATCTCTAATACATACCATCTCTTCACTGCCTTTAACACAAACACTGAATAAAAGTACCAAATTACTCACAGAACTTTACAGACTCTAACCCCTCTAATCCCCTCCATGTGACCCGTAAGCTAGCAGAAAATCTCCAGATGATCTTCACCTAGCACATAGTGAGCTAATTACACTGAAGTTGAAATGCATGTGGTGTAAAGTCACCATGCTCAGCTTTGAAATGGAGAAAAGAAGGAAAGATTTAAACAAGTGCAAAGCTTTGCAGAGTGAGGAGAGTGAAACATACGCATTAAACCATTCAACCATTTAGGTGGGTTTTGATTAAGAAAGAGTACAAATGCAATGCTCTTATGAGAGTTAACACTGGGAACGTTTTGGGAATGCTTAGCTCAGGATTGGTACTTTAAATGTCCTGTTACTTTTGTTTCCATCAGCCGCTTTGTATTAGCCAAGGTGCACATACTTCCAGGAAAGAGATGTGCATTTTAATTTCCATGCTCTGTATACAAACAACAGAAACCAACCAAAGAGCGCAAAAATCAGCCGATCAGACTCCACTCCACATATACAAGCTAATTGCTACAACCCAGAAGGCTTCAGTAACGAGACCCTCTATTTAGTGTAACCGTATGGCTCTGAGCCTGAAGTTGGCATCATTTTAGGAACAAGTAAATGGCCGCATGGCTGCATATCCACACTAGGGTGTAAGGCAGTGCACCATCTGTGCATCTGGACACAGCCATAATGGCAGAGGGAGACTGTAGAAACACATGCTGTTTTATTTTGGTTTTTTTTACACACGCATTTATGTTTTCAGCTTTTAACACTAATACATAAGCTATTCTGAAAGACCTAACTAACCCAGCAGATTGTGTGTGTGTGTGTGTGTGTGTGTATGTTTAAATGTACTCAAAATTTACGTTCAGACATCATTAGTGTAAAATGCCGTGTGGTTCTGATATTTCTGATATTTTTGTTGCATCATAATTATAATTTTTAATAATTTTGTATCTTTTTTTATTTAATTTTAATTCTTATTACTCATCATAGAATGCTGAGTTGTTTCAACCCATGTTTGGGTCAAATATGGACAAACCCAACGGTTGGGTTTAAAAAATGTAATGTCAAATGTAAATGTATTAATGTCTAATAAGACATAAGCACTTGTGTTTGTCTGTACGTGTATGGGTCAGATTTTGCCTACTTTTAGTACTCACCTTTGTGAAAAAAACATATACCAAAGTGTATTTAAAATAAGTTTATTTCATACTAAGTATACTACAAATCCATTATCAATTTTCTGACATATCACTTGAGACTTACTGATATTATATATTACGATATGAATATTATCATTAAAAAATATTTGGAGTACTTCTTTATTGCACAATGCACATTTCCTAATATTAAGCCTAAAATGTGTTTTAATATCACTATTAGTAAGGATAGTATGATCACTGTATAAGATCACCCTGGTGAAAAAAAATATATGTTTGCAGCCAGAATAATTATCAGTATACCTAAAGTGTGTTAATGAGTAGTTAACTTGAAGTGTGCTATTTTGGAAAAACTCATATTTTTGATTATATGAATTTTGATTTTAATTTTATTTCGGTCCTCACACGTAATTTTCCAAAGTAAAGAAAAAAAAATATATAAAAAAAAAATATATATATATATATATATATATAAACATAATAACCGAAAAAGGTGTAGGCTGAAGCCTTTGCTTATTATGCCTATTATACATAATTATTTATTTAAGTTGTTTATTTTAAGTTGTAACTCATATTCCAAGTATATTTTAGTTGTAATTAAATCGTAGTAAAGCATAACTTTAATACATAAGTGTATTTAGTGTACTATTGTGTACTAAATTGGACCAACTTATACTTAATATACTTTTAAGTATATGCCTGTGTAGGGACTAATTACATGCTGGATTATTAATATTAAAGTGTACTTTATTTGTGTTACAAGTACATTACAAATTCATTACCAGTGTCTTCGAAACATACAAGCAATATACCATAAGTGTATTTATATATATTTTTATTTAAAAAATTCAAATTTTTGGCATTTTCACCTTTTATTAGGATGGGACAGCTAGACAGTGAGGTGGGAGAGAGAGAGAGAGAGAGAGAGAGAGAGGGGACAGGATCAGGAAAAGTCCACGAGCTGGGACTCAAACTCGGGTCTCCTGAAGCACCTGCTGGCGCACTTGGCCACGAGGCTATCGCGGTGTGATAAATTTGAGTAGAAAGTATAGGCTCATGAATACCTTTGGCTCATTCCACATACTACAAATTGCATACTTTGTTTTCAATAACAAATGTACATTATTGGACAAATAAAACGTCTCGGTTACGTATGTAACCCTCGTTCCCTGAGTAGGGAACAGAGACGTTACGTCGGATGACGACGAATGGGGTTTCGCTTAGAAAGCCTATCAGCTTAGAGTATTACAAAACGAGCCTATGGCAAAGAAATGCCATGGGTCTGCGGAATTTGCATGACGTAACTCCGCCCCACCTCGTGGGTATAAAAGGAGGAAGTCCGCAACAGCAGTTTATGTTTCTTCGCTGAGGAGCCAAGACTGAGCTCAGGCGATCCCCGCGGTACAGCGGAAAGTGGCAGGCAGACGTAACGTCTCCGTTCCCTACTCAGGGAACGAGGGTTACATACGTAACCGAGACGTTCCCTTTCGTTGTCACTCCGAGTTACGTCGGATGACGACGAATGGGGTTACCAGTCTAATCACGCCACCTTCTCAGCTGTCTTCCAGTGCCCTGCGTAAATCGAGATCCCTGTCATAGACTGGACGAAGGACTCCATTTAACACAGGAATACCAAGGTACACTGGGAAGCATATCCCAAGCTAGGGGAAGTATGCAATTAATGCCAACCCAGGGGGGGGGGGGGACTTAGAGAATACACATATGACCCGAAGGAAACATATGGAGAACACTGGGGTGTCCAGCCGCAGGTGGAATATTTCAACCCCAGGGGTGGCAAGGTGGCTTGCCAAGGGAAAGACACATGCTCAGAGAGGCTTACAGTGGAAATAAACATGTGGGGGTCGCTCAGGGGAGGGACCATGCACACGGGAGGCACCTAGCCGACGCGCAGGCAAGAGACACTGGCGCCGACGTCAGGAGTGCTGGAGGAGCTCAGGGCTTTCGGAAAAGCTCACCTGAGGAGAATATCGCACGTATCCAGTCCGTGGAGTGGAATGGCGAGCAAGCGAAGACACCTGAGCGGGTCCGGTACTAGCTAGTTGAAGCGAGTACATGAGAGGACACTGGCTCCACTCGGAGATTATAGAATCTGGCGAATGTGTTAGGTGTCGCCCAGCCTGCAGCTCTGCAGATGTCTGTTAGCGAGGCGCCATGCGCTAGAGCCCAAGAGGATGCCACACTCCGGGTGGAGTGGGCCGTCACACCAAGGGGGCACGGTCGACCTTGCTGCTGGTAAGCCAAAGCAATGGCGTCCACTATCCAGTGAGACAACCTTTGCTTGGAGAGAGCCTTTCCCTTCAGCTTCCCACCATAACAGACAAAGAGCTGGTCTGAGGTCCTGAAACACCGCGTCCTGTCTACATAGGCGCGAAGAGCGCGTACTGGACAGAGCAGTGCCAAGGCTGGGTCTGCCTCCTCCGGGGGCAGCGCTTGCAGGTTCACCACCTGGTCCCGAAAGGGAGTGGTAGGAACCTTGGGCACATATCCGGGCCGCGGTCTCAGGATCACGTGAGAGAAAGCCGGTCCGAATTCCAGGCACGCTTCATCGACGGAGAATGCGTGCAGGTCCCCTACCCTCTTGATGGAGGCCAGTGCAACCAGGAGCGCTGTCTTCATTGACAGGAACTTAAGCTCGACTGACTGCAGGGGCTCAAAGGGAGCACTCTTCAGGGCAGTTAGAACCACTGAGAGGTCCCAAGAGGGAACGAGAGGAGGACGAGGAGGATTTAGTCTCCTCGCTCCTCTCAGGAACCTGATGACCAGGTCGTGCTTCCCTACCGACTTACCTTCGACTAGGTCATGGTGTGCGGCAATGGCGGCAACATAGACCTTAAGGGTGGAGGGAGACAGCCTTCGCTCCAACCCTTGCTGAAGGAAGGAAAGCACAAGGCTGATCGAGCATCTCCGGGGGTCTTCTCGGTGAGAAGAGCACCAGTCGACGAAGAGGTTCCACTTCAACGCATAGACGTGTCTCATGGACGACGCTCTAGCGGAAGTGATGGTAGCCGCCACCGCTGGTGGAAGGGTACTCAAACCTACCTCGAGCCGTCCAGGAGCCACACGTGGAGGCTCCAGAGATCGGGGCGAGGGTGCCACAGGGTGCCCCGTCCCTGAGAAAGAAGGTCCTTCCTCAGAGGAATGGGCCAGGGAGGTGCTGTCGCGAGGAGTGCAAGTTCGGGGAACCAGGTCCGGCCGGGCCAATACGGCGCGACCAAAATGACCTGCTCCTCGTCCTCCCTGACCTTGCGCAAGGTCTGCGCAAGAAGGCTCACTGGGGGAAACGCATATTTGCGGCCCGGCGGCCAGCTGTGCGCCAGTGCATCCGTGCCGAGCGTGCCCTCGGTCAGGGAAAAATACAGGGCGCAATGGGTCGAGTCGTGAGAGGCAAACAGATCTATCTGTGCGTCCCCGAACTGGTCCCAAATCAGCTGAACCGACTGGGGATGGAGTCGCCATTCTCCAGGGAGGGGCTGAAGCCGTGAGAGCTCGTCGGCTGCACAGTTCAGGGCTCCGGGAATGAAAATGGCTCAAAGCGACCTCAGATGCTTCTGACTCCATAGAAGGAGGTGGCGGGCGAGTTGTGACATACGGCGGGAGCGTAGACCACCTTGATGGTTGATATACGCTACAGTAGCGGTATTGTCTGAGCGGACTAGTACGTGTTGACCCCTGAGCAACGCCCGGAAGCGGTGCAGGGCAAGGCGTACTGCCAACAACTCGAGGCAATTGACATGCCATAGCCGCTGGGGTCCTGTCCAGGAGCCCGCAGCAGCATGTCCATTGCACATGGCGCCCAAGCCCGTGGTGGAGGCATCCGTGGAGACCACAACATGCCGGGAAGCTCGTTCCAGGGGGACACCCGCCCTGAGAAAACTGAGGTTCGACCACGGGGTGAGGAACTGACGGCAGGTCGGAGTAACTGGTACCCGGAGCGTGCCTTGATGCCATGCCCACCTCGGGACTCGGTCGCGAAGCCAAAGCTGAAGCGGTCTCATATGAAGCAATCCGAGCGGTGTGACCGCGGCTGCAGATGCCATATGCCCCAGGAGCCTCTGAAAATGTTTCAGTGGAACCGCATTCTTGCTCCTGAGATGTCTCAGGCAAGTCAGCAGTGACTGCGCGCGCTCGCTCGAAAGCTGCGCGGACATGGCGACCGAGTCGATGTCCATACCGAGAAAAGAGATCCTTTGCACGGGGCAGAGTTTGCTCTTCTCCCAGTTGACCCGAAGGCCCAGACGAGCTAGGTGCCGGAGCACTAGGTCCCTGTGTTCGCAAACCTGATCTCGAGAGTGAGCTAGGATCAGCCAGTCGTCGATATAACTCAGGATGCGAACCCTGTGTTCCCGAAGGGGAACAAGGGCAGCCTCGACGACCTTCGTGAAGGTGCGAGGAGACAGGGCTAGCCCGAAAGGGAGAACCGCGTACTGGTATGCCTGCCCCTCGAAAGCAAACCGTAGGAACGGTCTGTGTCAAGGAAGAATGGAGACATGAAAGTAGGCGTCCTTCAGGTCGATCGCTGCAAACCAATCCTGGGGCCGCACGCATTCGAGAACGCGTTTGGCGGAGAGCATCTTGAACGGCAGCCTGTGAAGGGAGCGGTTCAGCACGCGCAAGTCCAGGATTGGCCGTAACCCACCGGTTTTCTTGGGGACAATAAAGTAGGGGCTGTAGAACCCGGACCTCATCTCGGCTGGAGGGACAGTCTCGATTGCACCCTTCGCCAGCAGGGTGGCAATCTCTGCTCTCATGATAGGGGCATTGCCACCGACCAAAGTGGAGCGGACTCCCCTGAAGCGGGGAGGAGACCGTGCGAACTGAATCGCATAGCCGAGCCTGATGGTGCGCGCGATCCAGCGGGACAGACGGGGAAGCTCTAACCTGCTCTGCCAGGGGTCTGGCGACAGAGGGGGACAGGGGCGACGCGGTCCGTGGACGGCACGCCTTGTCAACAGACAGGACAGAGGGGGGCGAGGAGAGCACGGCTTGTGGGCGGCGCTCTGTGTCGCCCGAGAACTCTGTGAGCTCAGGGAAGAGAGGGTCGTTTCTGTCTTTAACCACTTTAGGGTGCTGCCCACCCGTGGGTGAGCAGCGGGGAGCGGAGAACAAAAGATTCTCCCCCGGCCCTCCACCGGGGGAAGGAGTGGTCCTGCTACCATCTCCTGAAAAACGACCATCTTCCCTGAGCAGCCCGTCTCAGGAGCGCCGCTTGGCCTGGCGTTTAGCGGGGGGCGGGGCGGGAGAGGGCTGTGGCGCCTTCTTACGGCTTCCTCCGCGACCGGCCCGGGGTGGAGGCTGCTGCGTGGGAGGGGCGGGAGCCGCAGGAGGGCGCCCTCGGCGGGAAACAGGACGAGGCGTCTGCCCGGTCGGCTGGGTGGAGGCAGCAGCTGGCCGGCGGGGCAGAATGTGTTTTATGGCCTCGGTCTGTTTCTGGGCGGTTGAAAACTGTTGGGCAAAGTCTTCAACCGCACCGCCGAAGAGGCCGGCCTGGGACAAGGGGGCGTTAAGCAGACGGGTCCGCTCCGCGTCCCGCATGTCAGCCAGGTTCAGCCAGAGATGTCTCTCCTGGACCACGGCTGTGGACATCACCAGACCCAGGGAGCGCGCGGTAACCTTCGTCGCCCGGAGAGCAAGGTCGGTCGCGGCGCGCAGCTCATTGAAGAGCCCTGGGTCTGTCCTACCCTCGTGCATGTCTCTGAGCATCTGGGCCTGGTAGACCTGCAGAGTGGCCATAGCATGCAGTGACGCAGCCGCCTGTCCCGCCGCTCTGTAAGACTTCGCCACCAAGGTTGACGAAAATCTACAGGCTTTGGATGGGTGCTTAGGCTCGCCACGAGAAGAAGCACTCTGAGGACATAGTTGCATGGCAACAGAGCGTTCAACCGGGGGGAGCCCAGTGTACCCACGGGCGGCTGCATCATCGAGGGGAGGAAAGGCAGATGAGACCAACGAGCGGTCACGGGAAGACAACGGGGTCTTCCAGGACTTCGAGATCTCATCATGCACATCCGGGAAGAAAGGTATTGGGGTTTGCCGAGGACGAGGGTCGGCGGCCTTACCCAAAAACCAATCGTCCAGCCGCGAGCGCTCAGGACAGGGTGGAGGCCTCCACTCAAGCCCGATGCTCGCGGCTGCCCGGGAAAGCATGGCCGTCATCTCCGGATCAGACTCGAGCACAGCCGTATGCACACCGGAAGGTGGCAGCTGTGACGAGCCCTCACTTCCAGAAGAATCAAACCCACCTTGTGATGCAGCAACAGACATGACATCATCCTCTGTAGCTTCAACCGAAACACGCGGGCCACCAGAGGGTAGACCCGCGGGAATCAGCAGTTCACTAGCGGGCACCGTCATTGAAGAGGGGGGCTGGGGTCGCGGACACATAGTCGGCGCCTTGTTCCAGACCGTCACCCTCAGGTCACCCTGGCCACCAGCCGCAGGGCGGGGGGTGGATGAGGGGACTCTCACTCTTGCGAGTTCACTGAGTCTCGACCGTAATGACGCGATGGTCATGTTCCCACAGAGAAAACATGAGTCATCCACGAGCGCTGCTCTAGCATGATCAATGCCCAAACATACTATGCAACGCTCGTGCCCATCAGAGTCCGATACCAATCTGCCGCAACCAGAAGTACACGGGCGAGGCATCTTTAAAAAAAACGTGCCGCGTGTAAGCTCTTTTAGTGAGAAAACTCAAGTGTTGAAGCGCCCGGGGAGAAACGCGCCGACTGGCAAATCACTGCAGCAGATCAGCAGGAAGCACGCTCTCGCCGTAGATCGCCGTCACACCAACACTCGAGGCACTCGTTCGTGAAGCTGACAATTCAGAGATGGCTTGTGGAGAGAAGAATAAACTTGCCTCCGAAGCAAAAACATAAACTGCTGTTGCGGACTTCCTCCTTTTATACTCACGAGGTGGGGCGGAGTTACGTCATGCAAATTCCGCAGACCCATGGCATTTCTTTGCCATAGGCTCGTTTTGTAATACTCGAAGCTGATAGGCTTTCTAAGCGAAACCCCATTCGTCGTCATCCGACGTAACTCGGAGTGACAACGAAAGGGAACTTAGCTATACTTTGTACAAAATACTTTTGTATACTATAATGTATTTTGAAAGTATACTTTCAATGCTTTGTTACAATGATCATTTCCAGCACACAGTTAAAATATACATAAAATATATTTTTAATAAAGTGCAAATAAATAAGTGTGTTAAAAGTTGTATTGTGAAAATAGGTTAAAGCATGATGCTAATATACTTTTAATATATTGAAAGATAGTAACATTTTTGTTAGTATTTGCAATGTACTATTGAAAAAGGGAATATTTCAAATACAATGAAGTATACTTTTTTCTAGGGCAGTCTTTAGATGCAAGCTATTTAAAATGTACCTAAAGTATGCTTGCAATAGTTCCATTTTAGCACAATCAAATATACTGAAGTATATCTTTAGTTGGATCCCAGCACTATTTCTGGATAACGTAAGTGCTGTCACAGATGTATTTTGTTTAGTTTGTTTTCATTGGACTTGTCTACCTGTCATCACATGTCACGTGTCATCTTCACTGTCATTATCAGTTCATCTGTATCACCCGTGTTTAATTAATCATCGTCATCTGTGTTTGCATTAAAGTTCCGTCTGTTCAGTCAGTGTTGGTCCGATCTATGTTGTGTGTTGCTGCTTGTCCTGCTATTATTCATATTGTTACCATTAAACCTTCGTGCTGGAAAAAATATCCTCATCTTCGTCTGCCTTCCTGCAACCAAACGTGACAAGTGCATTAAGGACAAAATGTATTGTTCCAATTTAGCAGACTTTAAGTATATCAATTTAGTATACCAACAGTACAATTGCAGGGTATATTTATATTAAGTTCATAAAAATGTAAATGTATTTGTAGTACACTTAGCATAGAATAAATGTTTTCCAAATACATTTTTGGTATATTTATTTTTCACTAGGGAAGGAAATTAAACGTTGTTAAAAGCCAATAGTCGCCATGAGGAAACAGCTTATTAAACATTAATGTCTTAAAGCAATACAGTAGTTGAGCCAAAACTGAAAATTCTGTCATTTACTATCTCTCAAAACAGATATGGCTTTCTTCTGTAGAACACAAAAGAAGATATTTTGTCCCAGTGCTTTTTTGGGTCAATACAATAAACTTTAATGAGGTCCATTGTTATTTGGCCCCCCAAAGTTCTTCCGAATGTTCAGACAGAAAGTCATACAGGTTTGGAACGATATGAGTGTGAGAAAATGACTAAAATAAATTTAGATTTTTGGTTGAGCCATTCCTTTAATCAAGGTTTATGCGAGGGCTAGGGAATAGAAAATATTATTTTCTCAGTATAAAAACATAGAAGTCAATGGAAATTCTCCTCCGTCACTGTTAAACAAATGTGTGTATGAATATGGCACAGATGCAGAAAGAGGAAAACAGAGAGTCAGGCCCCAGCTGGAAGAGAGATAATAGCACACATTAACTCACTCTGTACCTCCCAAACTCTTTGCAGTGAGAACTGGGACCGGCCCCTCCGTCTTCTACCTCACTACACACATCCCATTTAGCCCTAATCTCACTTTAGCTCCCCTAAAATAACATTGTTAAATCCACTAATCGCCCTAATCAACCATGAAAGCAAGGGTGGCAAGTATAGTTCACTAAAATATGTTATTTCTCTGTTCGTCTGTTTATTTCAGGTTGCCATTTTAGTAGTGGATGTGTTTGGATCCATTTTGGCTGAATTGCTTTTTTTCCTCCTTAATTCTCAGAGCTTCGTAAATAATGCAAGTCAAAAGAAATGTAGTTTTGTCATTTTCTAGGAATTGCTAAAAATAGAATGCCATAAGTGTCCGGAAAAGACACAAAGAGCGGCAATAGAATAAAGAAACGAGTACTTTGCCGCTCAAACATGATCTTTTTTTTTATTCTCCCTTTCTCTATTTCTACATCTCCCTCTCAATTGGAAATGTCTGTGTCTGGCATTAAATATGTAAAATTAGCACTTTAAGTAGAACACATTTCTGTGTTGCGCCCCGAGCTTGCCCAAGCTCAGGCATGCATATGATATGCAATTGGTCATCCCCATGGCAACCCAGATTGGATGAAAAGGTTTAGTGAGTGAAAGTGGATCAGATTGGGATAATTTTTTATTTAGTGAGTTTATTCATGGCGTAACTCACACCAAGTGTCTGCTAGAAATGCTGTATGTCTCTGTGGGGCGAGAGAGCTGTAGACAGACAATGAGGAGCAGAGACGCATAACTGCATGCTGTTTTTAAAATGGCTATTTGACTAATGTAAAAAATACCATGGCAATGTTACTGGTATTAAAGGGTTAGTTTACCCAAAAAATGAAAATCTTTTACTCACCCTCATGTTGTTCCAAACCTGTAAGACTTTTGTTCATCTTCGAAACACAAATGAAGATATTTTAATGAAATCTGAGAGATTTCTGTCCCTCCATTGAAAGTCCATGCAACTACCAATTTGACGCTTTAAAAAGTTCATAGAGGTCATAAAATTAATCCACATGTATTGAGCGGTTTAGTCAAAATTTTCTGAAGAGACACGAACACTTTATATAATAAACATATTTAATTTAAGCTTTTATTCACATATAAACATTCATCAACTCACACATCAGTTATGGTAAAAGGAAGTTCAAGCATGCTGAACCAATCAGGTTTATTCTCGTGTTACGCAGCACGTTTGAGCTTCTGCAAGAACCAATCAGGTTTATTCTCGTGTTACGCAGCACGTTTGAGCTTCTGCAAGAACCAATCAGGTTTATTCTCGTGTTACGCAGCACGTTTGAGCTTCTGCAAGAACCAATCAGGTTTATTCTCGTGTTACGCAGCACGTTTGAGCTTCTGCAAGAACCAATCAGGTTTATTCTCGTGTTACGCAGCACGTTTGAGCTTCTGCAAGAACCAATCAGGTTTATTCTCGTGTTACGCAGCACGTTTGAGCTTCTGCAAGAACCAATCAGGTTTATTCTCGTGTTACGCAGCACGTTTGAGCTTCTGCAAGAACCAATCAGGTTTATTCTCGTGTTACGCAGCACGTTTGAGCTTCCTCTAAGGTTTTTTTCTTGCTGCTAAGCAAGTACGTTGAGCTCATGTTTACAGGTATCTGATCAATATTTATATGTGAATAAATTCAATCTGCTCATCATATATAAAGCAATCCAGTCTCTCCGATTTTAAGTACTGTACTCTTTTTTTATTTGTCTTTTTTTTTTTGCTGGTTTTTACAGACAGCTCCATGTTTAAAGGGACATTGTAATTTCTCCCATCTAGCGGTCAAATTGTATTTTTTCGCTTTTTCAAATGCGTGTTGCATCTACGGTAGCTGTTATGTACCAAAAAGCTATGACAGGATGTCTTCTAATAGCACTTCATCGAGTTTTCCTTCGGGTGAACAGGTTTGTTATTTCAAACAAACTGAAACTTGACACAACGAACAAACGAATGTTACAGTATGAGTTACTGACTGACTTGCTGGGGCAGTGACAAGCGCCTCTCACTGCTCTGCTCCTCCGTTTCTGCTGCTTTCAGTAACGTGACGCTGACTCTGAACGAAAATGTGTTGGCCTAGTACTTTTTGACCCTCTCTGCTATTATAGTTTTTCAAGATGGCGGAACTACATGGAAGCCTCTGTGGACCTACCCGTCACATGTATATAAAGATAATAAATTCTTCGTTTACGAGGATAAGTCAGATAATTGGCAGAGGTATTTGTACACCATTGAGGACATATTTATGAATAAAAATTATATTAATTTTTAAAAATATTGATTTTAGATAATAAAATACCTAAAAACTACACATTGTCCCTTTAAAGTGTCTTAAAGAAAATGAAAAATTACTGTATTTACACATATGCATAAACACATGAAGCTGTTGACTCTTATTACAATGCATGTGCTGAGTTTGACCACATCAGCTCATATTCTGCTCTATCATTCCAGCTGTATCACCCTCCTGCTTTCCATTGCTTTGTCTTTTCATTATCTCCACTGCATCGACTTGCATCAATGTGTAATATATCTTTTTTCCATCCTTACCTTTTTTTTCCTCTCACTTTTTCCACAATATGTTTGCAACACATTTGTTTTCTATCATAGTGGGGACTTTCCATTAACATTATTTTTATATTAAACTATGTTCTATCCTCTAAACTTAACGGTCATATAAATCTTTTTTGAATTTAGATTGTTAGATTTTCATAAAGGTATTTATTAAGCTTTTTTCCTCAGGGAGATCCAACAATGTGATTTCACATTTTACAATTGTAAGCTAAACCTGACTATCCTGACACACTTAATGTACTCTCTCGCTGCAATCTTTATGTGTCATTGGTTTCATATAGCTGTGACTAAATTAATCATTTAAAGGGAAAGTGGAGCGCGAGTAAAGCTGAGGAAATGTATATTGCTTGTGCCATTACACAAAAATGAAAGATTACTGTGTGTAATTTTTTAAATCTGTTTTGTTGTTGTTATCTTTTTTATTTTCTGTTGTTAACAATGAATTAACATTGCCGAGAACTATAAGAGAATGAAATAATTTGTAAAAATGTAAAACTTTACTTGGTTATTAGTGATTGTTTAATATTTTATTTTCCCCAACAATATTGTCCCAGCAAACTTAACTGAGACAGTATCTTGTAGCTGGTTGGTATACACTATTCATGTGGATTTTATAATATAATTGCCAAAAGCAAAACTCAAGAACATGATAATCAAAAAAAAAAGAAAAGAAATTAAATTAATTTTTAATCAGTGGTGGCACATCTGAAGTGACTTATATAGTGCTTTCCTTTTTTGTCTGCCAATGACGTCTTTTTGACGCCCAGAGAAGACTAACCATATGTGCTATGATCAATGTAATTAAATATTCAAAAGGTTAAAGGGCTGCTTATTGTTCAGTCACAACATTTTAAATTAACTCGCTCTGAAAGAACACAGCGTGCGTTTTTAAGGCTTAACAGGTACCTGTATATAACAATATTTTCTTCATTGGAGAGTATATTTTAATTGTGCACAGCAAACAAAGTTTCATGCATTTAAAAAAAAGAGTCAAATGTTCCAGCATACTGTTCAAACAGAGTCCGATTCTGCCATGTTGTTACGGCTTTAAACGCTGTGATTTAAGACTATCCATAGTTTCCGTGACAACCCAAGGGAATCCCAGGCAACATGTTTATGATTTAGCACCGTGCCTACCTCGAGCTCTGTAGTGTCAGCGATATGGCCAGGGGTTTGAAACCCTAACATTAGCCCACATGTTTCTGTTTTGACTGTGCAAGTGCTGGGAACCTCTCAGAGTTATTATGCTGCTTATTCAGTGCCTTAATCACCCCATACAGTACCTGCCCTCTGTCCTCATCCCATAACGCACTGCCTCAAGCAACCGGTGGCCATTTTGGCTTTGAACCAAGCCCTAATGAAGAGGCATCTGTTTCGATGGATGTTAAACACCGCTGTTGACTTTCATTTCTCTTCTTGTCCCTCCTTCATCCCTGGAGGATGGAGGGATGATAATGGATGGATGTAGGGTGCCTGTTTTTCTGCAAAATGTGAATTTGACGCCGGACCTTTCTCTTCCTGGCTGCGGCCTAATCAATCATAAACGATCACAAATTCATCAGCTTGAATCAATTTCGGATCGTTAAGATTAAAAGCAGAAAAGTTTGCGGGAGGCTCTTTCTTCCTATGCCTAATTCGTTTAATTTCGGACAAATTAACCCCAATGCCTTTTAAGGGTAACCATAAGTCTAGTCATTACGGGTCTGTATTTTTGAGACTTATCAAAACAAAAATTATTGTTTATGTTCACAGCACAAGTTACATTCAGATTATCATAAATTTCTTAAATGCCTCAAATACTAATATATTTAAATTCACTTCACATGAAAGGATATAAAACAAAAAAGCAATGCCAACTTCATAGCAATTACTCATACGCTCTCCTTCCACATATTTAAACACTTTAGCGTCCAGCTCTACGTCCGGAGTAGTGTATCTGTTTTGTAAATATTGATTCCAACTCAATTGCCAATGACAACTCAAAGAAACCTTTGCATTCATCAGCATTAAAGGCCCTGGGACAAATACTGTGCCTTCAAAGGCCTTCACCCATCCAGCAATTAGTGCTAATAGGTACTGCGGGCCAAAATCTTCCCCTTCCTCCACCGCTTCTCTCTTGAGCAATTCGCAGCCCCCCTCCCTTCACCTTGGGGTGGTCACAACCAGGGGGCCAAGCACAGGAAGTTGGTCAGCTTTGAAGATCGGAATTGTAGGTCCAAAGAGCACTTTCAGGGGTGAGCTATGGTCAATTTGGTGTTTCATATTCATTTAGGGGTGTGAAGGTGGAGATATCACTGCTGCAACCTCTGACCTAATCCGAAAGTGAAGGGAAATATTTCTCTCTGTAAGACATTCTCATTTCTTTGTCAATGGATAGTACGCCGAAAAGTCTAAAAGCATTTGACTCTCTTAAATGGAAAGTTCACCCAAAAAAACATGTTGTTTGGACCCCATTCATTGTATGGAAAACAAAAGTTTTTCGGTGAACTATCCCTTCAAGTTATTTCTTCCAAATCAACTCTAGTTTTTTATACTTTCTATTGGTAATGTTTCAGACACAGCTTTATTTAATAAAAAACATGTTATACGTTTTGAAAGCTCTTCTCGCTAATCCTCCTACGCTAGTTTTTGACATATTTGGCCTTTGAGTCCAAGCTCATGGTAAACCTATTTCATACTAAATGAAATATTAGCTCTTCAACCTTCTGCAATATTAAACCCAGAAATAGGCCAATGTGATTGTTTATTGTGTTTAAAACCTGACGTTGGATCGCCCGTAGGAAACCATGGCGGCGGTCTTCCAAACCAGAGTCACGCACAACCAGGTTTGTGAATCCGGTTGGCAGCAGTATGAGTTTCAGTGCCGCCTCCGTTGAGGTGAGCAGAGGTGTCAGTTTAAACTAACGTGAAAGGCCCTGGTCGCTTTCTCTCTGCTCCAGGCTTTTTCAGTCCAGCACAGCCCCGTCAGGATCCCGTTTCCCCCTGGCGACCGACTACTCCAGCACCAGACGCTCAAATCAGTCACAGATTGGCACGAAGAAGAGCAGAGAGAGCATGAAAAAGAAAGAGAAATGGGAGGAAAAGGAAATCCTAATGAATAACATTTGGGGTCCACACCTTGTCTGTCTATAGACCCCCCCTCATTTTTTCCAGTCAAGCTTAACACTTTGATCACACATTCAATTTGTTAATGTTACCAATGACCTCAGTCCCTTTTTCTTTCCCAACTTCTCCCGCTCTGTCTCTCTTGCTTCTCTCTATAGCAGAGCTCAGCCCCCGGGCTGTCGATTAGGTTTCAAAGTGTTGATCCTCATCTGAAATCTATTGCTGTTATAAAGTGGAGGAGTCGGAGAATGTCCATCACCATGCGATCTGTAATCTGTGATCCCTTTGCTTTGGGAATATGATGGTATTTTGTTTCAGTCAGTGCCCTGCAAAAGGGCATCCAACACACGTTTTTGGGGGTATATATCCATTTTTCTTTGCTTTGATTTTTCCCCCTTTCCATTTGAATGACTTTAAAATGTGAGTGTGTTTTTGACTTAATACTCACTGATGATGAAGGTATTTCTAAATCAGTCATTACGTTTTCCTTTGTAATATTTGATGATGAAATGCAAATGTGAAATGATTAAATGTTTATCTTTCTATAGAAATTGGTGTAATTTCTGCTCTGGGAAAACACAGCCCAGCTTGAGCGGCTTTTCAGCTCTCTCTCTCAGTGTCCGGTACCACAAAAGGCCGATAACATGAATATTGGCGTTGTCCCTCAACACGTCCAATGGAGAAATTCCTGGGTAATCGTTGGCGAGGTCCACGGTGATTTTGACTAGATTAGCCCTTCCTTCTTATCCCCATTTAGATATACTTTAATGGATTTAGTTATTTCTAAGTGCTGACACATAACTTAGAAGTTGTCAAAACTTGTGGAGAGCTCATTTCTATATCCTGCTTTTTATGTATTACAGTGTTTCTGGTGTTTGCTGAAACACTCGCACAAAGTTTTTCTTTATTCATTGATGTGTTGTTTGCTGAAATAAACGAATTATTTGGAACTTTTAATTTGAAATTAAATTTGAGGTATTCAAAGTTAAATAAAAAAAAGAACAACAACAACATAAAAAAAATATTACAGATTAGAACGGATACAGTTCAAGCCGATGTTTCAAGTCAGGTTTACCGTGTTGTTAACAGAACTTAATCAGAAATCACTCACAAACTTCTTCACTGGAGTCTCTATGTCAGGTATTTCTGTGATCAGTGTCTTCCACAGCGAGCCAGGACTCCAGGTGCTGAAAGAGAACTAAAGAAGGGGGTTTGTACTGACCTTATCAGCATCTAACCCCTGTCATATCACAGCCTTTAGAGGCACACACACATATCAACACCACACACACACACACACACACACACACACACACACACACACACACACACACACACACACACACACACACACACGCGCGCACGCACACCTCAACACGAACACTCGTTTCAATGCCATCCATTACATGAAATCCGCCGCTCTTATTTTATAGGTTATTTAAACAATTTACAGAATCTTTCAGAAATCCATAGGAAACCAGCTACAGTAAAAATCCAAATAAATTGGATCCAAATAAAAAAATAGACAAGTATAGTAAAAATCAAGTACAGTTGCATATCAAAAGTTTTTTTTTTAATTACACATCAATCAGAATCAACTTTTTTTCTATGATCTAATATCACATCTTGAAGATTTTGTCATTATTTACCTATGTTGTTACAACCGTATAATGTTATGTGTGGAAAACAAAAGGTGAATTTTTAAAGAATGACTGAATGAGGACCAGAGCAACTGTGTGTTACATTTCAAGTGGTGAACAACAACTTTTTGATCTGTTCATCACACTAAACTAGTTTGTGGCTATTTAAGATGAAGTCATGTAAACAACTTTTATGATATTTTTATGGTGTTTTGTGCTTCAAAATGTCTTTTTCTAAAGATTTTTCTTAGTCGTTTGTACTCACAACTGAAAATACCCTCACTAAAGCAATTTCTACTTGAGGAGACATTTCCATGACTTAGTCTCACATATGGAACGAGTAACTGCCACTCAGCTTTAATACGCCGTAGTATCACTCACAGCAAGAGAAAACCTGACAGAAAGCCTGTCTCATCTCTTAAAGTCATTAGATGTGTCTCATATAGAGAGACAGTGATGGCGAACACACTTCACATGAAATGTGCATGATTAATTGAAGAATCAGGCAAAGGGCCATTCTTCTGTATATTACAGTAAATTAATTTGTCTGAGGAAAAGACCAATTTAGAATAAAGAAAATTATGGAGAGCAATGATTTCAGTGAAGCTAATATATTAACATCCAAAAATATAATGTTTGACAACTAGTCTTTCATTCCAGCCAATGCAAACACCTAATTGGGGACCATAGAGCAACTGTTTGCAGAAAGCAAATAAAGCTACCACAGCTTTAGTTTGCGCAGAAACATTTGCCCATGTGTGTGAGGCGAAAGACAGACATTTAGGGGGCAGCACACTGGAGATGTTGCACACACTCAAACACTCCTTAAGATTGCCCCCAATAAACGCATTCACAGACATTCATGCGTTTCGGCATCTGCAATATTGATCATGTAGCAGAGGCGGGTCGGAGGTTTGAAAGCTTTTACAGTGTAGGGAGCTAAAAACGCCTTGTGGGCTCCTTAAGGTGAAATGCTGCACGTCGCTTCAAAAACGAGCCTTTCCCATCCCAGAGGCCCCCAGAGCCACAGCAGCAACTCTACACGAAATGCTCAATTAGAGCGGCACATCCAATATTTATCCAGTACACTGCCAAACTCGCAGCTCAATTTACTAGACACGACGATTTACAAGGCATGTCCTGGTTCAGGCATTCCTGATAATTTTTTTAACCATTTCATTTTTGTTTGTTTAAAAAGTGAAGTTTGTTTGCCTTGCTATTACAGTTCGATTCCTTTTGGCACTTGGAAACACTATCTGCTCTTTGCATTTCTGTTATTACTGGCACTTAGTTTTTGTTATAGTACCTGACTTTTTTTTTTCTTTGCCTGTGGAGCAGAGGAAATCGTCTTTAGTCTTTAATCTGTCGCCCACTTTTATTCCTTATACACAGTCACATCTTCATTGGTGAAACCTAAATTGCACCTCTGTCCAATAAATGTTGCAGAGAGAAGAGGGGAGTAATTAGTTCTTTTAATAAGCAATAATTCATAGCTCACTCTGCACCCTGTCAGATGCAGAGATGGGACAAGCCACCGTTTCGCCTCCGGGACTGAAGGCAGCCTCATTAAAAGTGCATTAAGTGCTCTCTCTCTCACACACACACTTATACACGTACACACACACACACACACACACACACACACACATGTGAATATGGAGTTATTTAGTATTTAATGTGCTCTCTCATAGATACTAGAAGTCTTTCCATGAGAAGTTCTGCGGTGTGCGTATGCATTGTGACAGCGCGGCTACAGTTATAATTAGAGTAAGTAGTTTCTCTGGGATGGACTTGTACACAAATAGGACATCCTGACTTTGAACATTATTCGATTGGTCTGTGGCGAGGAAGAGTTCGTTGCACTTGCACACACTTGTGTGTGTGGAAGAGAATGCGGCAATCCAGGACCGTTCCACTGAGCTCAGTGTTGACGAGAGCTGAACAGACAGGCCAAAGCAGGAAGCCCTCAAGTCATGCAAAATGCAACACAAATGCTCCTCCATGAAAGCCCTCTGATGGCACAGACACTAATACGCTCACGCAATCAGTGAGTCTCAAACACACACAAGTATTCTCCCTTTCTTACAGATATAAACACTCATGAACAAGAAGCACACACTTGTTTTTACACAAGTTCATTGACTCTTAAATAAATACCTGTCCACACCCAAAATAATCTTTCACTTTTCATGTCTGTACAATCCTTAGCATAACGCACATGGTAAAATGGCTATATAGACTGCTATACTTTACTCAGACAAAAGTCAATATTCAACAGTTGGGCTGGAAAAATTCATCCGAGCACATATGAAAAGAGCATAAGCCTTTCTACCTCAGGGATGTCAGTTTGAATCCTGACTTTTTTTTTTATATTCATCTTTGGTGCTTGTGTGTATGTACAACATTTACACTCTGGATTTTTCATAAAATTATGTGTTTATATCATGCCAGGTACATGCCAGTGATGTTCAAGATGTAGTAACATGTTTTGTTGATCATAACTCAGGCAGTTGTGCAGTATTTACAATGTGAACCAAGTTTAGGCAGATAATAAAAAAAAAACAACAACAACAACAAAACATAAAGATAAGTTCAAAAACCCAGCAAGCTACCTTGCTGTCTACTGCATCTTAACTATCATGAACAAATTTTAATCGGTTACTGATTCCAAATTACATGACAAAAATTATAGTAATGCAATCCATTACATTACATATTTAAGGTAATGTAATCAGACTACTTTTGGATTACATTAAATTACTTCTGAATTAACTTGTCCATAACATTGATTTGAATGGGATAATCTTGTACCATATTGATATAAAAATACAAAGAGAAAGAAAATATATTCCATTCTTTGTGAAAAACATTAAGTGCATTAAATATTACAGTACATCAGGGTTTCCTAGACTGGGGTTAGTTTAATGAAAAGCTATTAAGTAATTAAATCATAAAAATGCTAAACAAAAATAAAACAAATAAGTAAAAATAAAACACTTACTACAACATTTTTTTTAAAATATTTTATTTATTTACCTGCATGTCATGCGACCATTAACCGACATGTATTTTATAACAGATCATAAGATTGTTCCTTTATTTGTCACATTTTTTATCCAACCTCTCTCTCTCTCTCTCTCTCTCTCTCTCACACACACACACACACACACACACACACACACACACACACACACACACACACACGCGCGCACACACACACACACACACACACACACACACACACACACACACACACACACACACACACAC
Source organism: Gila orcuttii (assembly GCA_026230005.1). Classification (NCBI taxonomy): domain Eukaryota; kingdom Metazoa; phylum Chordata; class Actinopteri; order Cypriniformes; family Leuciscidae; genus Gila; species Gila orcuttii. Next base: position 23,160,614 of record JAPDVR010000002.1, on the reverse strand, counting down.
ACACACATACACACACAAAGGGCCACATATATCCACTTCTCCTCACACTTTCATTTGGCTGGAAGTTGTGGTTTCCACACATCAGTATCCGGTGGTGTCTGTTTGTGTGTCTGAAGGTGTTTGAGGACGTGTCCATTGTGTGCAGCCCGTAATGGAGAACATTAAAGATTTAGACCCACAGAGAGGGAGAAAGAGTGGGTGGTTATGGCTTTATAGTTAGCACTGAAACACAGTGGGATATCTATAATCACTATTGTAGATTTTGGTCAACTGATTGTGATGAATTATGCATTGCTAAAAGCCTCCAGCTTCCACTGTAAATCTCCTTTTTTTTCTCTTCTGTTGTTGTTGTTAAAAGGCTGTACTTGGAACAACCACTTTATCAAAATCCCTGAATCCCAACATTCTCCTCACTTCTGCACTTATTCAGTACACCAAGCAAACACACACACATAGAGACAAACAACAAGAATCTTATACGTACTGTACAACACATCGGCCTTCTATTTTATTGTAAACTGGTAAAACATCTTCAAGACAACTAGAAGAGACCTCGTGCCCCAGTCCTTTCTGTTCAACTTCACATCCTGATTTTGCAGAGTTAAACGTTTTCCTGGGTCAACATATTTTGTTGATCCTGGAACAACATTCATGTCCAATTTAATTACAACCATACCCCTACTCCCAAAACTAACACTACCCATAAGTTATCCCTAAAACCAATGATAAATGATAGGTGAATAACACTGATGTAGAAGCACCTTCCCCTGGTTGTAAGTGTAAACTTAAAATAAAACAAGTAAACTTCTGTCCCTCAAATCTGATTGGTAGATTGGAATGTTGTTCCAGGAACATGTACTTAAAATCAGGTTCCAAACCTCAGTCTGATGTGGAGTAGTTTCATTAGCAATGACCCTGTTGAAAATTCCAGTATAAACTGGCATGAATTCCATGCTGGTTCAGGCTTGTTTATGCTGGTTAGTGGTGTTTTTGCTTCTGGACCAGCATAGTCATGCTGTTCTCAAGCAAACCGGAGCTGGTGAGATAATTGATCAGTTGACTTAAAGGGGACCTATTACACAAAACTCACTTTTACATGGTGTTTTAACATAAATATGTGTCAGCAGTGTGTGTAAACAACCATCCGCTCGTTTTTTTGAATCCCCATAAATCATAAGCAGTGCCTCAGAATAAGCCGTATGGAGTTTCTGTGCAATGTGACTTCACATTGTACAGGCCCCACCCACGACTGTTTACGGACTCTGCCCTATTAGCATAGACCCCGCCGTGAGTGACCTGTACACTGTCCGCCATGTTTATTCCCTCGCCAGAGCATTTAACAATAGCATTCAAGTAAGAAATGTATTCTTATTAAAGCTACTAAAGTTATTCAATCAAGAGCAGTGAGTGATTTTCTGTTTTTATTTTATTTTTTTATATTAACATCATACATAGCAGTAGGTACTATTACGCTGCTTTCACTTTAATACACAGATACGCATGCGATTATATTACTTGCTGTTTACATTCACAGGCATTACCGGCTTTTTATGTGAACTCTGTGTGTTTTTGACATAAACGTGGGTGTATTTGACAGTTTAAGCGCAATAATACATCAAAGAGAACTTAGTTTAATACTCATGTGAAGTGCTGTTTGACATTCAGCTTTCTGTGCATGTGCTTCTGATGTGTGCGCTCAGAAAACCATATATCAGAAGTTTAGACTGATATGACTTAACTAAGTTCTAACACATGCTGATAATAAACTTTCATGATGATGAAGAACTGCAATGTCAAGTGAGTGTGATAGAGATGATAATCAAAACAAAAATTTTTCGTACAGCTGTTCTGATAAAAATGTTTAGATTCACAAACGTGTTTGTATTTGCAAAATGTTAGTTGGTATGAAAAAAGTTACACTGCTTCCAACCATGCAAAGCCTAAATAGTGCGTAAAACATCAGAATTTTAATTGTCTTCTTTTTGGCAAATAGATGACACTGCATTTTGAAAACACTTTTTACCATAATAATAAATAATAACAAAATGTATTAGTCAACCATTAGTTAAATGTAGAAATAAATTTAATTTACAAACAAAAAAGGTAAGAAAAACCTGTTTAGTCAGTTTTTCTTATTATTGTAGATTGCTAATATTCTGAACACTTGTTATATTTGTCTTCCAGCTTTAATTGAATAATTTTAGGCCAAACAGTCTCTTTTGCATTTATGCTCTAGAGCCAAAGCTGAGAAGGGAGTCAAAAGATCCCCAAGAATTCTTGTACACGTCATTTTTGTAGTTGTAATTCAATTATGCAAATTGTGAATGAGTGGGCACATGCCCCCGATTTAAATTCAATAACATACATGTTTAACTATCAAGTCAGAAGAGGATGGTTTTCTGAAAGGTCCATTTTGTGCACAAAATACTCCTTATGAAAGTTTTACTGTTACATGTTCTCCGTTTCGTGTACCTTGTGTTTCTGTTATTTTGGACTTTTAGGTTGTATTCTGCTCAGTTCTTTTCCTGTTATCTGTTTCCAGCACCATTTTGTAGTCAGTTTGTAGTTTTTCTTGATTAGTTCTCTGATTGTTCCCAGGTGTGTCTTGTTTGCCATTATCCATAAACCCTATTTCCTGTTTTCTTTGTCAGGTCTTATCCATTGGATGTGTTATTGGTGTCCTCAGTTCTGCTCCTGTAATTCCTGGTTTCTGCTCCTTTTGTTTGGATTGTTGCAAAGGAAGACCCAAACAAACCAGCAAGGAAACTTCTGATCCTCCGGCAAGGTACAGGCTCCATAAAGGAATATACAGTTCAGTTTTGTGTTCTGACTAACTTTTAAGACATTTTTTCATTTTGGGATAAATGAGCCCCTGAAGTCAAAGGAAATGACAAACTCACCCTCAAAGAGTACATAGACTGAGACTCTGCGCTCTCAAGCCCAGCGGTCTCAACTCTCTCAAGCCTGGCGGTCTTAATGCTCTCAAGCCCGGCGTCAGCTACACTTACTGTGATGGCAACCACCATCTTATGTGTTTGGGCCACGACATGCTCCTCCCAAGGCGGCTGCATCCGCTACAGCTCCTCCCCAGGCAGCTCCGCACTTGAACTCTCTCTGTCACGGCCAAGGAGGCCATCTCAGAAACCTCTGCCTGCCCTTTCAAGGCCAAGGAGGCTGTCTCTGGACTCTCTACCTGCCTTGTTACGGCCACTAAAGCTGTCCCTAAACTCTCTGTTCCCCCTCTCAGCTCTGTTACGGTCAAGGAGATCGTAGCTAAACTCTCTGGGCTCTCTCTCTTTCTGTTCCGCTGTGCCTCATCATTGTCTTCAGCTCAGCCAGCTCCACTGTGGTTTTCAGCTCCACCTTGGTGGTCTCCTGCCCTGTCTGCTCCACGTTGTTTCCTTGCTCTGCCCTGGCTCGCTGTTCCACCCTGGCTTTACACTTTTCTGGCTCTGCTTCAGTCTACAGGCCCACTTCCACCACAAGGGCCTGACCCACCATCCCTCCCCTGATCCGCCTCCTCTCAACCTGGACTATTAGGTTGTATTCTGCGCGGCTCTTTACCGATTTCCTGTTTCCGCCGCCATTTTTTTTTTTGTTAGTTTGTAGTTTTTCTTGATTAGTTCTCTGATTGTTCCCAGGTATGTCTTGTATGCCATTACCCCTTGCATATATTAACCCCAATGTTTCCTTTGCTCTTTGATGGTTCTTGTCCATTGTTAGATATGTCGTTGTCGTCCTCAGTTCTGTTCCTGTGAGTCCTGGTTTCTACTACTTGTGCTTGAATTGTTGTTTGTTTGAAATAAACTGCATTTGGATCCCACCTTCTCTCGTCTCTGAGTTCTCGCTAGCATTGCATTTATGAACTACGCCCATTATGTGCATGTTCAACTCAGCAAGTGGTGTCCAGTTATCATTTCAGAAATAAAAATGGCTATTTTGCATGTATTCAATAAAAGATAACACTTTATTTTGATGGTCCACTTTAGACATTCTACTTACTATAAGTAACTGTGCAACTACGTCAACTAACTCTCATTAGAGTATTAGTAGATCTTAGGGTTTGTAGAATAAGTTGACAACATGTAGTTGCAAAGTTACTTATGGTTAGTAGAATCTCTAAAGTGGAAGGACTTTTTATTGAAAGGACTATGAATATAGACTATAGATATAGATATACTATACTGTAGAAATAAAAAGAGCATGGTAACAGCCACCCAGTGAGAAACTGTTTTTTTTAATGATACGCGGCTGTCCTCAGGTCTCATGAGCTTTGATGACCTGACAGTGAGGCTGCAGTGCCTCAAGAACTGAGACGCTGAGGAGCGAGGTTAAGCCTCCAAAGTCCGAACACAACCATTTAGCACAGACCACTCCACCTCACACCAAATTAATATTTCAGCATTCAATCTATATTCATTATAGAACACACTGCCTCTGACCGCCGCTTCTGTGGTGCGTACACAAGCTTTTATGTCTTCATCTTATTTATTTATTTCGTTCCCTGAAGCAAGTTGACATGCTGCAATTATTGCTGACTATTAAAGGGCACTTAAAACATCTCAACCGTTGCCACGGGCACAGCAGCGATGTGAATTAAAGAGACTCTTGGATAGGGGCAGGTGGGTCTGATGTGAAATGACAGGCAGAAGTGGGTAGCTGGCACACTACATTTCAATTCTTTAAATGCATTTGCAGGTTCACCTAAAGTCTTGCTGGTCAGGGTTAGATAAGATTAAGCCATGATTTCAGATTATCAGCATACAAAAATATATCTGTAATAAGATTAAATCAGTTTTTTATTTTTGTAATATTTGTAAAAATCATTACTAAAGTCACCATGAAATGTAAATTGATAATTCGTATTTTGTTATAGAATATTGCATTGTTTATTATTATTTATTTATTTGTGCACATCATTATTTTATCAAACAATTCATGCACCCTTTAAAAATTCATGTAATCTGTAAATAAAAACTTCCCCTGTCCCTCAGAGCGACAATTAGCACATGACAATGATCAAACGATTCAATCAGTTCTAGATTTACAAAGAAATGTCCTGCTCTACATTTTTTTGTGTGTGTGTGTATAATTAATGCATCTGTTCATACTGAAGTGAACATTCAGATCAATGTTTTTTTTTTTTTTTTTAGGAAGAGGTGTCTCTTTTTCATCACACTACAAAAAAAAAATTGTCCAATCGATGATATTTGCACTTTTGCCCAGAGCTGCTGCTGTTTTACAGAAAACTATGTCTTGGTTAAGCTCAGTAAATACGGTTTGACTTCCTTTCTTCTCTGTGACAAGCAGATGTCAGAAACAGAAAGTTGCGCATTTTGCTTTGCTTACCTTGGTAACCAGGGTATTTCTACTTTTCCAATTTACATTCAGCCCATCTGCCATTTTCTTACGCATTGGTCTGAACATACATAAATTCAACATATAACAAATAATACATTCAAAATGTACAAATGTACAATCTACTCCAATTACATTTACTTCAACTCACATTTTCGTTCTTTTAATTCATTATGCCATGATGTTTTGATCTTTTATTGGTCACACATATTCACTTGATACAAATTTGCAGCTCAGAATTCAGTGGAATGCAGCAAAATTCACATGATCTTGTGTTTGAATGGAATTCAGTGCAAAGAAAGTTTGGTGTGACTGCATCTTTAAGGATTTGAACAATGCCGTCATGCTGTTTGTGCTATGGAGATGAGTGATACCTTAAGTTATTGAAGAGAGTTTTTTATATTTGTTTTTAAATTATGGAAAATTTGGGAGCTTTTTGTAACGTACAAGAGGCTTTTCTCAACAAATGGCCCTGTCCCAAATGGCACACTCCGGACTTGTGGACTTCCTCAGAGTCCACACTTCGGTGACGTCATGTAGTGCAGACCTATAGGGCCCTTAGCGCGAGTCCGCAAGGGCGCATTGAGAAGTATTTTTGGGACAGACTCGATCGTCACGCCGGAAACAGGAAGAAGGTCTCAGCTCAGACGTCGAAGCTGAATAAACTTAAAGGTCATCTCATCAGTCCCTTTATTAGAAAAATATCACAAATATCATTAAAAAAAATTACAGTCTTTAGCATCGAGAACAGGATTTATTTTATTTTCCCAAATCTTATGTCCATGTGAACTACACAGTCTGCTTTTACAGTTCTATAATTGTATATGCCACCTGGGCATTAGAATAGATGTCATGGTTATGTAAATGATCAATACAGTTGTACATAATAATACATAATGTTCAATTTTAACACAAAATTAAAATGTAAATGAGTTTAAGAAAAATGTATAGGTTTCAATATTCATACTACGTTTATATGACTCAGTAAAGCCATGACATTCGGTTCTATTTATGTAATGAATCATAATGCGATCGTATTATTTAACACGCTATTATTATGTTTGATATATCAACCACTGGTCGATAATGTTTGTATAAACTGTAAGTAACAACTGGTAAAATGTACGCCTATATCATAAAGCCATGTTAACAGTCTGTGAGCGAAATCTCCTCCCATCCGTTTTCTGATTGGCATTTCGCAAGGATTCCTGGGTAGTTAAAGTGCGTGGAGCCTGCATCTATGCGGGCTTCGCGGAAGACCGCTTCAAGGGTACAAAGGGGGCGCTGCTGAGCACACTTCAGAGCGTTAAAATGCTAAATGGGACGGCCTACGGACTCGTAGACTCGGCGAGCACGCGCAATTTAAGTCCACGAGACCGAAAGTCGCATGAAGTGCGCCATTTGGGACAGGGCCAATGATGCTTTGAAATTGAACAGCCCTATAAAAATCTAGTTCTTTCAACATTTGCCTGCAATTTCTCCTAAATGTAGAACATATAGATGTATTATCAGTTTAAACAGCATCCTTCAAAGGAACTGTGTCTGATAATATGACACCCTATCTTCTGTGTATTTTCACATTGAGGTGTCTCAGATCAGGCTGCAGAGAGAGAGTCTCTCACAGTTGAGCTAATCCCTGATCAGTGCAGCAGACAGTGACACAGTGCAGTGTAAGCTGTCTCTGGGGCCTCTTTCTGGAGCCTGTCACAGCTCTTGCATTTAGGTCACCTTTACTACATGCACATTTGCTTTAGCCATCACTTCTGCTTCACTGCTCACCCTAGTACAAGCCACAGCAAGTTGAGTTTAGTTGGCCACTCCCACTGGTTTATTTCTCTGTGTGTGTTTGCATATGCCTATGTGTGCAAATGTGTCTGTTTTCACATATGCAAATGGGGTATTTAAATGTAAATTCAGCTTATTATTCTATTTAAATGTCAAACAGTTGAATGCATACTGGTTCCAATAAATAATACAATTATTTATTAAACATTAAAACATATTCATCCTGGCCACCTTCATCCAAGTAGTCAGGGTATATACAGGGGCCTTCACTGATATTGCATTCCATCAGTAAGAGCAGAATATGAAGGTTGAATTAGCAGAGCAATAGCACAGTGGTACATCAAGTATTGCAATCCACACAATATAATGGAAGACATAACAGATTTCAAAAGAGGACAAATTGTTGGTGCGCGTCTCGCTGGCTCATCTGTGACCAGGACAGCAAGTCTTTGTGGTGTATGGAGAGCTATGGGTAATGTCAGCATACCACCACATAAGACAAACCACATCCAAACGGAGTAACTGTCGACGCAACCGGAAGCTGTCTAAAAGGGATGCCCAGGTACTAACACAGATTGTATCCAAAAAGCATAAAAACACAGCTGCCCAACTCTTTGCAGAATTAAATGCACACCTCAACTGTCCTGTTTCCACCAAAAACTCCACAGAGTCAGTATTCATGGTCGGGCTGCTATAGCCAAAGGTCACCCGTGCCAATGACAAGTGTTAGTTTCAATGATGCCAACACTGCAAATCTTGGTCTGCGGACTATGTGAAAAATATATTGTTCTCTTGATACTTAACACCCAGACTGTTGCACTGGCATAGCGGAATATTGAGCTTCACACCGCTCAGCTTCGCTCACATGATCTGCTCCACCAGCATCACAATGTGGATTCCTGGAAAAAGAATGGCTCAAAATACCTCTGGCCACTGTGCAGGACTTGTATCTGTCATTTCCAAGATGATTTATGCTGTATTGGCCACAAAAGGAGGCCCTACACCAAAATAATTAACGATTCAAGGGTGGACCTTCATGCTTGCTTTTTTCTAAAAATCTACTCAAGTTATTTGTGTGAATTCACCACCAGTTTTCTCATGAGACTGTCATAGTTATGTTTAGTTTTCGCTTCATTTTTATCGTAGCCCATCTATAGTGCACACTTTTGTTTTATTAAAGATACTTGACTATTTGAAATACCACTTCTCTCATTGTCATCTTTGTGGAGCAACCTGTGACAGAGACAGAGTTGCTTTGGACCCCATTAACTTAAAAATATTTTATTTTGACATTCTTTATTCTTTAAATGATTTATTTTATTTTACTTTTATTTCTGTCTGAGCTATCCCTTTTAATGGTTGTCATAGCATTACTATACTCTGGAACAGCTGGAAAATCTCTGGACAGAATCTGTAATATTTCACAAAGATGGTTTTCTGAGTATCTAAGTTTCAGCTGCTTATTGAATCTGCAACAGTTCGTGCGTGTGAAGTGATTATGTTAACAACCAAATGCTAATAAACATCGATAAAATTGTTATGGCCAATATAAATTACTCACCACTCTATTTATCTCTCTATTTATCACCACTCTATTGTGTCAATTAAACACACTCCCCACAAACCCAATAAGTACACAAACACTCAGACGCGCACACTGTGATATTGTGACTTTGAATGAGCTACTAAAAGCAGATTATTGATCAATGAGTTGAGTGAGAGCAAAAGAGGACAGGAAGGGTGAGTGGAGACTGATTAGACGGATAATCTCTAGTAAAATAAAGAAGCCGCCGCCGGATCATTGATCATGAATGGATAACAGTGCTTGGAGTGGAGGAATGAAGGACCAGTACTAATTATCATTTGAGTGAGAATAGCCATGAAGATCTATAAGTCCAGACACTGTCCAATGCCACTTGGGGCAAACTAATGCTAATATTCTCTCAGAAAGAACAGCCGAGTCAATACACCTCCATTAGTACATAGACACCCCTTCACTCCTCTCCTCTTTTATCTCATGCTCTTTCTCGCTCTCGCAAGGCGAAGGAGCCCCTTCTGCACCCAGATAAATTTCACCCCTGTCTTTCTGCTGTTCACACACACACAGTCTTACTCACAAGCACGCTGGTCACTCAATTCATTCCCCCTTTAGTCTCAAGTTTCAGCACTGCTGTGTGTGGAACATCGATTTTGTCTTTTCTGTCACACTAAGTGAGCAATAGACAGCAGTACTGCAATTGGTTTGAATCCAGGTTCTTAGTATGAACATATTTAAACATATCAAAGCATAAATTTGTGGCTACAGTTGATACAGTTTATGTTTCTTTTTGAGAATATCAACATATTCTGTAGATGAAAAATTATGTAGTGTATAAATTTATGTAGTGCCACATCAGTCATAGTGGAGCATTTCTTTATTCAGATCCTCACTAACTACCACAAAGTAATAGCTAATCTTCCTTGGGTACGCATATAAATTCAAATAAAAATTATTTCATATTTAATTAAAAATAACAATGTATATTGTGACAAAATAAGGATAAATCTGCTGTAACTTTAATGACTTTAACAAACTTATTTTTTTCTCACATTTTGTTTAATATATGGAATATTATGAATAAATACAATTAATATAATATAATATAAACCTATCCATTTGTAATAATATATTTAAACAACATTTTTTTTTTAAAAATATGTCATATTTGTTTGATTTATGTTGGTGGGAAACATGTTCCAATCAGGGGTGCGTTTCCCAAAACCATAGTTGCTAACCTGTTAGCAACTTAGTTGGTTAGCAATGAGAAATTGCATTGCAACCAACAAAGTTGCTAACTTAGTTAGCAATTATGGTTTTGGGAAACACACCCCTGATTGACACGTTAAAGGCAAATGGCCCATGCTCACTTGACAAGTTGTATACTATGCTATGTAGTCACTAGACAGTAGTGGCCAAAAGTGATGTCTGACCTAGAAAAAAAATTTTTTTTTTCAAATATTATTAAAAAATTGTTAAAGATTTTGTAAGCAAGTTTGGCTAGTTGTGCTAGAATCAATTGTTTTATTTGTGATAACGCAATGAAACATGCCAAATTGTGCCGACATAATGTTTGGCCTGGCTGTCACACAAAGAAATTATCAACAGATGCAAAAACAAGAGAACCAACAAAATATTATTATGCTGTAGTCATTTTATGCTTTTGCATAATAAAATAAAACCTGTAGTTTGCCTATTTTAGACTAATTATTTTGTCAGATAACCAAGTTAAGTGTTTTGATATATATATAAGTTTTCCTTGGCATTTTTGATGTTTAATTGAACTTGTAGGGTCATTAAAAACAAATACCCCCTGCAGACATCACTTATGGCCACTACTGTACATACTATGTATGACCAAAGCCAACATATACTTCAATGTGTTAGATCTATCAAACTAATTATGAATATTAAAAATCTAAGTGCACTGAACATGGATGATGTCATGTCATTTCCTGACATATCTGGTGGAACCTAATGCATAAATCAGACACCCAAGCTCCCCAGATACTCTAAATACATTTGGCTTTTCACCCTCTCCACTTTCAAACAACACACACACATGCACGTACTAGATAACTGACAACCAGACAGAGAAGCCTGCTGGTGTTCATACACACATGCACCTCCTCTTTCTCTGTCTCAGTCTTCTGCTTCACTGATCTTCTTTTCCAAAAGGCTCATTGTCCACTAACCCCCATTCAATTTCCTCAAGCGCCAAGCATCGCCCAGGCCACAGAAGTCTACTAAATTAGTAGATCAATAAGCTATCTGAAACTCTTTAGGGGGTATTGAAAAGCCCTGTTCTCTTCTCCAGTTGCTCGTCCTAACGAATAGGATGTTGTTTATGTTGTAATGTGCTGTGTCATGGAGTTCTTGTTACAAGTGTCCTCCTGGACCACTGGCCACTTCAGGGACTCTCTCACTCAGTCTCAAATTCAAATTCATATTGGTTTATTGGCGTTACATACTTTAGTATACTTTTTTTTACATACTTTTTAGTATACTATACAAGCATTGCAAATAAATAAATAAATGAAAGAAAAGATAAAACAATAATAGGAAGAAAGGAAGACATGCAGTTAAACAAGAAAACAAGCAGAAGTTGTGTCATTGTGTTAATGTGATCCGTCATTTAAAACTATTACACATATACTGAATTCTAAACAAATTGCTAATTATTAGGCTAATGGATTTTTGACATGCATGACCATTAAAATGAGTTTTACAATTTTGTAATGCAACCCTTTCTAATCTCATTTTGTTCCTGTGGCAAAAAGTAATTATGAGGGCACATTAATTTACATATTTATTTATTTTAAATATTGATGTGGATGGTATTGCTTGACATTATGTAGCCTACTGCTGTAACACGGGCACCTCAAAAACACCTCAATGAGGAATATTTACATTTACATTTACATTTATTCATTTAGCTGACGCTTTTATCCAAAGCATTTACGAATAGAGCATTTACGAATAGAGACGAATAGAGTTCGTCTTCTGTCTAACTCTCCTTTTTCTGTTTTACCTCCATCAGGTCTCTTTGTTTCTTTTATTATGTGCTTCTATTAGGCTATATTGTGTTATTGCGTATCTATTATTAATGAGTTTTTATATATATATATATATATATATATATATATATATATATATATATATATATATATATTAGGAAGTAGGCCTACACACAAAGCTATTTGGGGTGACCAATAATTGCTAGTACCATCCTAAATTATGTTTGTTCGTAGCACCTGATTTTCTAAATTAATATTACAATTTGTTTTGTTACACTTGTGTTTTTTCCGATTCTTATTTTTATTCTGTAGTTATCTTATTGTCTTATCCTCCTCCCAGCATCATATTAGGGGCCCTTTGACTGCAAAGAGTGGTCTTACCCTCAGGCCAGAGACACGACCTCTACTCTCTGTGGACCCCCAAACTCCTGCACCCACTCTATCCAACAAAGTCTGTCGCCCTTTCTTGTCACCTTCAAATCTCTACATTTTGTTTCAACTGTTGTTTTTGTTTTTAATAATTAAAAATTAAACCCATTGTTGTAAACGCCTTGTATCAAATTATTGAGTATATATGTGTAGGCTACTTGCATAAGCTTTAAACTCAGTTAAAAAATAGAATGTTTGTTAAAGAGAACATTTAAAGGGATAGTTAAACCAAAAATAAAAATGATGTCATTGTCATCATTTACTCACTCTTAAGCAGTTCCAAACCTGAATGCATATCTTTTTTTCCGTCTGCTGAACACAAAAGAAGATATTTTGAAGAATGTCGGTAACCAAACAGTCGATTGACCCCATTTTTTTCCTACTATGGAAGTCATTGGGGTCCATCAACTGGTTACTGACATTCTTCAAAATCTCTTCGTTTGTGTGTAGATGATGACAGAATTTTCACTTTTGGGTGAACTGTCCCTTTAAGGATTCTGTGTTGATGACTGTTTTGCGCTCCGAATAAATAAAAAATGCCTACTTGGAGGTAAATAGATGTATGATGCTCCAACACTTTGTAGGGCTGTTACCATGGATATGCCTTGATTATACAAAATATATTAATTAAAATTAATATAAATTATGACATTAATTGTTCCTCTTGATCTTGTATGGTTACCATAGTGATGAAGAGAGCCTTTTTTCTTTGTGCATATGTATTGCCGAATTAGTAAAGAAGTTAACTTACCTTGACATCAAGGACCTAGTGTGAAGCCATAATCAGCTCTGCAAAATAAACAGCAGAAGGACGCTGTGTGCCTATTGGATTTAGGGTGCTTTCCTTCAAATCTTAAACTTTGTCTGGTGCTTTCCTTCCAGTTGCCAATGACAACGACCTCTGTTAGAAAACTGAGAAAGGTCTTGAGGTCAAAGTACTTGGAAGTCCCCCAGCAACACAGGCCACTTCCTAGACACACACATACACACGCAAAGTGGGACAATGAGTACAGATGTACATGGACGCAACGCAAGCACAATCCCCAACTGAGGCTACTTGACCCAGAACTGTGCAGAACATTTTAGACAATGGAACCTCATAACAGAGAATTGCTGTCCACACTTCTGTCCACTTTTAAGTTGTTCATTGTTCTCAAGTATGTGTGGATACATGAGGTATGCAGAATAGTTGACGCTCGGTGAACATCAGGAAATGATGGACTGTGACAAGGCATGGGGTGGAGAATAATGGTATGTTCAGCCTAGAAATTTCTGTACACACACACACACACACACACACACACACACACACACACACACACACACACACACACGCTACAAATAAATGCTATACAAAAATTGGAATTGAATTACCAAAACTGACAAATGGATAAATTAATTATAATATTAAGTTACAATCAAAACAGTTTTTTATTTTTTTTTTATAACGAATGTCATTGATGTATGAAATTTTCTGACTGAAAGTTCATTTTGGTTCAATTTGGCAAGTGACTACATAATCACTCCTAAATGGTCAGCCACACCTCTTCCTGTATCGGCTGTCAATCATGCAGACAGCATGTCTGCTTCCAGAGCTCAGGTGCCTTGTGGACTGCTGTTGTCAAGCGCAAGCATCAGAGCACTCGGAAATGTGAGAGTCTCTGGCGGCCGACAGGAGGCCACTTTAGGAGATGCTATCTCGAGGACCCAAACACCCGACACACTCGCCAACGCACATACACACACCTTTATAAAGACACTGACACATTTGCACCTTAATGCGCACACGTAAATGCTCTTGGGAGTGCCTGGATGATTCAGCTTGAGTTTGAATGGGTTGGGGCATTATTACATACCCAAACACGAGACCAGAACTTGAACATAGTATTTTAGCCTTGGTTTTCTTCCAGATTTTGTCTGTTTAGAACACTTATTGACTTTAAAGCAAAACAATGTCATAGGTAATAAGTTTAACCCTTAATGTAAAGGAGATTATCCTGCCTTTTGAAGAAATTAATGGATTAAAATATATAAAAAAATTATTTACAATAGTATATTTACATGAAAACATCATGTGACTCTTGAAACCCAAAACCTTCATTTATTCTAGTTAAATGTGCCATTAATCAATACTATAGTACAGAGACATCCATAACCCGCTGTAGTCATTGATACCACTAAACCTGTACATATGGCATGTTTGTGTTGTGGCCTCTTTGATCAGGCCTTGGTTTTAATGGATTTTTCTCCTCCTTTTGGCCATGGGACCAGAGAGGGCATGGATATAAAGTGGAGGGGTGGAAGGTCATTTGAACCTTGTGGTTTTGGAGCAAAGTGCAGGACGACAGAAGGTGTTCTCCCTGTATTGAGACATCACTCTCTCACAGAGACAGGAAGTCTGCTCTCCCCCTCCCACTTACACATATATGCAGACTGTAGACCATTAACAGATACCATGCGTTAATGGGCAGTATTGTAGCAATAGATGGAATGGGGTTAGGTATCCAATACTGAATTCACAGTGATTATCTTGCCACCTCAGAACCACATTGGAGTCCCTGCCTGGTTGAAAAATGGCTTAAGTAAAGTGGACAGCCTCACTGGCCCTTAGGCTCTGAGTATTTGGTTACTTCAGAACCTTATATAGAGAAATGCTAATGTGTGATAGAATATGAGACTGACAATAGTGGTTGTAGAAGTTACTGTTGACTGAACTAAAAAGGTTTTGACTGAGACTGTGGTTTAGATGGATGAACAGGAGATTATTTTTTTGTATAAAATCATAATCTTAATATTTTTAGATTTTACAGTTCTTCAAGTTTGATGCACTGATCAGAATCTATAATAATAAAATACACTAAGAAGTGGTGAGTGTTTCCTTAGTATTTCCAAAATTATATTTTGGTTACATCATTGCTACAAAGCATGTAAAATGTATTACAGTGATGTCACTAATCCAGAGTAATTGTAATGTATATGTAAAGTTAATGTAGTATTGGTTTTAGGTTTTATTTTACTTAATAGTTGTAATGTGTTTTTTTCTGTAAAAACAGTGATTTTATACTGGAAAAATTGGTAAGCCTCAGACTCAAAATTATCCAAATGAATAAGAACAAAGTCAGGGTATTTGAAAATGAGTGGTCTTCTTTTTAATGGCATAGCTTATTTGTAAAGTTAGTTTTAAGTTATTTTGTTTAGGCTATCTGTTTTTCAACTTTACTTGTGTGAAAGTTCTGTTTTATAGGGGTTGAAAGTGTAATGTCAGCTAGTGACAGGCAATTGAAAAACTTTTTTAAAAGTAATTTCAAGATCTGGAGGTTTGAAAAGGTTCATGTTATTAGAGAATTTTTATGTTATCTTTATTCTATCTTATAAATAAATCGACATCTCCGTTTCACTGCTATATGATAGAATTGATTTGCTAGTTTAGGATAAAAATTAAACCGAATCTGTAATTGGTCATGTGCGTGTAAAAGGAAATGATTTTCTAGCGTTTCAGCCTCGTTTGCAAATAACTAATTTTGCTGTTATCTAGCTAATTAATAAAATGAAACGCGCAACCTACTCTTTATCCTCGACCAAATATAGGCCTAATGTCAGTGAAAACTTTCTCTTTTTTCCCGGAAGAACTTTTATCAACAATAAAACTTTTAATTACCACTCATCTTATATTTGTTTACCAGTGCGAAAGGAAGAAGTTTGATGCCGAATGGCAAACCATCCCATTGGCCCGTTTGCCACGTCTTCAACTCAGCGGCTTAAAGAATTAATTTAGGTCAAGAATGTATCACAGAACTGAAGAGCAGGAACAAATGACAACAGGCACCTTTTTGAGTTTCAGTCTTTTATAAAATACCGTGGCCTAACATGACCTCACTAGAAATAAGAATTTGTGAGCCATATTGTAAAATCGTATTCTTTTCAGTAGGCCTAATCTGACTTTTAATTTCATCACTCCAATAACCACAAATTACATATACACTTTTAAAACTTGTATTTCTGTTTGATCTCCCAGGAACATTTAAAATAAATCTCAGCTATTCATTTGAAAAAAATATTAATTGAACAGTCTGAGTAGTTTACTTTAGGTAGGCTGGTTTATAGTACTATAGAACTGCATGCACAAATTCAGTAGCGCTTTGTAAAGTCTATTTAACACTAACGTTTATTGAAGTGCCTAATTTAGTTCCCTGTTAGGCAATACATGCCCGAGTTTTTAAAACTTTTTGTAATTTAGAGGAAACATCCTCAGGTGGAACAAGCCGCATTTGTGGTCTGTAAATAATCCTGAGTCCAGTATGATTGGTCGTCGGAATTTGCTATTGTCAGTATGATTTTGTTGGCTTGCCATATATAGATAATTCCTCAAGAACATGCGACTGTAACATTGTTAACGAGA
Organism: Gila orcuttii; assembly: GCA_026230005.1. NCBI lineage: Eukaryota > Metazoa > Chordata > Actinopteri > Cypriniformes > Leuciscidae > Gila > Gila orcuttii. Next base: position 23,144,089 of record JAPDVR010000002.1, on the reverse strand, counting down.
CTCACGTTTTTAATCAACATCCGAGAGTGTAACCTAGGTTTTATTGATAAATAGACCTATAACTGATTCAATATCATAACAATATAACGGTCTAAATTTTATAGTGTATAGTAAAGTTATAGTACAAAAAAGTCAGGACACAAAAGTTTTCTTTTGAAGCAAATGTAAAACAGAAGATTTAATGACACTCGATAAAATACTGGTAGCTTACTTAATTGGCCAGGTTATGCTGGAGAGGAATTAAAACGAAAAAAATCTAAAAGGAATATACATACAAACATGCGTTAAATGCAAATTAACCAATACATTCACTTAAATACGTTTTCATTGCTCATTTTAAAAATTAGAGGGCCGTTTGAAATACAAATGCATGCATCAATAATCTATCTTTGGCAGAAATGTAATAATAATAATAATAATAACAATGTAAACCTTAAAACATTAGTGTTATAATTCCCTGCCATGTGAAGACAGGATGATTGGCACTGGCATCTATGCCAGCATGGCTGGGATATAGGTGTTATTTTTTATATAAAATTGTCTACAGAATACAATAAATAAAATAGGTTTTGCATAGAAATGCAAGCCAGCTTTTTTACTGACCGTTAGCTCAACAACGTTCTCAGCAAAAAACACAAAAAGGCAGATAATGCTTATCCAAATTGGGCCGTGTTGTCGGTTCTGTTATAAGAGCTAAGAAAACTGCATTTGTCCCTTGCGCGAGGGTCTTTTCTAAGTCATATATCTCCATCAAACATACTGAAATACTTGCTGGCATTTGAAAAGTAGAAGTAAGGCGCACTACCTCCAGGATACACGACTGGCAGAGGCATTGGAAGCATGCACCTTCCGAGAATATTACTCTCTTTATATAAAGCTGGGAGCGGTACCGTCTTTCCAATGTCACCGAAATCGCTATTCGGTCCCTCCAGGTCAGTAGACAGTTGTCTTTTTAATTTATTCCGTCGATTCTGAAACCAGATTTTGACTTGAGTCTCGGTGAGCTGTAAAGAGTTCGCCAAGCAAGCGCGCTCTGCGCTACTCAGATAGCGTTTCATGTCAAACGTAGATTCCAGTTGGAAGATCTGTCTCTTTGAAAATATAGTGCGTGTTTTCTTTTTCGTCATCAGTTTATTTTTCTTGCCGTTGTTCTTTTGTTGCGCGTCGTCGCAGCTGTCCGTGCTCTCGCTGCGCACGTCCACGGTTTTGAGCGCGTCCACTCTCCCATCTCCATCTATGGTGACTTTATCTGGAAGCCAGGCAAACGCTATTGATATTCGTTCTAAACAAATACAGCAATACTAATAGCACATTATAGCAGTTTTGTGCCCAAATTAAAAACAATATCTTACCAATGGCGTGCAATCTTGCATCCGACCCATCTTTGCATAGACCCTCGCTCTCTCCGGGACGATGCAGACAGCCATCCCGACACACCACAAGCGAAGTCTTTGAATGACAGCTGTCAAAGTTTCTGCTGCTCGACTTGGAGTTGAGGATATTATCAATGGTGAACTTCAAAGAAGCGGGTCGACATGACGCTTCCTCCTTGTTCATATTCTCCGTTAGATGCGGGGTCCTCGCTGTCCTTGTCTCTTTTTTTTTTTTGCCGCGTCGTAAACTAACGTCTCGATTCTCCGAGCACCATCGCTCCACGACGTGCAGTGCTGCTGAGTTCGCCTAGACTGTTAGTCCACTGACCGGAAGAATACGATTCTCCATCGTTTATTGGTCGCGAGAATCAGACAGCACGGCGTCCAATGGCAGAGGGGGGTGGGAGCTAGAGCTCAGACTTATCCAGACATCTGGTACACATAGGCTATCACAGTGCCTACTGTTTTTAAAGAGTGCTCTTAAGAAAAGGAAAGCAATTTTAGGTTTTAGCAAAGGCCAATTTTGCGGCCTTTGCCAGCTCGTTTGATGATGCTTGTGGGATGTCAATTTAAGAAGAAAGGGAGCTTGTGCTATAAGTTATTTATCTCATCTGTATTTTTCAAATAATGGTTTTACTTCTTGCACTTCATTAGTGTGTAAGATAAAAATCCTAACTTTAATTTTTTACCAAAGTTTCATTAGTTTCCCCCCCTCATATTGTTGTTTTTATTTTGTGGCAATGCATTGTTGTGAAAGAAACGGGCATGTGATTCTTTCGAACTATGTAGATGTAGATATTACAAAAATGAACGATGACCCTCACTTTTTCCATTATTGATATGCAAGTTATTTTTAAGTCGTTATTTCTTCGTCCTTTAATAATTTATCTATAATAATTGTGTATTGGGCATTGAAAGCATACATGGACGATAATTTTGTAATAAATATTATTTTATTGAACCCTTAGTCAGTCACCACAATAAAGATTTAATTGTCTTTTCTTATTATTTTTCTTATCCGGGAGACGATAGTTTTTCTAAATAGACCCTGAAATACTTCTGAAATCATTGTAAACTATAATGATATGATTGCGTAAATATGATGAAAATGTTGTTCCAAACAACATTATTTAGGCTAAATAATAATTTTAGATCATTATTCTGTTGTCAAAGTGAATATGCCCAGTAGCGGGCCTAATACTTTATAGAGTTGGCTACATTTTCATGAGATTTATTTCTGGACTCATGAATATGTACATACATTTGATAGGTTACATCATTATTCGTTTAAATTTGACTATTTTATTGTAAACTGTGCATATTACATTCAACAGTGTTATGATTTAGTAGGCCTATTGTTTTTTCTGTTGTGTCCGTAATAACGGACTGCATATAAGAGGGCCTATTTAAACCACACATTTTTTTCTTTGTGAATAATAGTGATTTTACTGCATTGTGCTTTGAAAATTGGCTAAATTTGATGTAGGGCCTACTCGTTTAGAAAATACCCAAAGTAATCCAGATCATCTGGAAACCTGTGAAAAATACATTTTGCATGATGCTTAGTTTTCAAGTTGTCCCGTTAAGTCCTATCTCATTCATATAAAAGTCTTAGAAACCAGTTTACAGAAAAATCATATTGCTTTAACGTGATTCGTTTATTAAAATGTATAATGTGAAAAGTGACAAAACTTATAAATCAGTGGTTCTGAATAAAAATAGGCCCATATTTGCACAAAGTAAGTGTTGCCCTTATTTGCATACAGGTGAGGGCCCCCATGCACAGAATATATACATAACAGTGGCAATTAACTCAAACTTGTCTCTCTCTTGTGATAGGCGTTTTCTTTTCTTTGGATGCAGCAGGCATTATACTGCAGTTTCCAGCAAGATCAGTTATTGCACCATTTGATGATAATTGTCATTGGGTCACTATTGTCAAAGCTGTATGTCATTTTCCCAATATCAGACAAGGCCTGTCATCTGCGATGTTATTACATTCATTGAATGAGCAAAGGACGATAACGGATAGTTTACAGAATTCGAGAGGCCCATGATTGGAGGCGAGACTGGAGACACGTTAAAACTGAGTGCTGACATGGGTGTTGTTTTATCGTGGTACAAGATGGGCACCCGTACAATCCGTTGGGAGTTGTGGTTAAAATGAACAACCTCTAAATCCGCGGCCAATTGTCTTTTCCATTTGTTTCGGCGGTTCTGGAACCAGATCTTCACCTGTGTCTCGGACAGGTGCAATGAGGCCGCGAGTCCCGCGCGCTCAGAACTACTCAGGTATCTCTTCATGTCGAACGTGGATTCTAGCTGGAAGACTTGGCTTCTGCTGAACACAGTTCGGGTCTTTTTCTTCCGGGCTGAGCCTGACTCGGAAATGTCGGGACCTGAACGTTCATCGAAGAGCTGTGGAGCGTCCTCTCCCTCATCAACCACACACTCGCTAGTTTTTCGGTCTACTGCTCCACCAAGAAGCTCAGAGGCCACGGGGGTGTCCCTGTCGCTGCGGCTGTGTTCACTGGAATTGCGGGTTTCTTCTCTTGGACCTGAATAGAGATGAAAATGAACGTGTAGGCTATAAGTGTTTAAGAAATGCATGTTTAATGTATTTGATCAGAAAGATGTTGCCAATGTGATATAAAAAAATCTGCTCGCTCGTAATCTAGGCCGGTAGGCCCGTTCCCATATGTGCATATTGTGTATCAATCAATATAAGCAGCCAACTTTCTCCCTGTGGCTTTCACAGCTTTACAGAGTTAACGAATCAGACAAACCAATTGCACTCTTAAGCCTTTAACGACTTTGGGAAGTCTTTCTTGCGACTCGGCTGCTCTGCGCATTTGAGTTGCTTTTGTTGGTTTTACCTAATGAGGCTTACAACTAAAGTGGACCTGCCAGAGGGACAATTGCTGCTGTACTAACACGGAGAATAATTATTCAGTTGAGAACTAATAATGAGCAAGTCAGCCTGTTCCATCAAAGAAAAGCACAGTCGAGCTTGTGCACTCATTTAAATTAAGTCATCCATGTAGAGATCACTGCTTATGAAACCTCTATAGTTGTTCACTTTGGCTATATAATAATTTTTCACAATAACTGAGGAGTTTTGAACTATAAACTATAGTTTTGAACTTACTCGCAAGGGTCTCCCGTCCATACCAGTCCAGAGGTGACTGTGTGCTCCGACACATCTCTGTCTTGAAGCCTCTGCTGGGTGCTTGACTGCATATTTCTTTCCGATATGCCTTAGTGCTGCCCTTAAGAACAATCTCTCTGTCCGTGCCATCGCTATCCTTTATAGGACGGACAGACTTTTCTGTCCTACAAGTGCCAAGTATATTCTCGATAAAAAACGAAGAGCCCCTGGATGTGGTAGAAGTATGCTGTTGTTGGCTTTTGTCATGCATTTCTCGAACAAATATAGGCTACCAATAACAGCAGCCGCCGGGTGATTCGCGAATACTTCTAAGCAAAAAGCAACGGATTCTTTCTCTCCGGATATCCCCGCTCAACCATCGCTTCAGTAGGACGAATCCTTGGTGCGTCCACGGCGCCAGTAGGCTACACAGAGAAGCTGGCGCTGTATAGTGGGCTAAAGAAAAATCCAAGTCAAGTCAAATGCTTAACAAGCGGAGGGCATTCTGCTATTGGACGATCACAATAGCAAATGGGATTACTCGTGAAAGGGTATTACCGGCTCCGGTTCGACATCGCTTTTGATCGTGCCTCAGGGTCGGTGGAACCCCTGTCACAGAGAGCTGTATGTGGGTCAATTAGAGAGCAAATCAAAATACAGATAGTGGTTCAGCGCATCGCGTCAGCTGGGGATCTCGTTTATCGGATGCTGCTCCGTCTATTGGTCGGATGGGTCGCTACATCACAACGACGTTACAGCAAACGCCACTGTTTGGCATGCGGGCAGCGAGACAGCCTTCGTCGGGGCATCCCAGGATATGTTGTGTTTGGTTTATGCGCTTAAAGAAGTCAAATAAGATATTTAAACCACATTTTTTGGAACTCATGATCTGTAAACACTAAACTTTTAGCTATATCAGCCAGACGTTTACTGACCCATTAAAAACGTTTTAAAATATTTTTCGAGCTCTAATTGGACAAATAGCCTACTTTATGCATTTGGTTTTCTACTGGTTTTCTATCGGAGTGGTTCCCTGGTTACTTAACTATTTGAGTGCGTGTAATTTGCAAGCATAGAATTAGCATCGTTATAGAAATTAAAATTAAATTAAAGCAATTCGAAATCATTTAGATTTGTTTAAAGGTTCATAATAAATATATTTTGCACGTACTGGCACGAAATAATAATATTGAGATATTTAGGCCTGCACTGTTAGACGAAAAGTTTTTTAGAACATAAAGGTTTCTGTCAAGCGCTTGGGGTTCTCATTATGGGATCATTTTGTGGCTTTAGCTTTGTTTCAGTTTGTTTGTTCATTATTCATTTTAATTTAATTTTATGAATTAAACAACTCATAAACATTCTTTATCAATAAAAAATAACCCATTAAACAAAAGTATTATGCAGTCATTTAATAATTTCTCGTTATATAGCCTAGAACCTTTTTGGCATAAAGGGTTCTTTAAAATTGAGTAAAAATCCCTGTGGTTCTATATTGAACCCCATTGAGTGTGGTATGCGCTATAAAGCATAAAAACAAAACCGTGCATAATGCGTCCAAAAGTGTAAATGCCTAGCTGTTACTTGATTCTTAAAATTACCTTCATTTGGTGTGACGTAATATATTTGTCTTGGTTCACGTATGTTGAATAATACTTTTGACTTAAAGTTAATTTTAAAAAGCTATGTGACTTTAATCACATTTTTTCACAGCATGTGATTTGCAACACTTAATTATAATATAGGCCTATTAATGAAAATAAAAGATAATTAGCCTACCTAAAATAAAGTATAAAGTGTTTAAAATAAAAATATATTTTTATTGTTTTATTAAAATGTCTGAGATTTGACGTTAGGCTACCGCTTCAGGACAGCAGGTCAAATCTTAGTTTGAGATAAATAACGTTGGCTACTATTCTGGCCTAAAGAAAACCCGTTACCCAACACAAGCTAAACTTATTTTAATGATCATGAATTAGCGAGGTCACGGCGTAATCATCTTCCATACTTTTAAATTGGTTAATAGCGTGAGATTCAGTAGACTATACTTCCGTTAAGTTAATACATGGAAGACAAATAGAAAACTCATACAATCCACAAAATAAATAGGCCTAAAAAAAGATTATGCCTAGCTAGTTGCAGAAGTGCAACGGTGAAATTCCTGGATTTTGAAAATAAGTTTATAGTAGGCCATTGGCTAGTAATTTCCTTATTTATGACGTAATTTTTTTTGTGCTTTTTGCTATATTAATGTATTAATAATTATTAAACATTATTATTTTGGTGGACTTCGTATAATAGCAGGAGTCATTGTCTGCTTTTTTTTAGGTGAATTCAGGCTGTTTGGGACACTTTTTGCCATTAAGATAATGACTGGGGTAAGGTGTCCCAATAAACCTGCCTACGTGAAGGTGAAAGGTAATACTAGCCTAATAATAACAATAATAATGTAGACCTAATAATATAAAATAATATTTAATAATTATATATTTTTTTATAAATAATGTAAAAGTAATAATGTAAAAGACACTTCAAGTAGCCTATACAAAAGGAATAATATTATTGTCAGCTCATAGTCTATATGTTAATTAAAGTGCATATAATTGTACATTACAAATAGAACTACGTTTATTTCGTCTGATGATAAAATATGAAAACAATTGTGTGCAGATGTATGTTCTAGGATTTTCGTTTACATTAACATGTAACAACTTTGACATTAGGAAAACCCTACATTTCTTCAGCGTTCATGAATTAGCGAGGTCAAACCCTAATCATCTTACGTATACTTTTTAATTTATGGATAGCGTGAAATTGAGAACTTTGTTATATCCTTTAACTTAAAATGTGTTAAGTTATATATCAAAAAATAGGAATTTTCAGTAGGCCTATCTTTAAATCATATTGTTGAAACGCTAAATTAATGTTATTTTTTACGTCACTGCATGCTTTTCATTATGGGCTTTTAAAACCGATTTTCGAATTTGCTGTTTAAAGTTAAGAAATGTATTTTCCTAAATGTACATAATTGATAAGAATATATAGTAATATATATAGTTATAGCCTATATATGTACGATTCTTGTCAACGGTGTGGGGCGTATTTCCGTTTCTTTTTCACGATAGATAAATAAAAAAATGTTGTGTTTGTTAACAGCTTTTAATCATTGTGGCATTAGCCTATTGATTTCAACAAAGACTAGTCGAGAATAGTCTATCTATTTTATTAATATTATTATTATTAATAAATAAATCTATACATATTGGCCCACTTGAGGATTCAGGATTCATCAACTATCTTGGAAAATAAAATTTAGCCTGAGAACGCCAAATTTTGGGCATATATGCTTCAGCAGGCTGCTTGGCATGGTATCATGCAACAGGCAACAATAGGAAAGGCAATATCAAAAGCACTTACTGTATTTAAACAGGCTTCAAGTTTGAAATCCATATTGTGATATGCTACATATGGTGTCAAGCAAAATTATGTCTACAGTGTTTTCTCTGCGACCACTTAACCCACTTACTGCAGGTTTTGATGTAGGCCTATTGACTGGGGTTCACTTCTCTTCTCTTCTCATCTCTTCTTTCCCTCCTTTTTCTTCTTCTTATGAGTGAGAGGCAAAGATTATTTAGCTCATATTACTGTGTGTACTTCGGCACTTTCTCTGATATGGCACCAAGTCTGACCCCCTATGTGAGGGCCGACAGCCCCTGGCCTCATGGGCATGTAACCCCACTGATCCTTATCTAGACTGGCATGGCCTTTTCACACTGCTGACCAGTATTGAGACCTTTAATGCTTTCCTCTCTCTTTTACTTTTTCTCCCCCAACACACATATATTTCTTCCATTTATTTAACTACCCTTTGCCCTCGTTGTCTTTCACTATATGTCACAATTCTTACCCATCACATTAACTCATCCCTCCCCCATTTGTCCTTATGTTCACATGATATCGCTATTCTCCTCATAAGCTTTAGAAGACCACATGGTGTAACCATATTTCCTTCCTATGATAGACAGAGAACGGAAACGGGCCAAATAAATTGTAAACAAATTATAAAAGGTAACGGTTTTCTTCTGTGCCTTAATTCATTTCAGCTTCTGTTTGTTAAGCTCCCTGTGTATTTTCCTTTGGGCATGTTGTGATGGCTCAGTCTAAGCTCTCTTCAGGGGCATACAGTACTTTATGAATAGAGAGTATTAAAATACTTTTTTACAGATTAGCATATGACCCAGTTCAGCTGGATTCTCTATCCAAACGGTCACCCAGTTGTGTCTTGAAAAGGTGCTTTTTCGCTTTAAGTCTCCTATAGTAAACCAGTCTGGTTATCATTATGACTATAATCATTCCACAGCCACGTCTTTCTGCTCTATCCACAAATCTTGTAACCAATATAGCATTTACACAGGTCAGTATTTGGTAGTTAAAAAAAATGATAGTATACCTTATACATCTGTCTTGGCTTTGAAGGCATATGGGCAGGGGGCGCTGTTAGAAATGTTGGGCCCTATGAAAGAATATGAGGTTGGGCCCCCTACCGTACCCATTCCATTGATAAAATCGATCTCTGGGGGCCCCAAAAGTGTGTGGGCCCTTAGAATCGTCCTAACTTTCCCCCCCTTAGCGGCGCCCCTGCATATGGGGTGTCCATGAAGCCCCATCTATTGGTGGGGTTACAGTACAGCAGGAAAAAGATGTGTGTGATTCTATAATTGGAGATACATTTTGTTCACTAACAGAAATTCTTTCCTGTATCTTATTGAAAACAAATTATATTTGAACAATTCAGGTGCTTGCCAGGCACAAGTTACTTACTTTTTTTTTCACTTTTAATGAAAAACTAAAACAAAAACAGATATCTTTTACAGACAAATTAGGCAATGGTACCAGAGTAACAGAGTTTGATGGTAACAGAATTGACCATTTTATACTTTTTAGCCAAAAACTCCATAAACGCTACACTGTAAAAAATGATTTTTTGGTGAAGTAAATACTACTGAAAAAAAAAAAACAACGTAATTTACATGAAAAAGTTAGTTCAGGCAAGAATTAAAAAAACTAAGTAAATTCCATATCAGTACTTCATTCAAGCGAGTAGAAATGAAAGTGTAAATATCAACTCAATAAAATTAAGTAAAAATTACTCAACTTTTCTGATACTGGGGTTCCCATCATGCACTGGACCTTGAATAATTAATGAGGTTCATTTTTCACTGGTTTCAAGCTGTATTTGCACTGTTTTATCATTGATTTTTGTTGTCAGTATTAGTAACTTGCCATTTTGTGACATTTCGAGTAAATTTTTTGCTCAAAATGACACATTCAAACACAAAAACGACCCATCAAATGTTACCGCCATTGTGTATTGTCTACCAAGTATTGAGGTATTTGCATTCACATGATGCTTAACATCTGACATGATGTAATATAAATTACTTAGATGATCTAAGTAAAGCTCATACTACAAATAACTAATAAAATTCAATATTGTTGCATTAGTGAAATGTAATGCAAAGGCAAAGGAAATTTCAACTAAATCAATATTAATCAACCTTTTACTAGCCAAGTTAAAATTACTTATTTTCTTTGTTACTTTCACTTAACTAGGTTAAGTAAAGTTTACTTAATTCCATATTCCAAGTAAATTTAACTTAAAGATTTCTAATTAAAGCTACTGATAAATATGTTTAGGTTTTTACTTGGCAAATCTTTGTAAATTTACAAGCATTTTCTGAGTGGAAAAAGTTGCCTAGCTTTTTTTTCAAGTAAATCCTACTCCAATTTTTTTTCAGTGTAAGAGCACATGGCACTAATGACATCATGATTAAAAGACTTTTAAACAACCCACTGTGTGATCAGTGAAACATTCTGTTTTCCTTTTGATATTGTGCTAACAGTTTTGACATTTTACAAAATAACTCTTGGTGTATGAACTTTTTAGATTAAAATATTTTCTCAGAGAGAGCACATGTACCTTTCAGTGCTTCAGACCTTATCAGTGAGGGAAAGTGACATCATTCCTGTATCTTACAGATGTGGGAGATAATTCCACCAATTTAAAGTCAAAGTATGGTATGGTAACAGAACTGATGCAAGATTTATGGACACACATTTTTATAAAATAAAAGTAGTTTTTAAACAATTGAATGTTGTAGAATCCTGAAAATTACTATTTAGGGCTTTTATAAATAAAATAAATTAAATATTACTACAAGAAAAGTAAAATAAATATTTTGATTACACAATGATACATGATGGAAAAAATACACTGACTAATTTGGACAACAAGAAATCATTATTTTCAGCTATATAAGACACTTTTTACAGTAAATATCCTGTATCATCTTGTGATCCATGTCAATGAGTGACAAATTATTAAAATAATAAAAAATCTAACCATTTGAAAAAAGCAGAAAAAATAATGACTAATAATCACCCATGTGCAGTTGTGGTTCATCTTACTCCTTTTCCTAGACATTATCATGGGCACATTAGCAGAAGAGCATATTTATTTTCATATACTCTATAATTATGCAAAGTCTGCCTTTCAGACTTTCCTCATGAGCAAAAAATCCAAGTGAGGACAAGTATATGTTAAAAGAATGCAGAACCATCGAGACGTTTGTTACTTTAAGTATAAGTGCGTAACATACCCTGGGTAGTAAATGACTGTCATTTGATCACTGGATTTACAGAAGTAAATTCACTTTTCAGAAGTGTTTTCTCAACATTGCAACATTGCATATCTAATCAACTCCTGCTGAACACATGTATTACTTGAACACATGTATTACTAAGTGAGGCATTTAACCATGTATTTCTGTCTTTAGAAGTCTTTTGTCTTCAAAGAATTATATTAATAATTAAGCCATTAATAATAATTATAAGAAGAAGAAAAATAAAGTTCTCAGTTCTCTGATGTCAATTAATGGTTACATGACATGTAGATAAACAAATGAAACATTTCATATTTTTAGTAAGCGTTTTATTTTGTTTTTATTTTAAAATTATTTATTTACATTTTAAATTATGATTTAATTATTTACTTTTCATTAAACTCACAAACCCCTTGCAGTTCCATCAGTCTGGGAAATCATGACGTAATATGATAAGGCACTTCATGTTGTTGATAACAAAGAATGGAATCAATTTTCTTTCTTTTTGTATTTTTATATCAATATGGTACAAGATTGTCCTATTCAAATCAACGTAATAAACAAGTTAGGTCAAAAGTAATCTAAAAGTAATCAAAAAGTAATCAAAAAGTAGTCAGATTATATTACTTTAAATGTAATGCATTATGTTACTAGCTACATTTTATTTTTTATTTTTTTTTGTCATGTAATTTAGAATCAGTAACTGACTTAAATTTGGACGTAATCTAACCAGCACTGAACGATGCAGGCTGTTGGATGCTTTGAGCATCTTAGTTTGTGGCATGAGTTTGTTTTTTAATTCAGCAATGAATATATGATAAAAACGTGTACTGGCTCCTGCTAGCATCAACTGTGTTTAGTGTTCCGGCACAGTCTAAATTGGCACCAAATAACATGTATAGAGCTTGTTCAGTGTTTGAGACTAAGGTTAATTTTTTTTCATTTATCATTCAGTGATAAAGAAATTTTGAATAGGGGCCTAAAGAAATATGTCAAGTTCTTAGAAATGTACTTTTGTATTAATTTTGGTTTCTTAACTTGTATACCATTTTTATACCAGTTTATTAATAAGTTTATTATATTTTGCTTTTTATTATTAAGTTTTGAGGGACATCATATATCCTGAATTAGCTTTGAGTCATGTGTGTCTGTAGGGGTCCTCTCTATGATATAATATTTTATTTTATTTTTCTGCACCTGTCTACATGTGGTATGCACCACATGACTTTGGCTTAAAAAAGTTTTTCAAATATTAATAAGCAGTGAGACAGTTTTGTTAAAATAAATAATAAGATCACGCCAGAATACTTGTATATGCAAATGTAACTTTAATATATGTTTGAATAATATATCTATATAATATATACTAAATCAAGATGCATTTACTTGAAGCAAAATTACAAAATATTAAGTCTTGTTTTACGAAAAATTCATAGAAAAATTAAGTTACTTTTGCCAGTGAATTAACTTAATTTTCTCACACAGATATTTTTTCCTGTTAAGTTTAAACTTCATTTTGATAGTTTTTTTTTTTTTTTTTTTTTTGGAAAACAAGACTTAATACCTAGTTGTTGATTCTTAAGCAAATGCATCTTGATTTAAGAAAATTTAGATATTTGTACTGTAAAACAGGTAAAAAATACTCGATAAGAAAATTATATTTTGCAGTGAAGGGCACCATGTCTCTGACCCTTGTAACAAAAACAAGTTGTTTCAGTTCAGAAACAAATAATTAATTAGAAGTTCTCAAATGCATTTCTTTTGTAGAGCAAATGTTAAACCCAAGTAATCTTGAAACCAAGAGATATGAGTGTTTGTACACAGCAAGGGACTCAATTTAATAAACTTTTTTACAAACATTTGAAGATTAGTTTTCACCATAAATATGAGACAAGGTCAGGACAAGTTCTGTGTTGATGTAGGAATGTTTGTCTGCATGCCCGGCTGCACCGATGGGTGGCACGCATGATGTTCGTGCACAGACAGAAGTTTAGTCAGTCATGACTTTTATATGATCTTTAAGGACTGTTTGCTGTTTCCTATAAAAGACAGTAGCCAGGCTCTTACCCAGCTATGCTTCTGTAGGCTGGACTCTTCATTTGACCCATTAAACTCTGCATTAACATCAGGCACATTTAAGGTCCGGGCATCTGCTGTAGCTTTTTAGTGGTGCGGTCAGCCCGAACGCCCTCATGGTCTCTGTGGTTTGAACCCGAATTGAGTCGCCACCGTGAAATTGGACTTGATATATGGGCGGAGGCACAGTCGAACTTTTGCTGAAGTCTTGCCTCTGTGGTTAATACCGCATCAGTTTGCAATTTTCTGAAACAAAAAGGTTAAGGACAGAGAAGCACACGTCAAAATCTTACTCCAGAATTTGTATTAAAGGAAACAAAACAATTTATTATGTTGAAAAGGCTGCATTTGATCATAATGTATTTCTGCTATCTGAAACACTAAGATTATGATATGTTGATCTTCTGTTGGTGGTTATACTTATTTTGTTATTTATATTGAAGCAGTTTATTTGTAGCAGTTTACTACACTTTCTGCTGGATGTTTATTTTATAGAAGAGGAACATACTAGCCTTGTTATCGCAAGATTTTTATAATTATTTAAGCTTGGCCTAAAATTTCAGTTTATCTTCTTTATCAGCTGGAGGTTTTTAATGAAGAATGTCTGTTTGTTTAACCTCTTCATGCTACGTTGCCCCCTGTCAACCCCAGCTCGTCATGCTGCCACAAAGAGGTGAGAACGTGAGGTTTTTAAATGCAGTTCAGATCAAACTAAAAATGCCACTGCTCAAACTCTCTAGCTCAGCAAGGTCGAGTATAAAACACAAAAATAGAAATGAAAAAAAAAAGAGAAATATATATAATTAAAATTGAACTGTGTAGCATGGCAGTGCTTATTATTGTTTAAATGTATAAAGTTTTTGACAAAAACTAGCAGTCAGAATTTATAGTTTTATTTTGAGTTTTACATAACATTTACATTTTATTTCAGAAAACAGCTGAAAGTGTTAAAAATCAGAAATGTAAGTGAATACTAAAGAAAAAAGCCCTTTGTAAAGGGGAGCACAAGCGACTTTGTAGTATTACAGCTGAAATAATACTTATTTACAATTAGATCTCTTAAACAGATTTGCTAGTTAATGCCATTTTGCATCACACTTTACATAAAGAATTTAGACCAAAAAAAAAAAGAAAATGGAAAAACACTTTGTACTTCTAATGTTTAATACTCATTTTAATCAATGTAACGAAAGGCTTTTCATAAAGAATGGATCAAAGCCTCCAAACATGGCCGTGTGTGTGTGTGTGTGTGTGTGTGTGTGTGTGTGTGTGTGTGTGTGTGTGTGTGTGTGTGTGTGTGTGTGTGTGCGTGTGTGCGTGTGTGAGAGAGATGCAGAGCCACATGTGACCTCAAATACAGTCAAACCAAAATTTATTCAGACACCTTGCTACATAAATGAACTGAAGTGTCCTGCAACCACTTGTAAAAAAAAAATGGGTAACGCATACAGTCCTGTTCCCCATGTACATATGTACTTATAGTAATTACAATAATTGGGTAATAACTAGGTACTAACCCTGAACCTACCCCTAAACCTAACCTTAACCTTGTACTTACCTTATATTACCAAGTACTTTCTTAGGTAAGTACACTGTAAGTACACGTAAGTTAACGTACTGTAAAAGGAAGCGTTACCAAAAAAAAACTTAAATAATTTTTGGTTTGACTGTATTCAAAAGCCTAAGAAATGTTTATTTTAAATAATAGTGTGTAATCCAAACCACATACAAATCAATGCCTTTGATGTTAAATATTAATTTGAAGACATGACATGTATTGTTCCCCGAGTGGTTTAAGGTTGACTTTGCGCACGTGTTGTCATTTTTCATGTCTGATTTATCATTCCAAACCCAGGTTCTGATTTCTGAGTTCATCTTCTTGACTGAGTTTATTTAACTTGACAATTAACTGGTTGTTGCATGGAGAGATGCAGTGCACGCTTTACTGAACTGCTGCTGGATAAAGGGATTGCGTGAGAAAGAAAGAGAAGGAGAAAGATGACACAAAGAATGTGCAATGAAAAGCAAAGGCTTGGTACTGTAAGCAAGCTGTGCTCAAGGTCATATACGCAGCTCTTATGGTTAAGTACCGTATACTGATTTACCTCGCACTACACTCTTAAAAATAAAGGTCCCAAAAGGGGGTTTCACAGTGATGCAAAAGACAATAATTTTGGGGTCAACAATTCTTAAAAGAAGCTTTTTTTTTTCATACTGCAAAGAACACTTTAATAATTCTATGGTTCTATGGATGTTAAAGGTTCTTCATGGAACCATCAATGCCAATACAGTACTTTTATTTTTAAGAGTGTATGTCATACTGATGGGCGCATGACACCGTTTGGCATCAGACCATCCCAGGACAGGTTATTCAGAGTAGATGCACTATTATTTCTAAACATGTCCATGAACCATTGGATTGGTTGGTCACATCACTGGCTTTGAAGTTTCCAAGACCAGGGCCATCTGTATGGACTAATACATAACATCTTTTTTGTAGAAGAAAAGGAGAACTTGGATGTCAGGAGGCATCCTCTTTCAGTCGCCGAGTCTAAAAGTAATGGGCAACTTTATTCAAAAAGACAGAGGAAACAAAACACCTCACTGTATTAGGGGGCCTGATGGTGAATCAGTATAATATATAAAGAGTTATCCTGTCATGTCTCCATCTCTGCTTCTTGAGGATGGATTGCTCATGCCTGGCCAGCCTAACTGTGGTAATTGGTGAGCCTGTTTGGGGAGTGGTGATTAAAGATGGATGTGGGGAGTGGAGGCAGGACTGGGTTAACAGAAAGCGACAGGAAAGATGAAAGGCGGTGGTATTAATGCGTAGCCCAGAGGAGAGGAGACGCTTGTTTTTCACTCTGTTTGTCACGCAAGTTTCCTGCCCCGCCCATCTAGACCGTCGACAGGACACTCCCTCTTTCTGGAGCTCCTCGCACAATCTCTGCAGCTTTGCTTTTGTATGTGTGGCACTTCTCCATGTTCTGTGCTCTGTCTCTCATTATATTCAGATCTGTGCATCTCGCCTGTGTCTTTCTGTATGTTTGTACCTGTCTGTCTGTCTGTCTGTCCATCCGTCGTCTTCTGACTGTTTGAACCATATTTCTCTCGCTTCTTTTTGCTGCCTGCCAAATACTGATGCCTTTTGTAAGGGGAAAATGTTTTAAAAAAATATATCGCTCTTCTCTACGTGTAGGTCAGGCATTGAAAACAACTGCTGGTTTCAAGGTGCTTGAAGTGCTTTTAATTAATTGATGAGAGCGGAAATGCTTTAACATAACTTCCATCTTTGGCTCACACTGTTCTTTCTCTCAGTTGAATGTTACTAAAATAGCATTAGTAGGTGAGAATAGCCTTTTAAGGGCGTCTTAGGCAAAAAAAAAAAAAAAAAAAAAAAAAAACCCTAAATCTACCCATTGAGGTTTAAGTGTTTCATCTTTGAGGAAAATGCTTTTATAAAAAACACCTTGTGGATCAGATGAATGTCAAGATGCTCCTCAGGTATGGATAAATGTAACAAAATGCATTTAAAAAAAAAGTTAAATTTTAAATGAAAAAAGGATAAATTTAGACTTCATCCAAAACAACACTAATAATCATATTAAGAATATTAACACATCTTTTTTTATTTTTTTTTTATTACAGCATATCTGTAAAAAGTAAACTTGTTTTTTTAATTAATAATTTTATTGACAATATTTTTTCCAAATCTACTAATATAAAATTCCAGTGGTACAAGATAGGTTGCTAATCATGTTGTAACTAACACAGCAGCCAAGAAAAAAATTGGGGGGGAAAAGCATTTGCGAATATTACACCTGTTTTGACAATACTGCAATAAAATGTTTTTAGGACAACATTTCTATCAATATAAGCATTGCAATTTGGTCAACAGTATTTTGCATCTCCTCAGATCTTCTCCAAGGTAATTCTTTTTTTATTATTAAAATGTATTACATATATTACACGTACATATTTGATCACAAAAAACTTACATTTATTATATATAATTTATTATATTTACATGTATTATATATTATTTGTATGAAAACCTGACAATCATTGTTTCATTTGTTTCATGTTTTTCTTTTACATTTAGGATTTTATTAGTTAATGCTTTCTCTGACTTGAGATTTCCTGAGCAATGTATGCCAAAAGTACCCAAAATAATGTTTGCTTATTTAAAAAGCTACTTTAAATACACGTTTAATATAATTACAGGATTTGCTCTTAAATCCATATACTGCCACAGAACCATCGTCTCTCTAGGTATGTGCATAGTTGTTTTTTTTTTTTTGTTTTTTTTTTATTGTATACTGTATTTTGGTTCATTGCAGCTCATAAAGTCAATATATGAAAATAAATCTAATATAACTTATACAAGACATTGTACGTTAATCTCACATACTTTTGCGTATTCTGGAAGTATGTGGCCAGATATGGATTTCTGTTAGCTTCACATCATAGCACAGTGGTAATAACTGAGTAGCAGGTTACTATTTCACAATTGATTTCTAACTGTAATCTCTAATCCATTTTTCTGACTGTTCAATTACCCCAGAGGCATCTCAAATGCTGGAATCCTTTGTCGGATTAATGCCTGTTCAGTTGACTTTAGTTTGTTTAGAGCCAAAAAAGACAGAGAAACTTTTTTGTTTGTTTTGTAATTGTTCTGTATGCTGTGTGTAATATCACGTCCTTCATTGCCTTTACCACCTTATAGATGATTAAATCATTTATATTCAATTGAAAATCATTTGTAATAATAGATTAAAGGGGAAAACAAAACAAAAATTTCTACTTACTTTTTTTTATCCCTGTTTACTTACATTAAATATCGACAAACATCCTTTAGAGGTGCGTTTTCCCATTTATTCATTGAAATAATTTAGAAAAAAATGATTAGCCTGGTTATGGTGCTCCCCTTTCAACCATCATTTGGTCAGGTATACTGTAGGTCCGGTGCAGTGATTTCCAATCGTAAGTGCCGTCTTTAGTTAAACACGCTGCTGTCTCTGGTCTGGTGTACTGTGGGCTCCATGAGGTATGGATGTTGTCAGCTTCTATTTGCTTAGTGTGACCTTTGGAGCTTGTCCGGGGTCACTGAACACTTTTATTTCCCCTGCTCACATGCAGAGTCTCTGTCTCGAATGAAAGAGGATATCAGGATGGACGGGAAATACAAATCAATCATTCTAAAGCTGATCACAGCAGTGTCAGTATCAACTCACTCTTGGTGAGGTCATTATAATTTTATGTACTAAACGGGAATACTTTTTTCCAGTAACACCTCACAATGAGCTCCAATAGATTACATACAACATTAGTTCAACTGATATTAACTGAGCAATACATTTGTTGCAGTATTTACGTTGTTTATGTTGTAACAATTTATTCATTGTTAGTTCATGATAGCTCAGGTCCATTAAATAATCATAACAGATACAACTTTTGATTTTAATAATGTATATATAAATTTGGAAATGAACATTATATAAGATTGATAAATGTTTTAGAAGTATTTTTCACTTAGTTCATTTGTTAACGACATTAACTAATGTAGTTAACCAATGATAACTAACAAAACCTTATTGTAAAGTGTTAACATTTTCTCCCTTAACAGTAGTTAAAGGTACTTCAATTTATTATTATTATTATTTTATTTTTTTAAATGAGCTTTTTTACCCTCTGGAACAATTTAATGGTTTTTGTAGTTATTGTTTTTTTTATTGATTGGTTGTTTTTATCTTTTTGGAAAATATTTAGCAAATAAATGATGATGAAAAACAGTGTTTTGATGCATTTTGTAAATGTGTTAATGAGTACATTCTTTTAATTTATGGAAATTCTTAGTTTTGAGGATATGTTCATCTGAACAAATAAATATAATATAGATCACTTATAATAATAATTATAAAATATTCCAAAAAGAATGGCCATATCATGTTTTTTTTTTTTTTTGTGGTCTTTTTATACTATACCACTTGATTCATCTTGAGTTTGTCTTGGGTTATTCTTGTTAAAGTATTGGGGTTGGGAGCTGAACCTGGCTGCCTCCACACATCACACCAATTTTATTCCTTTTATTGTATTCTGTTACACGTTCCTTCAAACCCTAGACTAAATAGGAACGTAACATCATATTATAAGAAAAGCAAAAATGTATATGATATACTTTTATATTCACACTTTTGTGGTATTCATATTTTTCTTCTTCAATGTTCATGGTTCTGATGGACCCATGCACAACATTTGGGTTTTTTAAAAACAATACAACCATGACAATTTACTTAAAAATACTTAATAATGACTTAAGTTAATTACAAGCATGTTATGTTCAGTACATGGTGAATATTTACAGTTGATTTGCTCTCTACAAAAGTTATTCTTTAGGCTATTTCACAAGGAACTAAAATGGTATGTGACATTACACTAAATCACAGTGTGTAATTATGTAGGCTATATTTGAGATCCAGTTCTGTTTTATTTGGCTAATGTTTAGAGATTTATCCTATTTACTATTAACATTGAGTGGACTCCCAGCAAACTCTTAAACCAGTTTTAACACTGAATTATGGCAAGCCGTTTTAACATTTAATCATTTAAACCTACTAGTCTCTTTTTTCATGCTACTAGTACTTATTTTTTAGATACTAGTATCTATTCCATTTAGTACTAGTACTTATTCATTAGCTACTAGTGCTGATTATTTAGGTACTAGTACCTTTTCTTTAGATACTAGTGCTTATTCTTTAGGTACCTTTTTAAAGATACTAGTACTTATTCATTAGATACTAGTCCTTATTACTATTGCTTATTCATTACTAGTACTTATTATTAGATCCTAGTACTTATTCATTAGATACTAGTACTTATTTAATAGATACTAGTACTTATTCATTAGATACTAGTACTTATTTCGATAGTGAGTAGTAACTATTCTTTTGTTACTAGTAACAATTTTTTTTTTTTTTGCCATTGACTTCTATGGGGATCTGTCATTCAGATATCAACTATTCAGTTCTGACTAGTATGTATTCCAATTGTGACTTGTACATATTGGATACTAGTAGTTATTCATTAGGTACTAGTAGTTATTTTTTAGATAGTACCTATTAATAGATACTAGTATTTATTGAATAAATACTAGTACTAAGTACCTATTAAATAGATACTAGTACTTATTCTTTAGCTACTAGTACTTATTCAATAGATACTAGTACTTATTCATTAGATACTACCTATTAATTAGATACTAGTAATTATTAATTAGCTACTAGCACTCATTCAATAGGCACTAGTACCTATTTATTAGACACTAGTATCTTTTGTAATTGTTACTAGTAACTATTCTTATCTTACCAGTCACAACTGCTTTTTTACTAGTCTTATGTTATGACTAGTCAGAACGGCCACTGTAGTTCAATTAAAAATCTTACTAGTAACATTTGGAATAAATACTAGTATCTAATAAATAGGTACTAGTATCTATTGAATAAGTACTAGTATTTAATGAATAAGTACTAGTATATTTTGAATAAGTACTAGTATAGCTAATAAATAAGTACTAGTATTTATTTAATAGGTACTAGTATCTAATGACAGTACTAGTATTTATTAAATTTATTATTTATTAAATAAATACTAGTAATAGGTACTAGAATGTAAAAAATAAGTACTATAATGAATAACTACTAGTATCTAATATATATGTACTAGTCACAGTTGGAATACATACTAGTCAGAACTGAATAGTTGATATCTGAATGACAGATCCCCATTGAAGTCAATAGCAAAAAATTAATTTGTTACTAGTAGCAAAAGAATAGTTACTAGTCACTATCGAAATAAGTACTAGTATCTAATGAATAATTACTAGTATCTAATAATAAGTAGTAACTAATGAATAAGTACTAGTATTATGGCAATAGGCACTAGAATCTAATGAATAAGTACTAGTATCTAATAAATAAGGACTAGTACCTAAAGAATAAGAACTAGTAGCATGAAAATAGAGACTATAGGTTTTTAAATGATTAAATGTTAAACGGCTTGCCATACTGAACTGAAAGGAGACTGTAGCTGTTTTATGTCATATATCGACCAGTAGAGTGCAGCAAAGTTATTCAAAACAAACGTCACCCTTTCGAGAGAGAGAGAGAGAGAGAGAGAGAGAGAGAGAGAGAGAGAGAGAGAGAGAGAGAGAGAATTGTCAAACACAGAGCCGTGCCGTGAGCATACAATTAATCTAGTCAAATCATTACGATCCCTAATTAAAGCAGAAACTAATTAACTGAAATTAACAATGCATTAATTATCTTCCTCTTACATATTCTCCTTCTACCTTCTGGTATCTGTCGCTTTAGTGCTCGTATGCTTCTAAAATAGCGGAGAAAGTAAAATTATGTGATTTTGCGTATCCGTCTCAGTAGGCCTGTCACATCACTACTGCACTAAATAAGAATACAATGTGCAAAGTTATGGATTAACACACACACACACACACACACACACACACACACACACACACACACACACACACACACACACACACACACACACACACACACACACACACACACACACACACACACACACACACACACACACACACACACACACACACACACACACACACACACACGGGTTTCCACAAGTGCCCATAGTTGAAGAAACACCCATTAGGGTATGATAGCCTACTGGATCAGATTTTTCCTCTGAGAATAAATCTCGTAAATCCGAAAGAGGGTGGCGCTGTTGTCCAAAAAATGCTTTGAAGTGACATTTCCTTCAAAAGAGACCATATTACAGTTTTTTACAATCACTTTGCTACTATTTTCAGAACCTTGATGTCATTTTTCAAAACTCTAGACACAAAACTCAAAACGGTTATCACTTGTAACACAGGTTGTCTAATGTTCAAAACATTGCATTGTGCATTCACATCTTTAAAGAAATCTTGCACTTGCACAATCATTGGTTCAAAAAACAAATTTACTGTGAAATACCATTGAAACACAACTATAGATCACCCACACACAAGCAACCGATAGTTTCACTCTGTCATTGTTCGTACAATCATTAACTATTGTAGAACAAAATAGGTGATACAGGTTTCATTATGGTACTACATGTACAGTAAATACCTCTGTTACTGTAAAGTACTGCAGTAGTAGAGAGAATACAGACAAAGTGGAATCATTGAACAAAGTTTGTAATATATTGATGCAAAACACTACAGTACAATCACAACATTGGTTTATTTTAATCAAAGCAAAAATACAGTAATTAGCTATGAAATAGAAAAGAAAAGACAGTACTGTAAACCATCAAATGCAATGAAATAGAAAAGAAAAGACAGTACTGTAAACCATCAAATGCAGTGTTCCTCAACTTGCTTGCACTGTAAGAAATAAAACAGCAGTGATTACTGTACTTCTACATTGTCATCAACTCTGTGTTGTGGATTTGGCCACAGGTTCTCATCTACATCACAATGGATGTTTTCATTAGCCAAACATCTTGGAAAAAACCTTCGGGCATGGCGAATCCAGGCCTGACACTGGTCTGCTGTGATGTCATTGCAGGCGTCATCCATGGCCTGGAGAAGAGTGACTTGTTCATGAGGGTGCCTATCATGAACCTTCCATCTCCATGCGGAGAAAAATTCCTCAATCGGGTTAAGGAAGGGGGAGTATGGGGGTAAATACAGGGTGGTAAATTGTGCATGGGCCTGAAACCATGCTTGCACCACATGAGCATGATGGAACCTGACATTGTCCCAGACAATGACATAGGTCACACCTTCAGCTCTACAAACCTGTTCGAGCTCATCAAGAAAGGTGACAAGGAGAGCTGCATTATATGGTCCAATATGAGGTCTGCGTCCCACCACACCATCTTCTGATATAGCCGCACACATGGTAATGTTGGCCCCACGTTGTCCAGGTACTTGGATGGTTGCCCGCTGGCCAATGAAATTCCGACCTCTCCTCCTTGTCTTGGCCAGATTAAAACCTGCCTCATCCAAATATATGAATTTGTGATGGTCGTCATCAGCATCCAGCTCCATCACCCTCTAAAAATACATTTTGGAAAGAGATTTAGAGATTACCGTACAATGTAGAATTTTTGGGAATGTTTTTACAACAGCCGTCTTGAAACTGAACTTACCTGAACATACTCAGTCCTCATTTGTTTCACTCTGTCTGCATTTCTTTCGAAAGGCACATGGTATAGTTGTTTTATAGATACCTGGTGCCTTTTCAGTATGCGTGCAATGGTCGGCAAACTTATGGATCCCACATTGTTGAACATGTCTTCATTGTCCAAGATATGCTGGCGAATTTCTGTAAGGCGAATATCATTTCTGGCCCGAACCAAATCGACCACAGCCTGCTCTTGCTGGTCAGTTAGAATTTTGCCTCTGCCTCCACTATTTGGCCTAGTCACAATTCTACAGGGAACATTAGAGTAAGAAGACACTTGGTCACATCACCTATTCTGTGATACACATTGGTATGCAGTCATTTGACAATTGAGAGTAGCATAATGTTTAGTGCATGCTGATAACTTACCGGTTCTCATTGCGGAAAGTTCTGATTATTGAGGCCACGGTTGACCTTCTCAGGTTTGGTTGTATCATTGTAGCCGCCTCAGTCATTGTCATGCCATGATTTATGACATGGTCTACAACTATTGCCCGAATTTCATTGGACACTCTATGCTGTTGCTGCCGCTGTCTTGGTCCGTGGCCTTGTCCTCTACCACGTTCCCCCACACCTCTCAAACGAGGCCCACGACCACCTCTCAGAAGGGGTGCCTGTCCTCTACCACGTTCCCCCACACCTCTCAAACGAGGCCCACGACCACCTCTCAGAAGGGCTGCCTGTCCCCTACCATTCCTTTGACCAACACGTCTTCCTCGTCTTCCTCCCACCACTGCTTGACCTCCATTGTGACCTGGATCACCTGCTGGCTCCATGTTACATATCACTATGCTCTTGCAATTGGATCCCAATCAACTCTTTATATACTCATTCCACAATGTGCCCTCAATCATCAGTAACGAGTTGGCAGAATTGGACAAGCAATTCCAAGGGCCTGCATCTCTACAGTGCAGTACTGTCAATACTTTAAATAGTCTGAAAAGGTGGTACAGTATTTGGGACCATAGACACAGTGTCTGATGAAGCATTACAGTATGATATAAAATATTAGGCTACATCCATGGATATTGTAGTCTAATTGGTTCATGCTCCACGCTAATTGGTGACAATGAATCTCGTTATCTTGAAACTTTCATGATTTACTGTAAACATGGAAGATTGTTTGTCTATTTCCATACAACTATGCATTAAGAGTAACGCAACAGTTACTTATCATTTTGAGCAGTTGTATCAATTGATAGTTAGATCAGTGTAAGGAAATGAATAGACATTCATTTGAAATGTAATGTGTGAATTGCCTTTTGAAATAGTAGTACTTTGATGTTAAGTTGTGTCATATTGAACAAGTGATTTTTGTTGAATGAACAAATGATCTAAGTTTTATGTGTATTGTATCCAAACAATTGAGAAAATGGTTAGAGTTTTGAAAAATGTGCATTTTGATAATTGGTTGTGAGTTTTGTGTCTAGAGTTGTGAAAAATGACATCAAGGTTCTGAAAATAGTAACAAAGTGATTGTAAAAAACTGTAATCACAGTCAGACACGTTTGGTCTCCACACAGACTGCAATATCTGAAATCCTTGTGGGGACATTGTTTGGTACCCATGAGGAAAACAGCTTAGAAATCATACAAAATTATTATTTTTTTAATGTAAAAATGCAGAATGTTTTCTGTCAGGGTTGTGTTTAGGAATAGGGGATAGAATAGCCTACAGATTGTACAGTATACACATTGTCTATGGAAAGTCCCCATAAAACCTGGAAACCCAATGTGTGTGTGTGTGTGTGTGTGTGTGTGTGTGTGTGTGTGTGTGTGTGTGTGTGTGGTTGCATAGTCTTACATCACCTATCAATTATATATAATTCACATATAAAACCTGGAAACTTCGAAATAACTTGGAGACATTAAAAAGGATATTGCAAACATTGATTAAGACATGCATTCATGCCAGCGAGATGATCAAACACATCTGTATCTTTTTGACTGGCTTTTATATGAGTCTGCTAATGACTTGCATAGTAAATGTTTAATCAATCAACATACGCGTGCTGAATAAATTATGAGAACAAAAGACGTTTTTTCCCAGAAAAGAAAGTCAGTTTATGAAACTCACGTGTTGATATTGTACTGCACAGCAGTAGTTCTTGTAAAATTTGTGAAATCTGTTCTGTATTGTTACCAACCCTGTTTGTCCATGTTTGATGTGCTCAGTTCATCTCTCTCTTTTTTTGTTTTTGTTTTTTTTAGTCATTTGTAGTCCTGAATGATTAGTGTTCCACACTCATCAAATCACCCTGTAGCCCAAGACTGGTTGCCCACTGAAGCTAAGCAGGGTTGAGCCTGGTCAGTACCTGGACGGGAGACCTCCTGAGAAAACCAGGTTGCTGCTGGAAGAGATGTTAGTGAGGCCAGCAGGGGGTGCTCACCATGTGGTCTGTGTGGGTCCTAACGCCCCAGTAAAGTGACGGGGACACTATACTGTCAAAGAGCACCGTCCTTCAGATGAGACATTAAACCGAGGTCCTGACTCTCTGTGGTCATTAAAAATCCCAGGATGTCCTTCGAAAAAGAGTAGGGGTTTAACCCCGGCATCCTGGCCAAATTTGCCCCATGGCCTCTGTCCATCATGGCCTCCTAATCATCCCCATACATTCTGATTGGCTTCATCACTGTCTCCTCTCCACCAGTAAGCTGGTGTGTGGTGGGCGTCTGGTGCAATATGGCTGCCGTCGCATCATCCAGGTGGATGCTGCACATTGGTGGTGGTTGAGGAGATTCCCCCCTTCCATGTAAAGGGCTTTGAGTACCTAGAGAAGCGCTATATAAATGTAACAAATTATTATTAATTTATTAATATCAAAGCAGACAAAGCAGAAGGACAGACTTCAGTATTCCTAAGGTATAAATGATTAAGGAGACTTGGATGTACAAATGTGTAATCTCATGCATTACCTTTTTCAGTCATTTATTTTTACTCTAACCCACTAAGGGTATCAGTCATAGTTAGAAAGGGTTTCAGTCATCGTTAGAAAGGGTATCACTCAAAGTAAGTGCACATAGCAGGACAACAGAAGTGGTAAGGCTTTTACCCAAAGAGATCTTTATTGCATTGGACACAGGATGTAGAGACCAGAGCTGTGTGTCCCAAAAGCATTGTAAGCCTCGTAGAACCATTGTCACCAATGGTTCTACGGTCTCTAGTTTATATGATCAATTTAGCTCACGATACTTTTGAGAAATGCAGCCCAGGATAATTTGATTTACTCATATGTCAGTGATAACCGGTTAAAAGTCTTAAAATAACATTAAATACATTATTTATATTGTTAGTACTATGTATTTACAATATACAATGAAAACAAAAGACGTGGCGTGTGCAGAAGGTTATTTGAATTATGTTGAATTATACTAATACTTTAAATACTGGCTGTAATATGGAACGATTTTTAAAAAAAGAGAGGGAGAAGAAAATGGTGTAAAAATGTACATTGTTTCCCCTGACAATAAAGCCAATGCCAGGAGCCAATACAAATGAACTAGTATATTTTGAAATTAGACAGGGAACAGGAAAGGAAAGAAAGGGGTGGAATAAAATATTAAACTCAGGCAACTTTATACAATCACTGCTGTAAGAACTTTCAAATGAATAGAAATGATGTTTCATGAAAGATGTTGCTATATCCCTTTGTTTGAGAAAGCCCTCCATGGAAGTTAATTAATGCAATCACTTTTGGCTCAAGAGTGGAATGGAATTTGAGATTTGAAATCACAATTATTACATTCAAGACTGCAAATAACAATTAGAAAGATCGATGAATGGAAATAATTTTCAAAATCCTGGAAACTGGGACTCTTAGAAATGTACAACACATTGTAGATTCTCTAGAAACCCCAACAAGACGTTTACAGAGGTGGGGAGACTTTTCACCTTCCCATCTGTCAGTCGACAGGAATGATTTATTGACATTTCAACAGGTAAAAGAAAAGATTTGGGGTGTATGAAGTAATGGGTTTGCTGGTTTCCGTGGAGATAAACCTTGAAATATTTTACAGATTTTATTTTATTTTATTTTTGGTCTGCTGATGTATAAAGTACCCAATACATTGGTGATGGAGTTAAGTTCACCAACCTTGCACTGCAAACCAATAGTGCATATGTGTATACTTGTCTTTCAAATCTAAAAATCACACATTTAGTAACAAGAATGTCAATTAACATTCAAGGTTGTCAAATCTACTGTATTGAAAAATATTTGGAATAGCATACTACTCTTACTATGCCATATAAAGAAATGGAAGTAATAGTAAGGGTATGAAGGGAAGAACATAAAGTTGGGACTGGAACTAGAAGCAAAACATAAACATTAAAGCCCTATGAAATTGTATTTAGAATTATCTTTGTATTTCTCTGTTAAATCCATGTTTTTACGGCACATATAGGTACAAGCATATTTTTGTTTTGTTTTAGCCATACATATTGTATTGTTTAGATTGAGAAACTGATGATAGTAAAGGATTAGTTCACCCAAAAATAAAACTTAACCCATTATTTACTCACCTTCAGGTCATCCTTGGTGTTTATGACTTTCTTCTTTCATCCAAGCACAATTGGAGTTATATTAAAATATATTCTGGCTCTTCAAAGCTTTATAATGGGAGTGAATGGTACCTTGTTTTTTGAAGAAGCCCAGAAAAGCACGTCCATCCATCATAAAAGTAATCCATTTGGCTCCAGGGGGTCAATAAAGGCCTTCTAAAGCAAAGCTATGTGTGTTTGTAAGAAAAATATCCATATTCAACTTTATAAACTATAATCACTGCTTCTGGTAAAGGCCGTATACAAGACAAGCTCCGGCCGAAGAGAGACCTCTGACCCGACCCTGACCTTTAAGTGGTCAGTTTTAGACTGTTTTTCATAATTGTTTTTACAACAAGAAATGCACCATAAAGTTTAACTGTATGTTTAACACTACTTGCACACCAGAAAAAGAATAGTTTTCTTTTGCTAAAGTGTTAAGCAATGGGAGCTCAAATCTTCAATTTGTAAGATGTTGCTGATTCTGAAACTCTGCAGTATCTACCGATCGTGAGAGATAAAAGCAACTCAATACAAATCCCGCTTCTCTAGAGTGTGACACCGAAGTTAAAGACTTTAAAAGTTTCCTTGTTTCAGTCTTGTAGGACAACATGGATAGAATATAAATCACTCTCTGTGATCTATAGCAATTCATCACAACAATTCTGGGGCACTTCAGATATGGATATAATCCATTGGTTTACTTTTATTGGAGCTTTCATCAATTCTGTAGTCAGCTACAATGAGCTTTAAAAATTAGTTCACCATCTCCACCGGGTGTCATTGTTAATACATGGGTATAAATACGTAACATTTTAAAGTGCAAAACGTAACTTTTTTGTATGTTTAGATAGATGCTGAAATGTACAATATGTACACATTGACAACATTTAAACATTACATATTTGTAATGTAAAATATTTAAGAAACTTTTGTATCATAAAGATATTTGTATAATTGCTCTTTTACCATTTTAGAGATAAATTTTAGATTTCTTAACCCTACCTAAAACCCAAACATAACCATTTTTCAGAGAATATAGAAATATAGAATATATAAAACTTAATGGGCATGTAAGAAAATGACACTTTTGGTCACAATATAGCATTAAAAATATATTTTGAGCCGCTAATCCCACTCGTACCTCTAAACCTACCCATAACAACTTAAAATATGTAGAGTTATAAATAAAAAAACATAACAGACAGACAAGTGGAATGACAATAATTTATTGGTAACATTTTACAATAAGGTTAATAAGTTAACATTAATTAACTATATTAGTTAACATAAACTAAGAATGAACAATACTTCTACAGCATGTATTAATCTTAGTTCAAATTAATTTCATCGTTTACTAATACATTATTAATATCAAAGGTTGTGCTTGTTAACATGAGTTAATGCACTGTGAACTAACATGAACAAACAACGAACCGCTGTATTTTTTATTAACTAACATTAACAAATACAGTAACAAATGTTTTGTTCATTGTTAGTTCATGTTAGTTAATACATTAACTAATGTTAACTAATGAACCTTATTGTAAAGTGTTACCAATTTATTAATTGCAAAAATGTCAAAAGTGGTACAAAAAGTAATTGGGTATATAATAGTTTTGTATGATCTACAGAGCAGAATTGAAGTTATTAATTGCTGAAATTCTTCTTCTTCTTTCAGTTTAATGGCAGATTTTTATTTTTAAAGGCCAGTTATTTCATGGATCCCGGATAATATGCATCCTGATAAAGTTCCCTTGGCCTTTGGAATTAAAATATCCCCACATCTTCACACACCCTTCACCATACCTAGAGATTGGCATGGTTTTATTTCAGTTAGCCTAATAGCTGGTTTGATTTGCATTGAGCGATGATCTTATGGAAAGTACCCCATGCCCAACTGGCCTTTAAAAATAAAAATCTGCCTGACTCTATGGGAATTTAACATAGGGGTGTCCTGACTTATGCACCCTGTATTTTAAAGAAGAACATTTATTTATTTATGATACATTATTCATACACAAAGAAAATTGGTGTCCTTAAAGGTTGGATTTTTCCTCATTTTTCTAATTAAGGCATTAAGATCAATTTCTAAAAGATGATTTTTTTATTCCTCTTTTTAGGCAACTTTAGCATGGGTGTCCTAACTTATTCACATCACTGTATACACATCCATATATACATACACACACATACAGACACACTCCTGTCTATATACATATATATATAATATATATATATATATATATATATATATATATATATATATATATATATATATATATATATATATACATACTCACACAAATATGCAAAAGAAACTAACTCAAAATAACTATACCTAACCTATATAATGTGATCTAATCCTGTATTTCTTAGAAAAAGAAAGAGAGCCTCCCAACAATCCCTCATCTTCTCATTCCTTCCTAAAATCCCTTCCAAATTCCATCCACGTTCTAATCCGTACATTTTGTCACGTAAAATTATCCTCTCAGCACTATATTTATTACACCACAAAATAACATGCTCAACATTTTCTGGTACATTACAACTGTCACATTTATCAGAAACACATTTTGCCATTAAAAACAAAGTTGACTTTAATCCAGTGTGTCCAAGTCTTAGCCTTGCAAGAGCCACTTCCTCTTTTCTACACTTCCCTTTATGTTTTCACCGTGATTGATTTTTGTATATTATAATAGTGTCTTCCTTTGTTATCTGAGTCCCACTTCTTCTGCCACAAATCCTTTTACAAATGGAACTTTCATAATTTCATTCTTGTTTAATTTCAACGCTCTCTTTGCAATCTCATCTGACTTCTCATTTCCCTCTATGCATGAGCAGGAACCCAACAAAACTGTACATCAGTTCCAACTCTTTGTATTATTAACAGTGTTGTAAATATTTCCAACAATAAATCATCTCTAGGTTTCTTTTGAGTTTAAGCTACTAAGAGCAGCAGCAGAGTCTGAACAAATTACAACTCTCTCCGGCCTCACCTCTTCTATCCATTGTAATCCTAGTATTATAGCAATAATTTCAGCTGTAAATACAGATACTCCATCATTATTTTTTTTACATATTACAACATTAAACTCCAGTATATATACTCCTACATGCTCACTCCTCAGTAAATATTGTCATGCAATTTATAGTAATTAATTTCCACTTAATTATGAACCAAACATCCAATATTATCCGCATTCCTTTCAGCCCATGCTCTCTTCTGTACTATAAGAAGAAAGTCCACCTGGGGCACTGGGAATATCCATGGAGGAACATTACCCCATACAGTGTTTGGTCCATACTCTACTCTGTTTAGTCCATATTCCTCAGCTACTGTAGAAATATTCCAACCAAATCCTTTACATTTTCTTTGTTGTGCATATTCCCAACAATCACTTAGCACCTTTATAGCGGGTTGTTCCTCTCCAGATCCTTTTAGCTTTACCCAATATGTCAATGATAACTTTGAACGTCTTAAATATAGAGGTAACTCGTCAGCTTCTACTGGCAATGCATTAGTAGGTGTTGTTTTAACTGCACCAATACTGATTCTTAAGGCTCTGAACTGAATTTTATCAAGTTTTTCCAAAATACTTTTAGCTGCTGCTCCATATACCATACACCCATAATCAATACACGACCGTATGCCCTATAAATATCCATAAGTGATAATTTGTCTGCTCCCCATTTATATCCAGTAATTGATCTCATTAGATTTATTACCTTTTTACATTTAGTTTCAATCTGATGAATATGATTCCTCCATATACATTCCTCATCAAACCATAGCCCTAAGCATTTGAACTTTGTTACCCTTTCCATGCTTTGACCATATAATTTCAGTTGTACCGTATCTGTCCTTGTCTTTCTAGAAAAAAGCATGAAGCATGACTTTTCAATTGACATTTTAAATCCCAATTCATACGACCATCTTTCAATATTCAATATAGCATTCTGTATACTATTAGTCACAATTAATATTTTCCCCCCTTTTCCATATAGCCCCATCCTCTGCATAAAGTGATGATCCAATGTCTTTACCAACATTCATACAAATATAAATCAAAATATAATTTAATAATAGCATTGCCTTGAGGAATACCATTTAAAATATTAAAATCTTCTAAAATAGCATCTCCAACTTCAACACGGAATGTCCGATTAGTTAGGAAATCTAAAACCCAGTTGTAAAGTCTTCCGCCAATACCCATTCTCTGCATTTTAATCATTAAACCTTCTCTCCACATAGTAGGCCCATCACACTCTTTCTGTATATAAAAAAATAATCTTTCATACTAATTGCTTTTTCTGCTTCATTGCTAACTTTTACTAGTGCATCTGTCGTAGATCTCACTTTGCGAAATCCACTTTGACATGGGCTTAACAATTCTCTTTGTTCTAAATAATATGCCATTCTACGAACAATTATCTTTTCTATCCATTTACATAAATGAGGAGTTAGTGCAATTGGTCTGTAATTTCCTGCATTTATTAGGTCTTTACCAGGCTTACCAAAAGGTAATATCAGAGCACTTTTCCAGCTATCTGGTATTACGCCTTCTCTCCATATCTTATTAAACGGGTGTAATATGATTTTCAATGCTTCATCTGGTAGCTGTCTAAACTTAACATAACATAATTGGTCTTGTCCTGGGGTCGTGTAACCACTTCCCTCTAAGGCCAGTTTCATCTCATGCAGAGTAAATTCCATATCAAGAGCCGAACCATCACAATCCTTTTTCTTTGTCACATCAGAATTATCTCTTAAAATTTCATCTTTTCTTTGTTTGTGCACTTCATCCAAATGACTTCCACTATGCACACTTGCAAACTTCTTGCCTAGTAAATCAGCTTTCTCCTTATTTGTAAGTGCCATATACTCTCCATCTCTCAATGATGGGATGTTAACCAATTTCCTTTTTTAAATATCATCCAGTTGTACTTCACTGCCAATGGAGGAGCAGAACTGTCTCCATGCACTCTTTTTGGATGACTTAATTACTTTCCTTGCCATTAGAAATCTAATGATTTCTAAAAATTCTGAACGCATGATTTCTTTCTTTAATAGCATTTTTACATTCATTGTTCCACCATGGAACCATTTTCTTTTTTCCACCTTTATTGTACTCTTAGGAATGCATGCGGATGCAGCACTGATAATCATAGATGTTATTGTTGCTGTACATTTATCAACATCACCCTCCATTGATAATCTTTCAGAACTTTCAATGCAATAATCTTTGTATTGAAATGTTGAAACTACTCAGACAGTGTAAAACTTAAGAAGCTGACTTGCTTCGCTGCCTTATCGGGCAATGATTTTGTAGGATGTATTTGCACACAAAGGTACCTCACGAAACTGATTTCGGACAGACTTCTGAGGCAGCGTAATAGTTTAATGGTATACAGCAAAATAGAGCAAGCTTTGGTGATAACCAAGCAAATATTTAATTACTACAATAGTAATTTCTCACTATATGAAATCAGAAGTGGAAAATGTTGGTCAAAAACATACAACTTTCAGACTCCATCTTTATTTTTAGCTCAACTGTCACAGAATGGAAAGTACGGAATTGTGGGATATCAAAGGCAGAGAAGGATACCTGCCATCAAATATCAGATGAAGGTATCTCTGGAGACAGGAAGTGAAGCTAACATTGGATTCGGACGTGCCTTGATGCCTCCTTGAAATGCATTTTCCAAAGGCGGCATTTTTCAGATGCAGCAAGTATGCAATTTCGGACGCAGCATGCATTTAATATCACTGCCGTAAAACGTGTTGTAAAGCTTGCTGGGGCGGCAATTTTTTTAATTGTTACGAGAGCAGGATTTGACGTTTGCGGTCGCTACTGAAAATGGAGAAGATCGCTGAATAAATTCTTGATTTTGGGTCTCTTGGGATTCTAAAGATATGGATTACAGCGCAGAAATAAAATGTATTGCTTTTGTGAATTTATGTTGCGTGTTTGGTATATTTTATGTTTCTATTGTCAGTCACAGGACTACTGAGAAAACGGCTTTTGTGTCCCACGGCAAACAAAATAAATATAACATGATATACAATGGTAAAACAATTACAGAAATGCTATTCTTTTTTAGTTCAAAGTGTAGTCTTGTTTTTGTAATCCTTCAAAAAGAGTTTGCAGCAGAAGTCACAGAACAGAGCTGTCACGATCACACACACAGACAACGTAGATCCAATAGCAGGTATTATTTATTAGGGGTAATCCGTACTCACATCCAGTCCAGGCAAGGGTCAAATTCCAACAAAGACAGTCCAAGAACATAAACGACAAACCACGAGGAAGCAACAACAGGAACGGAAGTGTGGGGACATTAAACAAGGACTCCGTAACAAACACTGACACAGACAGGGAATATATACATTCAGAACTAACAAGGTGACGGGATACAGCTGAGTGTGATAATTAGATGAGTGACAGACTAGAATGCTGGGAAATGTAGTAAATGTGAATGACACCGTGAGAACGAGGACCTCTAGTGATAACCCAGGGAAACACAACCAGACACTGTGACAGAACCTCCCCTCTACGGAGCGGCTACCAGACGCTCAAAGACAGAAAACAAGACAAAACAAGAATCCAGGAGGGAGGTGGAACGGTGGAGGATCAGGGGGAGGGATGGGGGGCCAGGTCCATGGAAGGGAACAGAAACAGGGGGTGATGGTTTAGCCGGCGGCCAGGGCGAAGCAGACAGTCCATCGGGCGGCCAGGGCGAAGCAGACAGTCCATCGGGCGGCCAGGGCGAAACAGACGACCCATCGGGCGGCCAGGGCGAAGCAGACGACCCATCGGGCGGCCAGGGCGAAGCAGACGACCCATCGGGCGGCCAGGGCGAAGCAGACGACCCATCGGGCGACCAGGGCGAAGCAGACGACCCATCGGGCGGCCAGGGCGGTGAAGACCCCTCGGGCGGCCAGGGCGGTGAAGACCCCTCGGGCGGCCAGGGCGGTGAAGACCCCTCGGGCGGCCAGGGCGGTGAAGACCCCTCGGGCGGCCAGGACGGTGAAGACCCCTCGGGCAGCCAGGGCGGTGAAGACCCCTCGGGCGGCCAGGGCGGTGAAGACCCCTCGGGCAGCCAGGGCGGTGAAGACCCCTCAGGCGGCCAGGGCGGTGAAGACCCTTCGGGTAGCCATGGCACAGGAACAGAACCCGGCTCAGGAACAGCAACAGACACTGGCTCCGGCTCAGCAACAGACACTGGCTCCGGCTCAGCAACAGACACTGGCTCCGGCTCAGCAACAGACACTGGCTCCGATTCAGGAACAGACACTGGCTCCGGCTCAGGAACAGACAATGGCCCCGGCTCAGGAACAGACACCGGCTCAGGAACAGACACCAAAACTGTAACAGTCACAAGAACAGACACAAACACAGAAACAAACACTGGCTCTGGCGCTGGAACAGGCACTGGCTCTGGAACAGGCATTGGCTCTGCCTCCGGCTCTGGAACAGGCATTGGCTCTGCCTCCGGCTCTGGAACAGGCATTGGCTCTGCCTCCGGCTCTGGAACAGGCATTGGCTCTGCCTCCGGCTCTGGAACAGGCATTGGCTCTGCCTCCGGCTCTGGAACAGCAGACACTGGCTCCGGCTCTGGAACAGGAGACACGGGTATGTCCAGGATCCGAGCCAGACGCTCCAGATAGTCCAGGTCCATGAAGGCAGACAGAACGTGAACTGTCTCTGACTGGGCAGACGGGACGTGAACAGTCTCTCGCTGGGCAGACGTGACGTGAACAGTCTCTCGCTGGGCAGACGTGACGTGAACAGTCTCTCGCTGGGCAGACGTGACGTGAACAGTCTCTCGCTGGGCAGACGTGACGTGAACAGTCTCTCGCTGGGCAGACGTGACGTGAACAGTCTCTCGCTGGGCAGACGTGACGTGAACAGTCTCTCGCTGGGCAGACGTGACGTGAACAGTCTCTCGCTGGGCAGACGTGACGTGAAAAGTCTCTCGCTGGGCAGACGTGACGTGAACAGTCTCTGACTGGGTAGACGGGACGTGAACAATCTCTCGCTGGGCAGACGGGACGTGAACAGTCTCTCGCTGGGCAGACGTGACGTGAACAGTCTCTCGCTGGGCAGACGGAACGTGAACAGTCTCTCGCTGGGCAGACGGGACGTGAACAGTCTCTCGCTGGGCAGACGGGACGTGAACAGTCTCTCGCTGGGCAGACGGGACGTGAACAGTCTCGCTGGGCAGACGGGACGTGAACAGTCTCTCGCTCAGGCATGGCCTCCGGGTCCTTAGGGACACTGGAGGTCTTCCTCTTCCTCCGCCGTCTCTGATGGCGACGGGCAGGCTCTGGACTGGACTGAATGAGTGGTGAACTTAAGTCTGGAGTAGACCTCACCTCCTCTGGTTCCATGAAGACTCGAGGTGGAGAGTGACACCTGGACTCCCCTCCAGTACCTCCTCTCCTATGACCTCCTCGGGTCCCTGAAAATTTTGCCAGCCGGGTTCCCTCGAATGATTCCCTGGGATGGTCAAAAGGGATTGAGGAAGCTTTCTTGACATCAGCTTCCTCTGTCAATCGGGCCCACAAAGCAAAGCAATCAAAAATGTTCATACGAGGAGGAATCTCCTTAGGTTGAGACTTCCCTCTCTGTTGTTTCCTCCTCTTCTCAGTCTCCATACCGCTGGATCGTTTGTGACGGAGTCCTTCTGTCACGATCACACACACAGACAACGTAGATCCAATAGCAGGTATTATTTATTAGGGGTAATCCGTACTCACATCCAGTCCAGGCAAGGGTCAAATTCCAACAAAGACAGTCCAAGAACATAAACGACAAACCACGAGGAAGCAACAACAGGAACGGAAGTGTGGGGACATTAAACAAGGACTCCGTAACAAACACTGACACAGACAGGGAATATATACACTCAGAACTAACAAGGTGACGGGATACAGCTGAGTGTGATAATTAGATGAGTGACAGACTAGAATGCTGGGAAATGTAGTAAATGTGAATGACACCGTGAGAACGAGGACCTCTAGTGATAACCCAGGGAAACACAACCAGACACTGTGACAAGAGCGTAATGTTATCATTTCATATAAAGTAGATGAGTAAACAAAGGTTCTGTCATGAAACTCTATATGGCGCAGGCTGATACGTCCTTAACTCAATCTGCTTGCAATCACCACTCTCTTTAAGACACAGCTGATTGGCTCCTGCTCTGACAGTAGCCAATGAGCTCGCTGCTCATCCTTCAAACACTTGGTCAGCATTTGCTGTAGCAGTTGCAGCGCACTTTAAGAAACCCTCCACCTTCCCCAGCTCCACCTGTATAGATCTGCTACAGGTAATTCATGTTTGCTCTTTTGTACAGCAGCAGTCTGTCTGTCTTGCTCACAGCATCATGTTGTGTTTTGGCGGTAGCAAGCCTCGTACTTACAGCAGCAGCGTAGCAGATCTATTCCACCAAGACCAAGCATATCAACATTGTCATATGCATTACCATGCCAAACACTTGTCATGATTTTTGTCATGTTGTCATGTCAGAGTTGTCATGACAGAACTGTGTTAAAGAAATGTGACTGAAAACATAATGATATGACAATTGAATACAATAGAATAAAAATGTTAATGCCCAGATTTTAATATTGGTAAACATGGATTCGGACAAATTTGTACGTCTAAAAGTTGTTCATATGTAAATCATTTACATTTTAGTGCTGTTAGTGAATGTAAGTAAATGTACTTGTGGTAGAACCACACTTTATGTAAAAATACCCACAAATACTTAGGAGATCTAATTCCAATGCTACACGTAAAGGTATCTGAGTCCATTCAAAGAGTCAAATAGACCATCTACCATGATATTCTTTGGAGTATAATGCAATTACCGGTCACCGTGATTTTGCCAAGTAAGACATGGTCCTGGATCAACATATTTTGTTGATCCTGGATCAACATTCCTGTCCCAAAATGTAGTCCTTACCCAATCCCTAGCCCTAAACCTAACCCTACCCATAACTTTTCCCTAAAAACAGAGGGTAATGATAGGTGAATGACACTGATGTTTAAGTACTTCACCTTGGTTCTAAGCCTAAACTTGACATAAACTGTAAACTTGTCCCTCAAATCTGATTGGTTAATTGGAAAGTTGATCCAGGATCAACAACGATGTTGATCCAGGAACATGTGGTACTTGGTGAAATCACGTTCACCTGCAATTACCATAGTAATACCATCCAGTACCATGGTATATATTGTAGATTTATTTGATACCATTGTAGAATCATTTGATTCCATCACTGTACTGTCACATTGCCTTTTGTTAGGAAAATAAAGTTACTGTAAAAAATGTCTTACTTCCTTAAAAAAAAGTATTTCAGCAGTATGTAGCAGGAATATGAAATTCGGAAATACTCCTACACGTTTTTTTAAATTATTTAAATCTTGTTGTGATAAAAATAAAACAGAAAAGCTTGAATGTTGTTGAACTGTGGTGTTTGTAGCCTCCCACAAAACCACTTCTGTGTCACTTCTTTGCCAAGGAGCACAATATTAAAACCCCTTGACTTTCAGAGAGTTTTAAGATGTGTGTGTGTGTGTGTGTGTGTGTGTGCACGCGCGCGCGTGTGTGTGTGTGTGTGTGTGTGTGTGTGTGTGTGTGTGTGTGTGTGTGTGTGTGTGTGTGTGTGCGTGCGTGTGCGTGTGTTCTTTTTTCTTTTGCCGTGTGGGATGGTGTGACCCTCCAATGTGAGTTTTAGGTGAGTTCAGTGCCATTTTGCTGTGAAGGAGTGAGCAGCTGAGCGATGTTTTCTGTTGTTTTCTGTTGCTTCTTTGCATCGGTTTTATTAGCTTTTACTAAAGCCAGTCAAACATTTCAGATTTAACTCTTTCTTAAAAGAAAAGGTTCTACATATAACCTTAAAGGGGTCTACCAGGCACTTCATATAATTATTTTATGGATTTAGTTTAAACAACCTGTTAAACATTAAAAGTATTATTTAATAATTTAAGACATATCTCCTTATATAGAACCTTTTTAAAATTGAGTCAAGAAGAATGAGGTTAACCCTGAGGTTTTAGAATCCCACTGAACCTTTTTTTAAGAAATGGCTGCATAAACAGTGACTGTTTTTTTTTTGTTCCGTTTTGTTTTATTTTATAGGCCTACACCATTTGTCATGATGTTTATTTTAAGACACCAATTTATTTTGGTCTTCTCAGTTAGAAAAAGCGGAGAAAGCTAAAAAGAAAAGCTCTAGAGTATAGTCCTTTGGCCCGTTCTTGAAAAAGGATATTGTGTGGGAGAAATATTATTGGGGATATTATGTTCTGTAAAGTGCATATGTCGACTGAAATAGTATTTCCCATAAGGAGATGAAAATCAAGACATTCTTATTTCTCACTGGCCATCTGGCAAAAAAAAAAAAAAAAAAAATTAGACCCACAGTTGCTATGGTGACAGAATACTTTGACAAGCACCCCATGTGTAGATAGATCATTGCAATATATACATACTGTATTGCTGATAAAGTCATGCACATAGCTAGTAGCTAGACAATGACCAGTGCCATCTGTACATCACTACATCGATGTAGGTCTATGGCTTCAGGTAACAATATTGGAAATATTTCAATAGCATTTGGTGCAGTGCCGAAATCCTACTCAGAATCCACCTACAATTAAATTGGCAACAGTTGGGCTTGTACCCTTAGAGGCCATTTTATTTATGTTCATTTTTTCCCCTTAAATTAAGAGAGTTACACTGATGACTGTGGACCTATTTTACAAACAAAGACGAACAAAGAGGAAAACTAATGAAAAATGCTCAAAACAGCTGCTTCAACTCATTATAACTTCCCTGGGCTGTTGTTCTGGCTGTTGATTGTGGCATTGGCCGTGTTAATATGTACTGGAAGTACTGGACTGATTTTCTTATTAATATTTTTACCAAAAAAGAAATCATCTCCCTACACAGTATTTTGCCTGTAGGCTTACACGAATTCCTGTGGTATATAAGAATTATTAAATAACTGCGCCCCTAGAGATATCTGAGTTGAATTTTTCCATGGTCACAAATGCATTTCCTCTTTATATTTGCAAACTTAGTCAGGATTAATGCCTTCTGTAATCAGCATGCCTATCTATGTATACTGTTTTTTTTAAACACACACACACACACACACACACACACACACACACACACACACACACACACACACACACACACACACACACACACACACACACACACACACACACACACACACACACATACACACACACACACACACACACACAAACACACACACAGACACAGACACACACTTCTTGTTCACTATCTTTGCGGGGACTCTCCATAGACGTAATTGTTTTTATCCTGTACAAACTGTATATTCTGTCTCCTTACACTAACCCGACCCCTAAACCTACCCATCACAAAAAAACGTTCTGTATTTTTACATTTTCAAAAAAATATAATTTAGTATGTTTATTAACCCATTTTCCTCGTGGATACCGCTGGCTGGTCCCCACAATGTCGGTGATCTCAGGTTTTACCATCCTTGTGGGGACATTTGGTCTCCCAAAAGGTAATATAAACCACACATACACACAGAGACACATATATAGTTAAAAAACAGTTACCGTTTATGCAGCCATAAGTTGTTTGCCCAGCGGGATCTATGGTGTTCCTGTCCCTGGTGTGGAAGAACTGTACTGGTTGATTCACACTAGCTGCTCATATTTGAGATATGGAAGAGAAGGAGAGTGAACAGCGAGAAAGAACATGTGAGAGGGAAAATGTTTGAGCGGCCTGAAGTTAGGGGAGGTAGCGCTTTCCACTGAAATTTTTCTGGGAAGATCTTTTGATCTCTCCCTCACTCCCTCCTTGTCATGGTGACATTGCTGAGATCCTTTTAGCACTCAGTGGCTTTGATAATATTGTACATTATGTCCAGAAGCCAGGTTGTAATAAAATAACATCAATCAGATTCATAATGCGAAGCTGACACATAATTACACCAAATTACTAAGTGCTGGAATAAGTGAGATTTTAGTCTAACTAACATTAGCATTTTTACTGTTGCCATAATGCACTGCTATTACATGCTCTTTGTGAACAGCTGAAATGAAGTAATTTATTTAAAAGTCACAATATTTAAATAACACATTTAAGGACAGTTGATAAAAATAAGACGCTACACATATGTTTTGTCTGTATAATGCTGTATTCCTTCGAAGGCACATTAACCACAGGATATGTCGTTTTAATTAAATATCTGTTTATAGCAAGGCTTTCATCATTTGCTCTTGAAAACCAGACCCATGTTAGAATATGCAGTGAATGATCTTATGCCAGCTCAAATGAGCTTATAAAGCTATACAGTAAAATATTGTAATGAATGACCTTGTGTAAACTAAGCACTTTTGAAGCATCTTAGTCACAGATGAACACCATCCATTAAACGTAGTCTATTAATATTATAATCAAAGGGCAGCACCTAACCAGGTCTTTGAATTATTTTAACCTGAAACATAATGCATCCCCCTGATACTGCAGA